>OX375867.1:20504589-20608768 GCA_947359475.1 Heligmosomoides polygyrus bakeri
TTATTAAAGCGATGATGACGAATCTCCATGGGTATCCCTGTCATTTATTACACAATTAATTCCTTGTACATATCCAATGGACCAAAATATGTTAGTGAATCTATTAGGCTTTTGCAAGGCAATTGCCGAAACTGAAGTCGTAGTTCCATACTGTTGTATGGAACTACGGCTCATGCACAACTTTATCCATCGATATAGGAGTCATTCGATTCATCACATCCTCTCCGACGTTTACGTAAGAAGTCTATTTTCGACATCGGTGACACTCTTCTGAACCCAGGCACCTGATGATCCACCATGATCCACGGATCTCCCTCAATCGAGTCTTCGGGCTCTCTTGTTAAGAGGGATCTCGGGCCGCTTGTCCACCACCAGGGGCCACGTGGGCGCGTCCCCGGGTGGTGGATAGGGGAATTAAACGCGAACCAAATGCGACCGTGTTCTGCCCAGAGGCGCAGGTGGGAAGCAGGGGATGGACTCCTTGTTCCTCCTGCTGTGTCGGATCGACGCGTTCCTTGTGCGTGGGAGCGGCATGTTCATGCACAAAGTGCGTGGATGCGTTCGCGCCTGTGCGGATTGTAACAGTGCCGGCCCGGCCAAAAGCTTGCACTCGGTAGACTGGGAGTACATGTAAGGCGATTCGAGGCCGTCTCAAAAGTCTCACCCCCGTCCCCTCGGGCAGTCTGGTTGGCTGCTCGGAGTTCTTCGCCCGCACGCACTAAAGGGCCTCATTCCCCTGACCTCGAAAGAGCCCCCATTTCTGCAGCGATGGGAAGGACGAGTACGGAGAGGCTGCTAACATCTAAGGGCTAACAAGGCTGTGCAAATTGAGGACCTGGATTACGATCTGTACTTACAACGGCACCACGCTCGCATCGGAAGCATCCGTCGAGGACCTGATGATGCAAGCCAGGAAGATCAAGTACGACGTCATCGGACTGACCGAGATGAGAAGACACCACCCCCTACACGCCGCCTACGACTCCGGAGAAGAACTGTTCCTCTGAACATGCGACAGCAGGGGAGTAGGCGGCATTGGTGTCCTTGTCAACACGCACTCGTACGAGTCTCTGACAAGCTTTACTCCACAATGCTAGCAGACTCGCGTCTAAAGCGACATGGTAGTGACGAGTTTTCCGGGGCGGGGTTGGACGAGTTCTCGCACCGTGTGCAGGCGGTCGTCGCGGGACCGACTGGCGAGCCAGAACCTCGTCGACCTGAACAATTCCGTGGCTATCGATCAAGGGTGTGGACACAATACAATGTCTACACATGTATAAAGGCAGCGAAGTGTGCTCGAGCCTTAAGACCTTCCATCCCGCGATGTAACACCAAGTGTACCTGTAATCCTTAGGCTCTATCAAGAGAAAGGTACCAGTTTTAAGTGCTGATTAAAAGCGGTAGGACACTTCTGCTGAAACCATTTTCCGACGTTCTTAAATAGATCCATGTTTCATGTTCCTTTGTTGTTTTTTGGACCTGCAGACGGAAACGAAAAGGACCTTCTTCATCAATAAACGATTATAACATTTTTTTACACGAATTCGAAGAAGATTCTGCTGCTGTGCTCCTTGCAGCTACAACGTTGTGTGTGATGCCAGCACAGAAGGAAAGCGTCAGCCATAGAAGGTTTCAAACGTTGCTTCGGAGCGCAAAAGACCAAATCCAGTGTTATTTAGATAGGCTATTTAATTTTCAGCTGCTCTTGTAAGCTTGGAACCAAGTTGTGGGGCAGCCTCAGGCAATCGAGATTTCTGCTTTAAAGATACAGGGTGCGCCATAAATATGGTCACTTTTTCGCGCGTCATTTTTTGTATTTCTTTGCGAACGTTTTTATGTTTCCATTGTTTCTTCGGATTCTACGTGTCATCTTAACCGTATATAGTGTTTTTTGCATCTCCACACTGCTTCTGTCAGAAATGGTAAAGTCTTGTTGTCAAAGAGGCGCAATCTTGGATCCGAGAAGGGCAGGACTTTCTGTTCCCAACATCGCTCGTCTGCTGAAGCTGCACAAGATGACAGTCTATCGCTGTGTGGAACGTAACTCTCTCGTTGATCGTTCCCGACCTGGCTGCCCGGTATCCGTAGCTACGAGCAGTCTCTGGAAAATCGTGAAAGAACAATTCAAGTGGAATCCAGGCCACGGCATGAGAAAGATGGCATTCGAGCTCAACGTATCGGTTATGACGATGAAGCGAGTTGTTAAGAATGAACTTGGACTATACCTCTACAACTTCCGTCAACTGCACGGACAAACGCCTGCACAGATGGAAGGAAGAAGAAGAAAAAATGTCCAAGACTCCTCGAGTGGCACGACCACTGCACGACGCTCTTCACTGATAAGAAAATTTTCTCAATTGAGCAGCACTTTGACCGCCGAAACTCGCAGTTATTGGCTGAAAGTGGTGAGGATGCAGACACCGTTAACAGAAACTCTCATGCAGCTTTCCTGATGGTTTGGGCCGGAGTTTGAGCCACAAGATGGACACGACTGGTTTTCGTTGAAAAAGGAGCCAAGGTCAACACCAATGTCTACGTGAACGACATTGTGATGAAGGAGTTGCTTCCCTAGGCTCAAGAACACTCTGGAAATACAACATGGACCTTTCAACAGAACGGCGCACCCGCTCATAAGTCCAAGAAGACTCAGATGTGGTGCGCAAGGACCCAACTTCATCCCTGTTTCTAAATGGCCGACAAACTCGTAAGATTTGAGTGTTATGGATTACTGCGTTGGTTCATTCTAGAGGGTGAAGCCTGCGCTAAAAGGCGCACTACGATTCGAGGATTGAAATTTTCACGGGAAAAAGCATGGAAGGAAATTCCGCAAGCAACCTTGCGTGCCGCCATTGAGTCCTACCCTAAGCGTCTGAAGGTTGTCATTCGTGCCAAGGAAGATCATATTAGATGATATCCATTTTGCTTGTTAACTAGATTGTTAAAAAATTGTTGAGGAAGTTTCGCTATTCCCTGACAAATTCCCCGTGAGTAATTCGCTTTTTATTGAGTGACCATATTTATGGCGCACCCTGTAGTTCGGGCGCTATGGTAGCTAGGGAAGGGATCACCATAGCATACCGTGGGATGCAGAAGGCGCGAGTAGCTACATACAGCGAATGTAAATGCAGTCTTAGCTCCTATTTTCGATTACAGGTCCGTATTTTGTCTGCTTCCGTATTGGCGAGGGAGGGAACTCCAGGATGTAGGCAACTTTAACATGGGTGCGTCACTCCAGCCACATCCTGGAGTCCCTTCCCCTGCTCAAATCTAGAGCATAGAACAGAGATATAGCATTGTTTGTTTGTTTTCTTCATTATAGGTGTGCCATCATTTCTTTTTGTTCGTGTTAGTGGCACTTATAAGGTGACCCCCCACGACTACCATAGCGGCATAGTTCGTTATAGCAGACTAAGAAAACCACCGTTCAACTGTCCACTGCAGAACTCTGCCTAAATGGAACTTCCACCATCAATGAACAATGTGGACAGGTGTATGGTAGACAGTTCCTCAACACAAATATAACATGTGAGCCATAGACAATTCTCTAGTGGAAGCGAAAAGAGAAGCTCATGCCCATCCCAACATTGCAAACGTTTGCAAACATTTTTAGGGAATTGAGGGTTTTCTATTCCTTCCAGCTCCATGCTCGTATTGTAGTTACCACTCATTCCTAGCATTCATCTCCTTTTCTATGCAACTTCCATAGATTCCTGCTGAGTACAGAAGCCTACTCATAAGAAATGCTCGTAAGTGATACCAAGTAGTACCCACCAGCGAAATGAAAGTTGACAAGCGTTCGCTGGTTTCTTGATGATTGATTGGAGTACTTGGGTCCCGCAACGGTCGCCTGCATACTGTGCGAAAACTCGTCCAACCTCGCCCCGGAAAACTCGTCACTACCATGTCGCTTTAGACGCGAGTTGCTAGCAGGCATTACACGGGGGTCGAGCGTTCTATCCCCTCGTCCCCCTGGCCCGCCCACCACCAACCCCCTGCATCTGCTCGAGAGTCCAGTGGCTGCCTTACGAGATAGTGGAGACGCAAACATTTGCCACGCCTCTGTTTAAAGGGCGGGGGGTAGAACGCCACTCCGCCGGCATTACACTTGTTATCACCCGTGTCTTGAATCTAACGTTCTGGATAAGAGGAGTGCACAATGCTCGCCACTCACCTGCTTCAAAAATTTATTTTCCTACGTTTTCAAAGAGGCCAAAAACTTCTTCAACAGCCTTACTGACAGAAGCGGTATGGTCTCTTGAACAATGCCTACAATTGATAACACAGACTGCATATCTGATCCTTTCTATGGAATACTTAAGACACATTAGCCTAAGTGCGGTGATTGGATGTCTTCACAGTCAGTGTCGTTCCAAAACAGTATGTTCGAATGTAGATCGCTTTATTCGGTCATACGTTTCGAGGAACTGTTTATATCAACATTGGCATGTGGAACGTATATTACAGTCCTCAAGGCTGGGGTACCTTTCGACACTCCGTCCTCGCCAGATTTCGATCCAGTCGATAGATGTGGTCACCCTCTTGGACGGGTAAGGTTTTTTCCTCAGAGGCGGGAACAAAGATCCTGCAGACACCCTGAAAGTCCAGCGCTTCTATTACAACATAGGAGGAAAAAAATAATTTATGATCATAGTCGCTGTCAGTACAGATCATTACCATATTAGGTAGGCGGAAAAGCTTCCGCTCCGTTCTCCGTCTTGTCAAATTTTAGAGAATTATTCCGAAACCTTCTGTCCAAAATGAGCATAAAAGCTGGCAGTAGTCTACTTATACACTGATTGTACTAGAATTTCGCTGCGAATATGGCTGAAAATTTACTAAATGCAATTACAGCTGCTCCTGGTTTACCAATCCAGAAAGCACAGCAACGCAAGTGATGAGGTAAGAAACGCATGTATTAGGGGGGGGGACAAAAGTAATGAGACAAACTGAAAAATCTTTATCTCTTTATAACAGTCATAGGTACCAGTTCTACGAGGTAGACACGAGTGAGATATACACATTTATGGTCGTACAGTCCACTCAAGTAAGGCACGAGATCGGTGGGCAAGGAGTCGTCCAGCGGAAGGGTGCGGGCGAGGCTGGCAGGGAGACAGGTCGACCAGTCGTCAGGCGTCCTCGAGCTCGAATCCCCTTGTAGCTCGTCGCTCGTCCTCCGATCGTGCTCCGCCTCCTGTAATCATATACTGAGATCTCCGTTAAGCTTGAGCCATGCCTTGCGTATCGATTGCACATTTATTGGAGGATTTCCTAAGCTCTTACACCTCCCCTATTCACAAAACGTCCGTCCTCGGACGTTGGACGGGAACATGGCGCAACTAATACGCAAGGCGGAGATAAGTTTCAAAAAAAGGGAAAGAATGAACTACTAATGTAAATGAATGGTAAAGTCTTACCACCAAGTTCGGGATGCTCACGACAGAATGTCCTCCAACGTTGACGTGCGGATAAATACTCGGTGCCCCTGCGCCCAGTGGAGGACTCATGCCCAGTTCCTCAGGCCGCGCAAAGCGGTGACATTCCCGAGCACGATTTGGCCATGGCGACAACGCGTCAGGGCGACGTTCATGCGCAACGGATCGTCCAGGAGTTATAGGCACCCATGCATTGGTGTAGTTGTCCGGAGTCGTCGGAGGCAGAGGGGGTCCTGTCATATGAGGCTAGGCTTCATCAAGAGTAGGCATGGCCTCAGGCTGACTTAGACGCTCACTCTTCGGTGGAACAGCGGAGGACGGTGTGGAGGTCGACGATGCAGGAGTATGTTGTCGTCGTGGAGCGGAGAGGGAGGTTGGATTCCGTGAAGTGGAAGGAAGCGTGGACGACTTCGACATCGACGATTGTGGTTCCGAAATTTGGGCATCAGCCCGAGAGGTGCTGGGTTCCGTGAGTGCTGGAGGTTTAGGTGCTGGTGTTCCCTGTGGAGTGGAGTCGGAAGGCTCAGCGATGTTAAGGCGCTCCAGCTGCGGGGTGATGTCGCTGAAATGGAAAGAACTCTTGAAAGCTGTGGAAAGCAAGGCCCCCGACAGAATAGGAGTGGGAACGAGGTATTAATAGTGACAGATAGTTATGATTATTGTTATACCTGTTGAAGGTGGTGAGAGGTAAAGAAAAAAAATGTCGTACCTGCGGTGTCCTCGAGTCCGAGTATGGGCCCGCGAGCGATGGTGGTATCGGCGGGTTCGTTGTTTGCTGACGGAGGAAGAGAAGCTAAATTCGTAGAGAGTTAAAAGGCTGGTTGTGTAAAGGCGGATATGTATTGTTAGAACTGCTTACTATCTGGAGTCTGATGTGGTTCAATGTATTGGGCATCAGCCCGGATGGCGGTTGCAATAGGGGTGGTAGTCGTCGAAGAGAAGTCGCCGACGGATGGAGTGTCGCTCTGTGGTTCCGTAGCTTGGGCAGCAGCCCGAGAGGTGACCGTATCGGTCGGAGTGGCGTTCGTTGCTGGAAAGAGCAGAGATTGATAGAGGAGCAGATGATGGTTGAGAAAAGAACGGTTGAGAGAGGAAAAAAACCTGGGAGGAGCGAGCGGACAGTATTTTGTGGTTCCAAGGTTTGGGCAGCAGCCCGGGGGTCCGAAGGGGTCGAGTCTAAAAGAAGTAACCGGTATACGTTGGTAGTGGAGAAAGAGGATCTACAAAGGTGTAGCCGTACCGATTTCCCTTAGTGGAGCCGAGCTCTCGTGAAGGGCCATTGACTGGGTGGAGCCGACCAGTGCCGTAGAAACGGGGAAGCTTGCACCACTAGGTGGGGTTTCGGCCCCAGCCTTCGAGTCTGCAGGACTGTCCGTAGGCGGCGGCGAAGTTGTTGAAGGCCTCCGGCTCTGGCTCGCCTGGGTGGACGCGGAGGACGAGCCCGAGGTCTTCTCGGACATGGAGCTCTGCATGCTCTGCATGCTGGCTCGGCGTGCGGCCCGTAGCGGCCGAGGTGGCGGTAGTGGCGGCGCAGCGTTATCCGGCTGGTCGCCCATAGTGAGCGCAGAACGAGTGAAGTTTTGAGCGTGATCTGATCAATCTGAAACGGTACGAGGTGAGTGACGGGGTGGCGGACAAACGTAATTGTAGCGCGGCGAGACAGAGGAAAGTAGAGGACGACGCGTAACGAACGATCCGAGAGGAGTGTAGAGATGGAGGTGCGGGCAATGGGGGTATATGCTAGGTGAGGTTATAACGTTGCTAAACGAGCCCTGGAACGAGTATTGTATGTGTGTGTGGCAGTAGTGGTGGAATCCGTGATGTTCGGGTCAGGGAGTGAATGTTGGCATCCATAGCCTCTTAGTTCCACGGAAGTTGCTCCTATCGACGAAAGAGCTTGCTCTTCTTCTGCAGGAAGCCAAGGGGACGTGAACACTGGACCAGATGGGACGAAGCTTTTCTTCACCTGGTTCATGTGAACACGGCGTGGTTTCGTCTTTGGTGCCGTGATGCTGACTATAATGAGGTGAGGGTGATCAACTTTGATGACGCGATATTGTCCTAGCCATGGATAACAGAGTTTCTGGGATAGTCCAGGCTTGGGAGTGAAATCCCGAAGGTACACCCGATCCCCTACAGTAATGGATAACGGCGGGCGGGAAAACTTGTCGTACTGCCGTTTCATAGTGTCGATGCGGACCCGGTTGCGAGCTGCGGCGATATTCCAGGCCTCGTGCAATGAATTGATGAGGGATTCCTTATAGAGGCCATAGTCTACGTCCACTTGAAGGTGACGCTCGCGTTTATGTTGCAGTAGGAGGTCAATGTTTAGTATAGGGTCGCGCCCAAAAACCAAAAAGAATGGCGATTCGTTGGTGCTGCTATGGGTGGAGGTGTTGTACGCGAACGTGCAACTTGGCAGGTACAAATCCCAATCACTTTGGTCTTCACGGATGTACGTGCGGAGCACCTCTTGGAAAGTGGCAAAGACGCGCTCGCAGGGGCCATTACCTTCGTGGTGATATGGAGTTGTAAAGTAATGATTAATTCGAAGAAGTCGGCCTAGTTCTGTTAAGAGGTCTCCTTTTAGATACGAAGCGTTATCCGTCACTAGTTCGAACATTGCACCGAAGATGAGGACGCAGTGGGTCATAACGGCGTGGGCGACTGTAATGGCCGTACAATCTGGAAGAGGAGCTGCTATCACGTACTTAGTGAAGTGGTCCATGAGGCAAAGGATATATTTGTTCATCCGAGACGATAGTCTGTAAGGTCCACTGAGGTCTAAGTGAACTCTGCTGAAAACCGCGTCAGTGTGCACCGGGAGAAGTTTCTCCCTGTTGGCTGGGTGAGGACGTTTGCGCTGACAGGGGTCACACGACCGTACGAATTTAAACACGTCTTCCTTCATAGATGGCCAGAAGAAGCGGCGTGAAATTTTGGAGAGGGTAGTTCTCCAGTTAAAGTGGCCTCCAGCAGTGGGACTCGAATGGAGCGCGATGCACACAGGTTCACGGAGTCGAGCGGGTAAGAATAATACTTCTCGAGAGCGCGCGCCGGAGTGGGTAGCGGGTCGGAGGTAGTAAAGGCAGCCATTCTTTTTAATGATACATTTGTCGAGAAGAGCGAGGTACGCTTCTTTGGTATCTTCTGAGGGCGAGTTTGCGAACGACCCGGTTTCTATAAACTGCATGAGCTGTGAGCACATTGGGTCCTGTTTCTGTTCCAAGAGGATGTCGTAGGGCCGAATGAAGCGAGGAGAGTGGAGAGGAATTTGGTGGCCATGAGCTTGATGCTGCCTGGGTGTTTGAACTAGGCATCTCGGAAACTCTATGATATCGTCGTCTTCGGGATCGTCCGTCGTCGGGGCAGGTAGGGAAGTAATGCTACGACTGAGATGATCAGCTAACACATTAGAAGAGCCTTTCATGTATTCGATGGAGATATCGTAGCTTTGCAACTCCACAACCCAACGGGCTAGGTTGTCGTGGGTTTTTCGATGCCTGAGAAGGAAAGTTAGAGGTTTGTGGTCGGAGAGGACACGGGTATGGTTGCCATAAATGGTTGCGCAGAAGAATCGAAGGGCGCTTACCATTGCGAATAATTCTATATGGGTGGGGCTCCATTTCTGTTGAGAGGGTGTTAGGACCTTACTAAAATAACCTACGGCCGAGGGGGGACCAGATATGTCCTGTTGTTGGAGGAGGGCGGCACCTACTGCAATTTTACTCCCATCGGTATGTAGGATAAAGTCCTTATCGAGGGGGAAGATGAGGCAAGGGCGGGAGACAAGGATGGTTTTGAGTTGCTGGAAAGCTTCTTGCTGAGGGGCCTCCCATTGGAACGGGGTGTTTTCTTTGCACAGTGCATACAGGGGTGCGGCTATGGAGGCAAAATTCTTGACGAACTTGCGGAAGAAGTTAGCCATACCTAGGAAGCTTTTGACAGACTTAGTAGTTGTAGGGGTGGGCATATTTTGGATTGCCTTGATATTTCTTTCTGCTGGAGCATAGGTGGCGCCTGAGATTTCGTGTCCTAGAAAGGTGATTTTGGATTGAGCGATGTTAACGAGTTTTTTCCCTGATACCTTAATGTTGAAAAGGCGGAATCGCTCAAGGACTTTACGCAGAGAATTAACGTGAGAACCAAAATCCTTGTCGAAGACAATGATGTCGTCAAGGTAGGCCAGACAATTGTCGTCCAGGCCGGAGAGAATTCGTGACATGGCACGGCAGAAGTAAGCCCCGGCGTTGCGCAACCCAAATGGCAGATATACGAATTGGTAGACGCCGCGATGAGTGGCCCATCCGCACTTCGCTTGACTCTCTGGAGAGAGAAGGAGTTGCATGTATCCGGAGGCTAAATCGAAGGAGGTATAGAAACGGTTGCCGGATACACGCTCCAGGAGGTCCTCAATACGCGGTAGCGGATAACGATCTGGGATGGTGATGTCGTTGAGGGGACGAAAGTCGAGGCAAACCCTTAATGAACCGTCCTTTTTCTTAACTAGAACGGTGTTATGTACCCAGGGCGTGTCACTTTCTACGATCCTTCCGGTTTGGAGAAGTTTGTTGATGTGGTCATCCAATTCTTTTTGGAGGCGCGCGGGTATCCGTGTAGGGCGGCAACGAGATGGTGGGACTTCAGTAGTTGTTTTAATAGTGATCACGGTGTGATCGTACGACCCGAGATCATACGAAGAAGAGGAGATGCGGTCTTTGAA
This sequence comes from Heligmosomoides polygyrus bakeri, assembly GCA_947359475.1. NCBI lineage: Eukaryota > Metazoa > Nematoda > Chromadorea > Rhabditida > Heligmosomidae > Heligmosomoides > Heligmosomoides polygyrus. The sequence continues at coordinate 20,514,745 of OX375867.1, forward strand.
TTCGGTGAAAAGGTCGTGTAGTATACGACGCTGTTCGTCGGTAACGTCGGCCTTGTCCAAATTAAGTTGAAGCGGGGTGTTGGGTGACGGTGATGGTTCCTGGCGCAGAGTGTTGACTGATGGGGTCCTGCTAAAAGCAATCCGGGGGTTCTAGCAGTATACCCGAAGGGAGATCGAGAACAGGTTCTGCTGTAGTCAAGTGCTGGTCTTTGTAGATGATATGTGGTGATTCGGTAGGGTTACTGAGGTACAGCCGAGCAGTAGGAGGCTGGAACACACCGGGTGCCACTAGAATGTTGTCGTCAGATAGAAGCGTGCCGTGGTTCATCCAGGTGACGTCCTCCCGAGTCGACGAGTCCGCTACATAACAAGGGACGAAGCCTTCCGAACCGGGATGTAGTACCACTGTTGTTGCAGCTCGCACGATGGAAGGAGAGCTAGATGACGGGGGATCAAATCGGTTGTGGTCCTTGGGGGTGGAGATTATGGGAACTGTTTCTTTGCCTACGAGGAAAGCATGTTTCGCATAGTCGAGGGCCCAAAAAGGCAGACGCTGCAAAATGTCGTTACCCAGAATGAGGTTGTACGTGTCCACCGCTCTTGGAACATACTCCTTTTCTGTGAAGTGCACCACCTGCTGAAGGGTAAAGGTCCCAATCTGCAGGAGAACCGGAGCACATCCTACAAATCGAACAGGAATGCCGGCCATGCCCAAAGCCGCTGAAACCATAGAGGAGCTGAGTCGAAAGATGCCCAAAAGTGGTAGTAGTGACTGACTAGCGACAGTGATCCCAGCCCCCGTGTCGATCAGTGCGAGCATATGGACCCCATTAGCGCGGACTGGAATCTGTGTCACAAAGAAGTGGGCTGGTCCTTCAAGGGACAAAACGGCCATCTGACCACCGACGCCCTTGGGGGCCACGTCCCGGTGGTATCGATTTCTACCTGAGAAATGTCGAAAGGGAAGGGTGAAAACTCGGTAAGCCTAGCCGGATTCCTTAAAGGTGTGACATTTGAGGCCGCCGCGAGAGAGGTTGGCGTCGAATTAGAAGTGAGCTGTACGTCCAATGGTGAAGCTCTAGGCCGCGGTGGCAAAAACAAAGAGGGAAAATTGAAGCGTAGATACAGGGAAATGAGTGACCTAAGGACGAGGCCGGAGACGACGCAGCAACAAGCGAATACCCAAATGTCGAAGAAAGAAAAATTCCAAGGAAACGAGAAGGCAAAGGGGCTCACGGATGCGTCAGGAGTCCCGTATCCGTGGGGTGGTGTTACGTGCGAGAAGTGCTCCAGTACTCTTTCATGGTCCATCGTGATCCATAGTTCGTGGAGTTGTTGATCGTTGGAGGTTTCACTGAAATTAGTTAGGACTAAGTTATGGAAGATTGTAAGCTGAGGAGCAGAGAGAGGTTGCGTAGGTTCAAACACTGATATATTAGAGATAGATGAAGAAGAAACTTGCGTCAATGAACCGCTAAAGGGGGAGAATCGGAGAAGATGCTTGTCAGAGTGGAGGTAGAAGTCCGTTAACGCGGAACAATCCCGTACATCAGCGCGATTGACTATAACGCCTGTATCAGGGTTTAAGAAAGCTCCCCACTGTGATCCGCTAGGTAGGGAAAGGGCGACCTTTGGCATCGAGTAGCAGGTGTCGTTGAAGGGGACAAGGCGAAACGAAGCTGGGGGAACCGGTACGCATCGCCGCACCTGCACATAACCTCCTCCGAGATGAGTCGCCGCAATATCTTGCCGCTTCAAAAGATACCGCATAGCTAGCGTAGTTTCCATACGAATGGCGGAAGCAAGGGCCGCAGCAAAAGTATTTGTACGGACGCACAGGGAAAGCAGAGCATGACGAAACACGGAAAGAGACGCTAGCTGGATCGTACCCTCGGCGGCCAACAACTGCGCGGAGAGCTGGTTGGATGTAACCAAGCCTACGCGATCTGGAGCGTGTCTCGGGGTACGTGGAGACACTTGAACGGCGTACCCCTGGTCCGTGACGATCAACTGCTTGTAACAATCAGAGATTCGGGAGGAATTATCATTCCAGGAAAGCGAAAACTCCTTAGAGTCACTGAGCCAGATACCGCCTGCCATATAACCACTCATCCGCGCGGTGAGGACGAACTCGCATTCTTCTTCTTGATCCGGAGACCATATGACAACCGATCCATCACGGAGGGTGCAAGCACCGTCTTTGTACATACATGCGGAAAGGTCCCCAACGGAAGCCTGAGGAGCACCCGAGGAGTGGAGAGCGAAGACTATTGTGGGTGAGAGGTAACAATTGGTAGTTTCTGCAACGTGGTCGACGCAGCATCCAAAAGGGGCTGATGGAAATGTGTAGTCAAGAATGTGGTTCGTACGCCATACCCCGGAATACTCTTGCAATTCGCCTTGGCTACAGTGATGATGACGGGACATCTGCTTACACTCTTCTACCGAAACTGCCAAGTGTGCTTCTGAATGCGTTTCCCTACGTGCTCCGAAGAAATTGACCGAGTATACGACGGAACGTCGGACAATCCGACAATAGGAAGCGTTAGACAAATAAAGTTTGGTGTTGGGACGATAAATGTGGAGGGAAAGGCGTTCTGGTTGTTTCTGGAGAATGGGCAACAGCCCGGAACAGTTATAGGAGTCAGGAAGGAAAAAGAGAGTATCCGGCGTGTCTTTTGGGCAAAGCCAAACGTCTACGGAAAAGCATGGTGTAGCAAGACAGAGCAGTGTGACCGCACAGAAGAAAAGAGAACGCACATCTGGAATGGTCGAGGAAGACGGTACACGACGCTCCGAAGAAAGTGAGGAGCGCGTTAATTCGTCGTTGCGTTGGAGCAATGCTTCAATTCTGGCTCGAGAGTCATCTAATTGTTCCTGCATGGAGAGGGAAAGTCGTGATAGCCTGGACTCTGTGTCTTCAGTTGGCACCACCCCGGGAGAGGAGTGGACTGAAGGGCCATAGCTTAAAAGTTTGGGGTGGAAACTTCGCCCAAGAGAGGGACCATACCTCGCGGTATTCGTAGGGTGACGAGGTTGGTTAGCACTAAGTCTAGGAGACAATCTAGGAGGTGTAGGGCAGTCGCGCCGAAAGTGTCCAATGCCTCCGCAATTGAAGCAGGATACCGTCGTGTTAGCGGCGTACCGACGAGGAGGAGGCGAGGGGGACCGTACTGCAAACCTAACATGACGATTTATAGAGCGGTTGGGGAACTCTATGCCGGAACGGCCGGGACGAAGGACGCGGGGTGGCCTGGCCTGAGAGGAACGGTCTGGAGCAGCGACTTGCACCGATGGTGGCTTAGCCATCGGGTTGATCAAGTGTTCCGCCGCCGCTTCGGTAAGAAGCTGCTCTACCATCTGAGCTTTAGACACTGCCTGTTCGAAGGATACCGGATTGTCTAGCTTGACGAAATATCGGATATCACTTCTAAGGCGGGCTACGAACTCCTCCAAGACCCGGTCTTTTTGAGTGGAGGCATCCTGTCCGCTAGTGGCCGACCGTACCAAGTTCAGAATTCTGTTGGCGAAGGTAGAAACGGACTCTCCGAGTTCCTGACGACAAGAACTGAGTTTCTGTCTCGCGACGTACCGTTGCTGGGGACTTTCAAAGAAAGAGGTGAGGTGGGAGACGAGCAACGCGAAGTTCGTGCGGTTCTCTGGTGGTAGTTCGTCCAGCTTCTCCCGAGCTATCCCTTCAAGATGGCCGATGAGGAAGCGAGCCCGTTGTTCATCGGTGAAAGGAACAGCTCTCATATCCATCACGTCCTGGAGGCGCCGAAGCCAAAAGGAGAATTGGGGGTCCGTATCGGCCGCGCCTGAGAATGGGGCCACTCTGGTTTGAACCGTGCCCTGTTGGAGCATAGCTACCGTAGGGATGTTATCAAGACGCCGACCAACCACCGAAAAGGATTCATTGAGTTTCTCAGTCAGAGCGGCATTGCCCTCGTTAATCTTACGAGTGAGTACCGCCGTGTTAGCCTGAGTATCCGTCCACACCTGATCGATAGCCAAGGAGGTTGCGTCCCGAAGGAGTTTGACATCGCGCCCCTGTACCGGCGCGTCATCGTCAAGTCCTCCAAGGGACCCCTGAAGGTGGTGTGAGGCCGGAGGATCAGGGTCAGGTTTTGGTTCAGTACTTTGGGCAACAGCCCCAATCGAAGTCTTAGCGGTACTTCGTGTAAGTACCGGCATAGAAAGCAGTAGCAGACAAGTAAGCAGTAGCAAACAGTGTGAGCCACAATGGGTGACGACCACTGGAAGGGGATGAGTATATGTATGCACGGTGGGTTGTTGATCGAGGATTGATATGAGGGAAATCTCAAAGCAAGCGAGCCCGAAAACAAAACATAAAAATGTTGGATCGAAAGAATGCGGGATATGGATGAGAATATGTGAATGTTGTTGCTTGCGAGAATCAAGAAAAGACGATATAGGCTAGGGAAGCAAAACATAGGAGCGCACGAGCGAAAGAATGTGAAAAATGGTGGGAAGAGGCTAATGTTGATGTTACCAAAGATCAGGACGAGACTGCATGGGATTTACCAACGTGAGAAAGTCGAGCGCACAAACAAACGCGAACCCAGAGAGAAAGGTCCGACTGGATGACTGGGCGAGAAAGTAGAGTAGGAGGAAAACGATGATTACAGCAAAGGTACCCGTGCGACGGCTCGTAGGTTCGAGCACAAAGAAGAAATATAGGGAAAACGTAAATCTCAAGGGAAGGAATAACAAAGAAAAATGTTGAGGAATAATCGAAAATGGTCCAAAAACTACAACACCGCTTGGAGCTATGTGAGCTTAGCTCACCTGGTACCAGAATCCGACACCTTTACTTCTTATTCGACCTCTTAACAAAACTGGACGCGCGCAAATACCAACTTCGACGGGCAACAACAACCTCCGTCGGAGCTTCTACCACTCATAAACCGTCGGATCTTTTGCAATTCATAAACGAACTATGGCGCCAACACATCTCAGAACAGAAGAAAGCCGGCAAATTTGGATCAGAAAGCTGACCATCAGGTCTCCGGAGACAACGAACAAATAGGATTCTAGTCTGCTAACAGGAAATGGGAATGGTTACTGAATTCGATCGATGAGGAGGCTGAAGCCTCACGCCAGCCGAAGAACGGACCGAACAGAAACAAAGCGCCGCGCGCTGAGTCACCCCGCGCATACCGCACGGGCGACACGGCTCGAGACGCAAAGGCTCTTGGAGAGTTTCCAACGGCGAGAAGCAGCGTGCGAAGGAAGGAGAGTGCAGCACAGAAAAGCTACTTGGAAAGGAATCAAAGCTGAAGTCGTTCGAGTAGGATCCTACAACTAAAAAACGAACAAAAGGACGACGACAGACGGCTACTTACTTCTCAGAACCAATGTGGCCATCATTGATTCAGGAAGATGCCCAGCAGGGCCGCAATAAGTACAAGGGTGACGTAGACTACCTGTCCAAATCCCTGCCTGGTGGCAACCACTCGCTGCTACCAGTCATAGGTACCAGCTCTACGAGGTAGACACGAGTGAGATATACACATTTATGGTCGTACAGTCCACTCAAGTAAGGCACGAGATCGGTGGGCAAGGAGTCGTCCAGCGGAAGGGTGCGGGCGAGGCTGGCAGGGAGACAGGTCGACCAGTCGTCAGGCGTCCTCGAGCTCGAATCCCCTTGTAGCTCGTCGCTCGTCCTCCGATCGTGCTCCGCCTCCTGTAATCATATACTGAGATCTCCGTTAAGCTTGAGCCATGCCTTGCGTATCGATTGCACATTTATTGGAGGATTTCCTAGGCTCGTACATAACTCAATTATAAATTAACGATACTGAGGAACGTTTATGCCATTAAGGTCAATGACTTGCTGTCATCGCTCAGCCAACTTCTTGATCCCATCCTTCCAGAACTGCTCGGGCCTGCTGTTGATTAACTGCTCGATATGGTTGTCAAGGACTGCTTGGGTTCTTGTGTCCCTTCCGACCAGGAAGTCCCGTAGGCCCAAGAAATGATGGTAATCGCATGGAGAGATGTCCGGCGAATGCGGTGGGTGAAGCATGTGAACGTAGCACAGCTGGCCAAGCTTATACATGGTCACTTGTTCCCGATGGGGTACGGCGTTGTCGAAGAGGAGGACCTTCTTGACGCGCTGCGACTGAATAAGTTCGAGTCGCAGGTCCATCTCTTCTGTTTCGTTCACTATGGTCTTGGAGTCCATTGTCGTGCTAAACAGCTTCCAACCGGTCCATGGAGCAGACCCAAAAGCTCTGAAGGTGGTTCTCGCCGTGAACATCTCGCCGAACGAAGGTCGGCAACAGGTCAACAGGCCTCACCCAGACTGGCTGCTTGGTAGGGTTAAGGTAGAGGACGTACTTCTCATCCTGCGTTAAGATTGAGTCCAGGCCGCTCGGGGTAGGGAATCGGGAGAGATTTGCGCGACAAAGGTCGACTCGTCAGTCTGAGGTTTCGGCATGAGACAGACTGCGGCTTTGGCATGCTTCTTAAAGTGGTAACTTCTCAGGTGGCCTTCAATTGGTACATACAAATACGATGAGCACGAAACCAGACTGCATTCACGAGATATATGGACACCGCATGGAGAGTCTCGTTACTTCTGGCCCCCTAATATTTATGATGGACACATCAACCCTCTCCCACGACCGACTCGTCAGAATTGTGTTCCGCAAGTCCAAAGACGACGACTTTGACTAGAACGACAAGTCACGATCTGGTAAGCCGGTTGCAGTGAATGTCAAGCGTCTTCTGGAGCTGACTGAAGAGAACCCCGCTTAGGAGGGCTTGTAGTGGCTCACCCGCCGTATTTGCCTAGTTTGTGCTGGCAGACTACCACTAGATTCAATACTTCTGTCTTACGCAGGATTAATATAATGGAACGAATTTACTTCTGCCTGATGTTTCGATAATTTCGTCGTTTTGAAGGGCTTGAAAAAAGTTTGAAATCAAAGTTCAGGCACTCCTCGACAAAGACTTGGTTTCCAACTCAGCCAGTTCCAATGAATTCTCGAGAGCACCACAGCAAATTCTACTGAAACAAACCGAACTCACCGTTATTTCACCAGCAATAAGTGAAAGCCAGTTATCTGACTACCATTGAGCAAGCGAGACCTTCCAATTGCAAATCTATGGTGATTTTATAGAAGTACTTTGGCCTCGCATCCACACAACGAAATAAACGGCAAAAGGTCAATGGTGATCGAAATGCACTCTTTTCGGTTGTTCTTCATTGGGTTACGTTCTCGAATCCAGAAAGCCTCTACAGTCTTTCTGGCTCCCATCTTCTATTCACGTAGCAACACAGTGCACTTTATACCAAAATCTTCTCTACAGTGGACGTCCGATGTTTACCGAGTGAGGTTAGTAAGCTCCGCTTTTGCTTACTAGCTAGGTGCTCCCTGATGCGAACACCCAGAACTCTCGGTAAACATCGGACGTGTTTCACCTATGTGTGCATAGCTCGCTACAGGTTAAACACTGAATTCGGCAAAATGCATCTCGCAAAATTAAGTTGCGTAATTGGAGACTGCGTGGTTTCCCTGTATGGAAAAAGTGTAACCAGTGCTCAGGAGGACGTTGTTGACGAAGCTCAGGCCCCGCGCCCACCTATTTCACTCCACTGTTCTTCCTGACATACGCCTCAGAGATCTGGGATGGACCGACTACGCTTTCAACCACGTCTTGTTCCTTGGTCCTCAATTTCCGGAACGGGTTTGATCTTTTTTTCCATACTACTGACATCTCGAATCGCGGTGCCCAACGGGTACCCCGAACAGAGCCTAACTAAAGCTCACCGAACACCGGCAACAGCAGCGAGATATCAGAGCGACAATAAGATTCCTGTTAAGGTGCCTTTTAAGGTCTCGAACGATTTCCGTACCGAAGTGCGAAGCTGCATTCGCAAAGCTGGTCTTGACAGCGTGGTCCGCATGATCGAGGTTCCACCGGCCAATCTTAAGGCACGTCTCGTTAGGAATCTACTATACAATTCCAGCTGTAACACTCGCCAGTGCATATTTGCCCATTGTGAGGAGGGAGACTGCATGGTCTCAGGGTAAAGTGCATGGGTTGCAAAGGCAACTATATCGGGGAGTCGGGTAGATCCTTGGGGAGCGCGTTAAAGAGCATTTGGGCATGCTTTGTAGGTACGATATCTCCGGTCCGCTGGATGAGCACAGGCTGCAATGTCACACTGGCGCCGGGGTTGACATGGCGGTAACGATATGGGCACGCGAGTTCGAGATCTAGGCGTGCAAAACACTAAAAGCGTTGTGGGTTGCCGCCGGGAACCCCACAATCAACAGGAAGGAGGAGCACGTAGCGGTGATGCAGGAGCTGTCTCCGTACCTTTGCGGTCTCGAGCCGGAGGAAAGTCTGCCAGAGGCTCGCAAGAAGGGTGAGCCGAAGATGACCTCATCTTCTCAGGTGTCGCCTTAAAAGGGTTACTTTTCGCCCAACTCCCCTGGACTGTTTGTGTTACCTCCTCTTGTTTCGTCTCCCTCTCCTACCAATCTCTGATTCACCGTTGCGGGTAAAATGTTTCTTGGATGCATGGTTTTTCAAATCTATTTGACTCTTCCAGGCTCTGAAAAAGGCGAGCACGCGGAAATGTTAGCCGGAGTAAAGAATCTATACTAACCTTGGTTCGTCAGTTGCACTACTTGGGTATTCAAACTGTCTTTTTATCGTAAGCAGTGCTCTTGGACGAACAAGATGCGGTTTAATGAGGCTGATTTACAGATTCTATGTTTAGCAGAATGCATCAAAATATCTGACCCAAGTGTTCCGCTCAAAAAAATTCTTTTATTTATTTATTTGTTCATGTAAAAACTCCGATAATTATACGCGGTAAATGACAAATCACATGCGAATATCGCCACTGATCAACTCGATAACTAAAGGGTTGAAATTATAGCTCATTTTGCTTATTCTCCAAGCATATCTCTGAAACAATGTTGTTATCTCCGATTTCAGACAAATTTCCTAAACCAACACATGGAAAGAGGGGTATCAGACAAATTCTTCTAAGCTGCCAAGGATCTTCAAAAAATCAAAATTTCATAAAATAAATTATGCCCAAAGCTTTTTTGGCAAAATATTAATATTGAAAAGGCTATCTTTGAACAACTTACAGATAAATTATAGTACTACAGGTAAATGGGAATCTTACAATTGTGGATGATTTAAATAAAAGATTGCTGTTTCTCGGCTCGATAGCACATTTATAGGATAATCTTGCCCGCGTCTTTCAACTCATGAATGTAGTGCTTTTTTGTATGCGTCTTTTGTAATGCAATTTTACGCTCATAGGAAGGTTCAAAAGGAACCGTCAGAAAACGGGCTCCAGGAATTTCCATACTATTCCTCCTCATTCATGCAGGCAACCCAAAACCTTTCCTAAATTCCTTTCGCTCGATCAGCAAGAACGTTCTTGCGCTAAATTTCGACCATGCTTTGTAATGTCACACAGAGAATCATTATTTTTCTATAAAAACCTTAATGAAAGATGAAAAGAAGTTTTCGAAACGAAAAGGTGTTATACAGCGTGCATATTAAATACAATACGTCGTTGCATATGAAATGGCCGATTTTGACTGAAAACTGACAGACCATAACTTTGCATGGGAGCAATTTTATTAATCGAAATAACGCCGTTACAATTAATACACTCCCCAATGTTAAAATAACCTAGACTTTTCGTATCCCAATTCATCCAGTATCTGAACAACAATTTGTGAAACGTGCGGACGCGCGTTGTCATGCCGTAGGATTGGGTCTCTTCGACCGACCAAAGCCGGCTGTTCTTCAATCAACTTCTGGGGCATCACTTCAATTTCGGCAGAGTACTTCTCCGCTGTAATAGTCCCTCCAGTCTTCAGGAACATGTAATGCTATATCTATACCAGCCATTGTCCACCGTACGGTCACCATGGACTCTGGATGGAGAGCTGGTTTTGCGTCTCCTTGGGACTCTCATTCGTGTCCAGCCATTGTGCAGTGCGACGACGATGCTCACAAAGGATCCATTCTTCGTCGCATGTCACGATCCGCCCAAAAAGGCTCCCTTAGATTGCGCAGTCTTAAATAAACGCAGGTATCGTGATGTCCACCTTTCTATTCATTCAAGTAGAGCATCCGATCATCACGTTGATTCATTTTTTTTTAATCAAAAATTTGCCAAGAGGCGAATATGTCAGAGAGCTATAAATGGTAAGAAAGCGGAGATTGATTCTGCGCTTTCAGGAACTATACAACGCCTGAAATGAGACATTCGTAGCCATTATACATTGGATCCAGTCGAAAATTTTCGGACAATTGGATGATTCGGATAAGGGCGGTTTTGACGCCCTCGGATCTTTGGATGATCCGGATAACGGCAATTTTGCGGACACCGGATTTTTGGACGATTCGGTCGGCTTATCCGAATCGGATATTCAAAAATGATTCGTTCGGATCCATTGTATAGTAGCCATGAAAAATCGACCAGAAGTTGAGGTAGCGAAATCGGCCACTTCATACGCAACGACCTAATAGCTAATCGCTTACCTTATTCCTGCTTATTTTCCATCCTGAGTCGCCGCTCTTTTAGTGACACAACGTGTAGTGTCACAAAAAATGTGCACAAAAATGAGGACTGACGGGTCGCAGGGACTCCTGATTAACGTGACCAAAGTAGTGAGATGTGAGTTAAACTGCGAAGACCTCGCGAGAGACATAAGGAGGTAGAGTTTTAGAACGATAACTCGTTATGCGAGCTGAACATGTGCCCAACAGAGTGCATCGAAATTCTGCATTGCCCTTATGGACGCGTTTTTATGCAGCACATTAGTATTGCCTAAACAATTGCTATTAGCGATATCAGTATACAGCAGCATTATTGCACAAGCCGCGTTAAACGACTACTCCAACCCTTCAAGCAAAGAGGCCCGCCTCGATGAGAATGAATAGTATCGTCGCAAAGATTTACGCTCTACGACGCCTTTTCATCGGTGTTCTTCTCTTTGCAGCACTTGCCGCAGCCTACGTAAGCTAGAATTTGATCGTTAAATTGGTTAGTGCGAACTTCAGTTCTGTGAACTCAAAGGTGTGCTCCAGATCTTCTCAGAAAGGCATTTTCATTCAAGGAGACATATTTTATCACAAGATGTTTGGTCTTGGAGGTGAGTGCAGCAATCCATAGTGCAGCGATAACAATTTCTGCGCATATTATTTCAAAGAAACCCTACCCGATTGAATTAAATGGTACCACACTTAAAATTAAACTTTGGAATAAATTTTCATAAGACATAATGTACCTATTATAAGTAAATATAACTGTAAAAGTAAATATAACGAGCCGCAGTCAAGCAAAGGAGGCTCCCATAGGTCACAATAAGAGAAATTGTTGGGTTGTTCGATTATTAATATCGTTTTTATATTTTTCAAAGTGAATTTATTTATATTAACGACAATCACTAATGAATGATGTACTGAGCATTTTGATGAACGAACTTTTTCCATCTTTCGATATGTTGAAAAATTCCACGTTCGAAAGAGCCTTGTTTTTTAAAAGCGAGGAACTGGTGCAACTTAATTCTAACAGCTTAGTCTCCATGTCCGACGTTCATAAAACCTGGGCATTTTATAACAATATATTCGATCCTTCTCTGCCACGCAGGTTTGTTATGGTGGTATAACTTTTATTTCGGCCGACGTTTCGACACAATTCGTCTTTTTTCAAAGGCCTGAAAGTACTTCGAAACCTTAGATCCAGAAACTCACTCCGTCAAAGGCATACTTCTTCACAACTCTAGTTACAATGGGTTCCCACGAATGTCAAGGAGTGCCCGTCTAAAGCATACCAAACTCACCGTTGTTCCACCAGCGCTGAGAGGGGGGCTCAGCTATAAGACCATCAGTGAGCAACTGAGACCTACCATGCAGATCTATACTAATAAGTATAGACTGTGCAGTCTCAGAGCTCACACAACGGGATGAAGGGCAAGAAGTCGCTGGTTATTGAAATGCACTCGTTTCGGTTGTTCATTGCTGGATTACGCTCCCGAATCCAGAAAGCCTCAAGAGTCAGTCAGTCTAACAGCTTAATTGGAATCAAAAGTTGTAGCACTCAAGCATTGTGGCTTTGAAGGGAGCGAAACAAATGGTTCTCGAATGATGCCAAGTTAGGGATATAGGGTAGACATGGCATTCTAATTGAGCTCTGTTAGTTTCGACGGATCGTCAAAGAGGTGTGGGCTTTGGCGTTATAGTGACGGAACATTACGCCTTGGCGGTTGGCCAGTTAAAGGCGCCTTTTCTTTATTTATTCGTTCAATTTCGATAGTTGGCGGCGGTAGACATTCGATAGAGGCGGTATGGCGCCGCCGACTCCTCCAACGTCTCCGTCGCCGTAGACAACTCCAGTACCAAGCAGTTTCATCCTTCTGTTCTGGTTACTGTGATTAATAGAGGTTAAATTTCTGCGTGGCTGCAGCAGCAACTAATACATGGTGCATGGGCCTCCAAAGCATCCTCCGACGCCTTCGAAGCCTTCAACGACGCCTCTGACGCTTCCGACGCCGTTGGTTTCTTCTAAGCAGCTCAAAGTAGACTGTACCCTCGTAATCCCACTACATCATCTTCTTTGGGTGAATGATGGCTTTGTAGGTTGATTGTGCGGGGGTATTTTGATTGGTCCATGATCGACGAGGCCGTTTCAACCGCAGTGCGACTGCGCCCCTCCACGCTACGCCTCAACGTGGCTGCCGCACCGCCGCTGCGGACTGAGTAGGTGGCATAGGCGCAGGTCGAATTTCTATCGAAGAGACTAGAGTAGACGCCGTAGATTTTATAGACCTTCCCCATTACCCTCGTGGGAAATGAAGGTTCCATGGGGGCGTCGATGTTGAAGTTAGCCAAGTTCCGGCAAGCTTTGTGAATGCTCGACCCGATCACGATGTACTCCCAGTCTAACGCAATCACTTCTTTCTCTTTCTAAAAATATGTAATTTACGTCACCTATGAGAGAAAACGGCATTAACAATCAAGCAGCCCAATAAATTGAAACCCAAAACTAGCAAATTTAGGTATGCGATGCATTTATATATTATGTCATTCCTTTTCAATAGAAACAGCAGCAGTGCATCTTTCTATTAGTGTACGGATGAACTTTCACAGAAATTGAAAGTAAAGCGTAATTATCTCAAATTGTTATAATTCAAATCCTCCCAATTGCAAAATGTGGCTACAGACAATGTCCTAGTGAAGAGACTTGATTGATTAACAACGCTGTAATCGATTTGTCGCTTCATCGAGCACATCATTGGAAGAAATCTCGTTATCAATAGCCAACAGAATTGTTGGATCCATAATCAAATAAACCGTCATGAGTATGCTTCCTTCTGCTACAGTACTTTCTAGGACAAAAACTTTGCTTTCTTTGTCTGGCTCTAAAAAACAAAGCAGTCTTCAGATGCATCATGTGCAACGAATGCGCAGAGGCTCCGTCTAAGCATACTTCATCAATAATGTGATCAGGCTGCGTTTTCAGGATTCCAGGATCTACTTTGATTGATGAGACGTGCGACAACAATTCAGAGAACTGCTACAGGATATATGACCTAAGAGTAAGGTGTGTTTTTCCTTTTTTATTGCAGACTTTACGATCACATAGTAATCCGGAGGTGCTTATCCGCTTGAGCGACGCAGAGTTGAGAGTGAGATTTCTGATTTGGTGAAGCAATCCTCCGTCGCCGGGACCCGTTGAGCCCAAATATTCAAAATCATTTGTTTTTGGCAGTTCCGAGGTTATTGTGTCTCTGTCGTCATCATCGTTCCGAACAATTCTAGAGCCAATTACGCGAACCCTGGAAGTGTAATCGGTGAACTTGCTTAACAATTTCAAACTCACCGGGTCTCCTGCTGCACTATGAGTTTTTCAAGCGCATTAGTGTGGGAATGCGATTTTCTGCACCAAAAACTAGTCTATGCGATTTCACGTGTACATCCACAAGGAGAGACTCCTGCTGTGGCCGTATTCATGAACGTTCCCGGGAACGTTCAAGGCTTCCCGCGGGAAGCGAGCGTGGCGGGAGGCAAAAGTTCTTATTCACGAACATGCCGGGAAGTAACGGGAGCCTCCCGAGCCGATGGCGGTAGGCTCCCGGCCTACCCGCACTCAACCGGTCGGGAACGCCGGGAAGCCGTCAATGAGGTGGCGTGTGCAATTGCAAGAAATAGAATTTCGATGACGATTTTGCCATCGAAAGTCGTCTTCACGGAGGGGGGGGGGGCTATCTTCGCCATCTTCGGATTGATTTTGAATTGTATTTATCCTTTCGTGGCTTATTCAAGTAGAGTGTCCCTTGTGTCTCTCCAATGCTAAACAAATTTGTGCACCTCGTTGAGATCTGTACCTGCAGCAGCGTGAGTGAGAAAGCATCTTCCTGTTTTCTAAATTTTCTTCTAGTATTTAATATTTATCACTTATATTCTACATCGGTTCGTGTCCAGAACAAAAAAGCTTTTAACACTACGTAGGATCAGGCATCACTCCTAGTCTACGAGCGACAATACACTGCCCAATGCTTAATACACTCCGGTGCAAAATTATAGGCTCGACCCGTAATATATCCATTAGTAGCCAAGAAACGCTGCAAAGGCTCAATAATATCACCAACATGTTCCTCACCGGCGAAAATGAGAAAACTGACTATTGCAAAGTAGCAGGGATTTTTATTGAAAGGTAGATGGAAGATGTGGATTGGAAAGGTTACAGGTCCACTCGGATTTTTCTCGCATTCAAGGTTTTTCCATCGCAAATTAAGGTAGTCTTAGGTAACGGGAGCATAATTTGTGATATGCAAGGGAAGCATGATTTAATTTTTTCACATGGTGAAATGCCTAAGTGCGCCAACTTTACTTATCCTACTATATATAAAGCAGCAAGCGTGTGTGTGTGCGTGTGTGCGTGTGTGTGTCACACTGTCCGTCCGTCCGTCCGTCACACCTGAGTTGGGGCGCGCAGCCGAACACCTCGGCAACCGTGCATGGCGAGCCGTAGACGTGCCGAACACGTCGGCAACCGTGCATAGGCATTTAGGTGATCATCGATGGAAGGCCTTCACAGCAGGGTCAATCAATATCGATCGATATTATCGATTTTTTAGGATGGCGCTCAAGTGGCGCGAAACTTCGGCCCTGGGGTAATCGAGGTCGCCAAACACTAATCTGAAGTCGACCAATCGATATCGATCGATATTATCGATTTTTTGAGGATGGCGCTCAAGTGGCGCGAAACTTCGGCCCTGGGGTAATCGAGGTCGCTGAGCACGAATCTGACGTCGGATCAATCGATCCATCTCGATTAACATAGAGGTCAGAAGGCCTAGGGAAGAATAGGAAACCCGTAGCGGCCATGGCGTCCTATTCTCGGGGTTTGGGGGCGAAGCCCCCAACCAGTCGTAGGCGGCCGCTAGGCCGACGTACGACTGGTACATATGACAAAACTCAAGTTGATGCTCCTTGCGAAGCCGGTCTTACAAACAGGAATATCGCTGCTCAACTAGGGCAGTCTCACAATTGTATCAACCGCTACCTGAAGAACATGGAAGCCTGCAAAGAAAAAACAACGACTGGTTGTCAAAGAGAGTTATGCTGAATGTGTTAGAGTCGCTTCGTTCGGCTGAACGATACTGCGCGGACTATAGTGTTTATCAACTTATGAAACGAGCTCCTTGGTTGACGGGCCATCATAAGACTGCCAGAGAAAGTTCGCTCGTGCAACGATAAACACGGATTAAAAAGTGTGAAATACGCCAGCAAGAAGCTTGGAATGCAAGATATATTCATTTTGACCTTTAGATGATATTTTTCGACGAAAGGAAATGGGAGATTGACGGGCAAGGTGGGCGTAATGCTAGCCAATTCGAACTTCTGGAGCGGCCCAATAGTTTCCCAGGTATAAGTCCGATAGAGAACTTGTGGGGCATCAGTATATACAAGGTGCTTAAAAACGCAACAAATTACTCCTCGGTTTCTGATCTGAAGAGTACCATGCTTGATGCATAGTGTAGTGTAGGTGATGTGATAAAGTTCTGTTTATTCCTATCTTTGGAATGAATTGGGTTTTTATGGCCCTATGGGCCTGTAATTCTACATGGCCCTACTTCTTACATTTTTTGCAATAAACGATCATGGTATCCCGAACTGTTCAGGTACTCTGAATAGGAACGTTCTCACTGATGAGGAACACGGTGATGATGTTACTGAGTCTCGGTAATTGCTAGATCGTGGATGAATGACGAGGTGTACCTATAATTTTGCACAGCAGTGGTTGAAGACGATTTGATTCAGTACCTATAAACGGTTTTCGAGTTGGATTGCCTAGAATCTGTTACGTTCTCAGAGGATCCGCAGACCGGTTTCTTGTCTTCAAAGAACGTCCGTATGGCTCCGAAACGGTTGTGGCTCTCCAAACACCAAAAGGTGTGAGTCGCTTCCTCGTTATGTTACGAACTTATCGTCTTATACTTACTGTAATAGCTATATGTATACTTTCCTTGAATGACATACTTTAGGTGGAGGACCAGACACACAAGATACGAGAACATGGGCGGTCAACCACAGTGCTAGAGCTACAGAACACGTATGAATCTTTTCATTCCCAATTCGCAAAGTTCGAATACGAGCAGAGTTAGGCAGTGCGACAATTTCCTTCGTTGCTCCGCTTCTTCTACCCTTTACACGCCGAAATCACGCATTTTCCACTTCCCAATAAAATCGCGCGCTTGTACCCCATTCACATACTTTCCCTAACTAGGTGATGGCTGGAGCCTTCGGTCGGAGCTATTAGGTTGTAACGAAATGAATGACATTGAACCACTGTAAATTTAAACAGTTAATATCTCGGCTTGTAGGCAAGTTTATTAATCGAGATAAAAACCTTCTGATTCTACACATCTTTGCCCACGTGGCACAAGCTTTTTTATCCCAGTAGCATAAAAATCAGAAGTTCTGGAATTGACGAAATCTTCGAAGGCACTTTCGGCATCCTGTTGGTACTTGAATATTTTCCCTACCAAGAAGTTGCCAAGATGCTTGAAGAAATGGTAGTCTGTTGGGGAGAGGTCGGGAGAAAACGGAGGATGTGGCAGAGTTTCAATGCTCAGCTCATTCAATTTCTGCAACGTCATTCGTGCTACATGGGGCGAGCATTGTCGTGCAGAAGGAGAACTCGCCTTCGGTTTACCAAGGCCGGCCGGATATCCTTCAACTTTTTCATCATTTCTTCAATTTCAATGCAGTACTTCTCTGCCGTGATGGATTCACCTGGAGGGAGGAAGCTGTGGTGAATAATTCCCAGCGAACACCACCATACTGTCACCATTACTTTCTTCTGGTGCAATTCCGGCTTCGCAAAAACCTTGGGGGTCTCATCGCTGTCCACCCACTGTGCCGATGGTCGCCTGTTGTCGTACATTGTCCATTTCTCGTCACAGGTTACGTGCGATCAAGGAATGGATCCGTTTCGTTCCGTAGAAGCAGTGCGGACGAGATCTCATATCGTCGGTTTCTTTGCTCCTCAGACAGCTCGTGAGGCACCCATCTTTCCAGCTTTTTGGCCATTCCAATTTCCTTCAGATGCCGGCCAGCTGTGTTGTGACTGACGCCAAAAACCTTCGCTATCTCCTGGTACCTTTGTGTGGATCCTCCTCTACCACATCTCTCAGCTTGTCCTCATCAACATCACTATGCCTCCCACGACCTTCATGTTCTTCCAAGCTCTCATCTCCATTCCGGAAATTCTGATACCAACGATACGCCGTCCGAATTGCGGAACATCCTTGACCGAATGCGGCGTTGATCTTCTCGTCCGCCTCCTTAGCTGTAGTGCCCAGCTTGAATTCATACAAGTAAATGCCTCGGATTACCCTTTTGTCCATCTGCAAAAAAGTCATTCAAACTCTAAAGTTTTCCCACTTTTACATAGAAAGCTTGGTACTCCCCGGTAGAGAAAAGTTTGCGCTTCTGAATGATATACCACATGTTACGGTTTGTTCTTGATCAAACGCGTAAAGACGCCCCAAAAAATGGCGCGAGCCAGAGCCATTTAATTCGTTACAACCTAATATGAAAACGGCCACCATGGCGGCAAGATTTGGTTAGATTTGCCTCCATCGAAGAAGCGGAAATTCATAATTACAGCTGCCCACCGTTTCTGAAAAAAGCTACGGGTGAAATTCGCAACAACGAAGACCGTATTATTGGCTCCCGTTGAAGGCGGAGGCTAACAGCTATGGCGGCACTATCGAGTGCAAGCAGTTTTAGCCGTAGCCAGTGATCCGAACACCACTCGATGTAAGGTTTTGTGGTGCAATCATGACCCTGAAAGGCCGTATTAATAGGAACATTGTGAGCAGATAAGGACAGCGGCTGCTTCCTACGTAAATATGGAGAGAGCGGCTGTTTTCTATATGAGCATAGAGGTCTGAGACTCTTCCCCCAGTAGGTAGCAGCTGTCACCCCTTATGCTTCGCCCTTCCTCTACACTACCCTCACCCTATAACTGGTACCGAAGTGGGTAACTGTTGGGACACGGTAATGGGTTAGGCAGTTGTTAGCTCGGGGCTCCCTTACTGGGCCCTCGGTCCCCCGTTTTAGGCTGCCGGTAGGCATTATTTTGGTAGAATACTATGTATAAATTTTGTTGTAATTGATGACATACTATGGAGATAAAACTGATTAAATAATCGTGTTGGTTGGTTTTCCGGCTAATATCCTAAGCGTAAAGGTATTACACAGGTGTCATCTGAGGAATCATGCAGGGACCTAAATCCAAGCGGGGTCGCGAATAGGGATGGTACTTCATAAAGCAGAGGTCGAGAGTTCGGTTTCTGGTGCCGGCGTTTATTCTTCATTATTGTCTCCTTCATAATAGTAGGGTAAAACATGAATTTTTACTTTATCATTATGAAAGATTTTGAAAAATATCAGGATTTCAACACTAATACAGTACCGCCGCTAAACATTCGACGAAACAACGTTTGCGACGCAAAAAACGCGTTTTTGCGTCGCAAACGTTGTTTGGTCGAATGTTTAGCGGCGGTACTGTAGTATTTCTCAGAAATGTGTTTGCAAAAGTAATAAATTATTATATTATTGCACCGCTGACGCGGAGGCGAGCACAGAAACCGTGTTTGTCTGAGTGTTCCACAACCATGAGCAATTTCAGTGCGGGCACCAGCCTGCTTAGTACTCCTCCCAAATATTTACTGGGTGTCTCAAGAATTATTGGTAACGTAGATATTTTGGTCCGTCCACTCAGCGAGCTGGTAGTGAGCCAACAGTTCACTACGACGGAATATCGTCACCTCGAAAGGCCTCGAAAACCAAGACAAAATGTCGAAATACTACAATACGACGGAATATCGCTGTGACGCGTGGTGGCTGGTGTAGCTGCGGCCAATGACAACAGCCGTTAACTTACCGGCTCGTGATTCTTCACCGCAACCTTCGTGAATCACAAGTGCGGGTAAGTTTTTGGCAAAGAGTCGGTTGGATAAATCTGCGGTAGCGAGATACCGGCTCCTTCCTTGGTGTGTTGGGCCCAGGGTCAAGCTTTAGGTTCGAAAATCGAAGGGGGGGGGGGGTCGTACTGCGGCCTCGTCTGAAGGGGGGTCGTACTCTATCGGTTTTGGCAGAGGACTCTCTCCAAATTCATGTTTTTAGATGATGTTTGCATCTATTAATAAGTTGTTTTTTCCAAGTGTGACTACGACAATGCGGAGATATACAAGCACTTGCGTTTCCTGGAGTTAAAAAAAGGATTGAATATCAAAAAAGATTTAATGCCGATTACTGTGCAGAATAAAAAAAATAAAGATTTCCTGTCTGCAGATTTATGGTCAATGAGAGATTTTCATTTTTCAGATTTTCCCAGGACGTCATGGACACGGTAGTTTTCTGCCTGATGAGCGACATCTACTTCCAGAATTGCGCTCTATAAAATTTCAAGTGTTAATTACTGAGGACGACCTAAGTGCTTTCCCTACAAGATTTTTGAAGCGCTCTTCGAGTCGATGACGGAATGGCAACCGAAGGACGGACTTGCTTGAAAAGTAATTTCTCTCCTGCAGGAAACAGCATCAGAAGATGAAATCGCACCCTATAAAATTTTAAGCCCGTTGGACACACAGTGATAAAACTATGTTTCTCTGAAACGATATTCTATATGATCAGACGTCTCGATTTACCGAAAAGATATCGACACACTAATCACATGGAACACGTTA
The DNA here is from genome assembly GCA_947359475.1 of Heligmosomoides polygyrus bakeri. NCBI lineage: Eukaryota > Metazoa > Nematoda > Chromadorea > Rhabditida > Heligmosomidae > Heligmosomoides > Heligmosomoides polygyrus. The sequence continues at coordinate 20,535,021 of OX375867.1, forward strand.
CTTTTAGAACCTGCTTTTTAAAGCATAGAAAACACATCTACTAAAACTTTATGAATTTTCCAGGAGCCCCAAAAAATCTCTCTTAATGCGGCTACTGCGTTCTCTGACATAACCAATCGCAATTGAAATATGGATGGACTCCTCGCTGGAAATTTTTTTTCTGCCTTCTGAAGGACAGGACGACAGAGAGTGGAATTGCATCATATGAAATTTCAAGTCATACTTAACATACAATAAAAACTATGCTTCTCCGCTGCGATGAAGATGTGACGAGGATGGATCGCATACAAAATTCTCATTTTTCATGAAAATATTATTTTTTAGCCAAAGCAGATCACCCATATGGATAAAATCCAGCCACAAGAACCTAGAAGTTTTGATCAATTCACTGTGAAAAAATTGTGATTTTCTGGATAGAACACGTTGAATCGACCTCTGGTCGACTTTGCACCAACGTCATCGGAGCATAAAATTGAACGTTCACAAAAAGGTTCATAACTCGGTAAGTTTTTCGAATTTTGAAAATTCTTTTAGCTTTTCATAAAGTAGATAAAACGCCCTTTCTTATGGTGTAGAAATCGTTTTCCAGCAAAGGAGTCGTCACGCTTGGCTGCTGGTTCGATTTTTGAGCGAAAAAAATTGAAGTGGCTTCACAAAAATATTCATAACTTGACCAATTCTTCGAAGTTTCAAAATCCCGATAGCTTTTCAGAAACTAGAGGAAGAGCCCTTTCTTGCTATGTGAGAACTAATGTCCAAAAATTCGGTCTTCATGCGCGGCAGAGGAGGTTCAATTTCGGTTCCATGTCGCGAAAATACGTACCGAAAATCGAACCCCTCCCGCCCCGCATGAAGACCCCTTTTCTTGGAAATCGGTTCTTACATGGTTAGAGAGCACATTTGCTCTATTTTTTGATGAGAGCGGGATTTTTGATTTTCGAAAAAATAGCCGAGATATGATCAATTTTCGGAAGTCGTGAACTGAATCCTTCACCGGCGTCATCGGAGTGATTTCACAAAAATATTCAAATATTTTTTAGAAATTTAAAAATCTTGCTAGCTTTTTGAAAAGTAGATAAACAGCGCTTCTTTACGGTTACAAACTCGTTTAGCAAAAAAAGGATCTTCATGCGGGGCGGGGGGGTTCGATTTCTGGTCGATTTTCGGCAAAAAAACGAGTTTGTAACCGTAAAGAAGCGCTGTTTATCTACTTTTCAAAAAGCTAGCGGGATTTTTGAATTTCTAAAAAATATTTGAATATTTTTGTGAAATCACTCCGATGACGCCGGTGAAGGATTCAGCTCACGACTTCCGAAAATTGATCATATCTCGGCTATTTTTTCGAAAATCAAAAATCCCGCTCTCATCAAAAAATAGAGCAAATGTGCTCTCTAACCATGTAAGAACCGTTTTCCAAGAAAGGGGTCTTCATGCGGGGCGGGAGGGGTTCGATTTTCGGTACGTATTTTCGCGACATGGAACCGAAATTGAACCTCCCCTGCCGCGCATGAAGACCGAATTTTTGGACATTAGTTCTCACATAGCAAGAAAGGACTCTTCCTCTAGTTTCTGAAAAGCTAGCCTGATTTTGAAACTTCGAAGAATTGGTCAAGTTATGAATATTTTTGTGAAGCCACTTCAATTTTTTTCGCTCAAAAATCGAACCAGCAGCCAAGCGTGACGACTCCTTTGCTGGAAAACGATTTCTACACCATGAGAAAGGGCGTTTTATCTACTTTATGAAATGCTAAAAGAATTTTCAAAATTCGAAAAACTTACCGAGTTAATGAACCTTTTTGTGAACGTTCAATTTTATGCTCCGATGACGTCGGTGCAAAGTCGACCTGAGGTCGATTTATCCCGTTCGATCCAGAAAATCATGATTTTTTCACTGTGCATTGATCATGACTTGGAAGTTTTTGTGGCAAAATTTTATTCGTATGGGTGGTCTGCTTCGGCTAAAAAATATTTTTTTTTTCATGAAAAACGAGAATTTTGCTTACGATCCATCCTAATCATATCTCATCGCAGTTCCGTCATCGCTGCGGAAAATCTTGTTTTTTTGCTGTATCATGTACAGAGCTGGGGTTTTTAGCTCCATTTTCGTTTTTTTATGACGTTTTCTTAGGATGGGAGGACATTATTTCCGAGAGAAGTCCATCGTCCATCCTTCCTTTTTCCGCTCCATAATCGATTCGAGGAACGCTTCAAAAAATTTATAAGGAAAGCACTTAAGTCGTCGTCAGAAAGTAATGCTTAAATTTTTATATAACACAATTTCGGAGCACAATTTCAGATGCAAACGTCGCTACTTCAGGTAGAAGAATGTTCCGTGTCCATGGTGTCCTGAAAAAAACTCCATAAATTGAACAGTGATGATTGGAAACTGCTACCAGAAGATCTTTATTTCGAAGTGTCGAAAATAGCGTTCAAAATTTTAAAGAATTTTATTGTGTTTTGAATTGTCCTCTTCAGTGCCGAAGCTGCAACTGAAAAGAAGAATCTATTAAAGAGTTCAAACTGCACAAGAAACCTTGAAAAAATCAAGAAATACAAGAAATAGAACAGTGGAAGAGAGAGGGAGGGGGTCGTACAAATTCCGCTTCAGAGGGGGGGGGGTCGTAAATTTCCATCAAAAATCGAACCTCACGCTTGACCCTGGTTGGGCCTGGTAGCAGACAAATCCCATGCTCTGGAAAGATTCTGCCTTGCAGAGTATTAGAACGACGGACGTTTCGTGTATCCGCTCGATACCATGTGCATGTTTAAGGAGGAAGTGGAATATCAGTAACGAGAACATGACTGTGGGCACGTTTAAAAAGTGATTTATTAGGTTGTAACGAAATAAATGGCACTGAACACTGTAAACTTAGACAGCTAATATCCCGGCTTGTAGGCAAGTTTATTAATCGAAATAAAAACCATCTGATTCTACTCATCTTTGCCAACGTGACACAAGCTTTTTTATCCCAGTAGCATAAAAATCAGAAGTTCTGGAATTGACGAAATCTTCGAAGGCACTTTCGGCATCCTGTTGGTATTTGAATATTTTCCCTACCAAGAAGTCGCCAAGATGCTTGAAAAAATGGTAGTCTGTTGGGGAGAGGTCGGAAGAAAACGGAGGATGTGGTAGAGTTTCAATGCTCAGCTCATTCAATTTCTGCAACGTCATTCGGGCTACATGGGAGCGAGCTTTCTTTTGGTGCAATTCCGGCTTCGCAAAAACCTTGGGGCTCTCATCGCTGTCCCCCCACTGTGCCGATCGTCGCCTGTTGTCGTACATTATCCATTTCTCGTCACAGGTTGCGATGCGATCAAGGAATGGGTCCGTTTCGTCCCGTAGAAGCAGTGCGGACGAGATCTCATATCGTCGGTTTCTTTGCTCCTCAGACAGCTCGTGAGGCACCCATCTTTCCAGCTTTTTGGTCTTTCCAATTTCCTTCAGATGCCGGGCAGCTGTGTTGTGACTGACGCCAAGAACCTTCGCTATCTCCCTGGTACCTTTGTGTGGATCCTCCTCTACCACATCTCTCAGCTTGTCCTCATCAACATCACTATGCCTCCCACGACCTTCATGTTCTTCCAAGCTCTCACCTCCATTCCGGAACTTCTGATACCAACGATACGCCGTCCGAATTGTGGAACATCCTTGACGGAATGCGGCGTTGATCTTCTCGTCCGCCTCCTCAGCTGTAGTGCCCAGCTTGTATTCATACAAGTAAATGCCTCGGATTACCCTTTTGTCCATCTGCAAAAAAGTCAATAAAACTAATGTTTTCCCACTTTTACATAGAAAATTTGGTACTCTCCGGTAGAGCAAAGTTTGCGCTTCTAAATGATATGCCACATGTTACGGTTTGTTCTTGATCAAACGCGTAAAGACGCGCCAAAAAATGGCGCGAGCCAGTGCCATTTAATTCGTTACAACCTAATAGAATAGGGAACGAAACCAACATCGTAGGGTTGCACCCGTGAACTACATAAGTCCGCGACTTATGTAGTTCACGGATATGTAGTCAGCGACTCGAGTCGACGACGAGCGACGTTTACGACTTATGTAGTCAGCGACTTACCGACTCCTTCCGTGATGAATCTAGACCTGGTTGTACGCGAGTACTTATTTCTTACCTCTATTCCAAAAGTTACAAATAAAAAATGAGTAGTGCAGAAATAAATGAATAAGATAATAGCTCAAATTTTTAAGCGCGGTGAAACGCGAGGTGAGGAGTCGAACAAAACTCGTTTGTTCAAAATAATCCTTAATGTATGTGCGATGGAGATTAAGAATACATATCCTTTTTTAATGTGATTACGAAAGGTAAGAAGTGCAGAACATAATATTTGGCCCATTTCATAGTAACTCGAGGATGGCTTTTAATATCTTGTATTTGCAGGGTGCTGGAGTTGTCGCAGCAGCTTTTCTGACATCGCTTTCTATCAGTGCGAAAGACTACGGAAAGCAAGTGCTTGAAATTGGTCTTGGAGGAGGTGGATTTGATATGAGACTGTCCTTCTTCAAGCCTGAGGTTATCCTTCATCTCAAACTTCAGTAGCTTGACCAGAAACTGTAGGAGACAAAACTGATCAGAACTGACCAAAACTACGCTTCATAGATCGATTTTAGCTGCTGTTCTTTAAGTCAATCGATCCTACCGTCAGCAGTTCAAGAAAGAATTTCTAGATTAATAGGTTCTTTTCTGCCCGTTTATTTTAAGAACCTTTGTGAAGCCTCTCTACAATATTTCGCAACGAGTGCGGGCACATGCAATGTGTCAGACTGGATTTATCAAGAAAATTTCTGCAAGGAAATAGAAAATGTTGAGGCTTTTGCAACAATTCGTTGCAGTTTTAATGGGAATATCTGTCGATTTAAGTGCCGGTTTTACAATTTCTCTCACCTAGTCTAATAACTACAATATTTCTTTCTTTAAAATTGAACAAGCGTCACAGAACAGAAGTCGTGCATTTGCAAGCAACAAATGTTCGAAATAGAGCCACTAGCCTCCACCGCTCGCACAGTGCCCCCAATTGCTTTACTAAAGCTTTTCTTGAACCTTCTCTTTTAGAGTTTTTACAACAGCTGGTAATTTAAGCAACCAATATCTGAAACAAATATCCTATAACGGAATTTATAGAAACTCGAAGCTAGGTGTGCCAGTTAGGACTGTTCCTGAAGAATTCCTTCCAGGTTAACATAACTGTTGTTGAATTGGATCCGCTGATGGTGAGTGTTGCTTACAAATGGTTCGGCGTTAAAGATTCCGATCACCACCACGTTGTTATTCAAGATGGCCTCGATTTCTTGAAAGTTGCGACTAAGACAGGTAACAGCACCTCAGCATATTGCATTTCGTGACGTTAAGACCGCTATTCTGAATAAAATAACTACAACAATACTCTAGAGGACAGCAGTTTTTTCAAGAAGTACGCAGAGAAACCTGGAAGTTTGAAAGTTTTTTGTTTTGAAAAAGCATTGCTCTCCCTTGAACTACGGTAAGCCGAAAATGGTGATCTGACAACATATACGTTGTGCATATATCTATGTATATTTATGTCGCCGAAATACAAGCGCACTCAAACAATAGCCTAGTATGTTGGTGGCTATTAGGAGTGTCACAATAATCATCTGCATACAATCGTCATTCGAGAGAACTTTCCCGAATTATGCACTGTTTTGACGAGTAAGATCAAAAGGGTGCTTGTTGAGCCAATTTGCCATCCGAAAGAAGAAAGGACTCACGCATTTTTAGCTTTGTCTGGAGCCGTGCAAATTGATCTGCAAGCATCTCATTGTTTTAAAAAGCGTTCTAATAGAGGGTGGTCTAAAACACCAAATACTGGAAGGAGGAATGCGAAGCTCACCTTTGAGGAACATTATAAAAAGTCATAACAACATCTTCCAAACTCTTCAAAGAGAGTTCTTCATATCATGTCCGGTTAACCCTATTATCTGCGAAGGGATGCCCAAGGGATATCGCACTGCTTTATCAACGATGTGTTTGATATGGTAGGCCTACCAGCTAACGGAGGTACCTACAACCGTATGGTTTGACTCCTATTTTCTGTTGAACGATGTTGTCACTGGGTTAAATGTGCCGGTCAAGAACAGCTGCGGAAGTTTATTTCTTAGTTGAGGAACAAACGTTTCAATTTAAGATCCCATTCATTTCTCATTGTGGACGTGCTCTTAGTGACCCTATCTATGGGAATTTTTACCTCAGCTCTGCTACCGTTGTCAAACGCAGCAATTGCGGCACGCAGCAACGCGAACTGCTTTGTCAACGTTGAAAAACGACGGCAGATATAGAAGAATTTGAAGATGAATGGGTGGAGTACTGCACCTTATGGGTCACTCTAGCTGCAGTTGTACTCCTGAGAAAATTCGCCATCATTTTTTGACTTTTGATTTCATTTAAAAGCGCAGGATGGAAGGCAAACCGCTTGCGCTTCTTCGATTGAGAGCGTAGCATACTAGGAGACTCAATTACTATGTATCAAAGCGATTTCATATTTTATCCATGGGTGATATCTGGATGATATGGATGATATCCTAGGGATCTCGCTAAATATCGCCTTTTCCCACAGAGTAAGAAATTTAAAAGAAGTTAAGGATGAATTGAAAATATAAAGGAAGAGCAATTCTAACCACAAGCACTTTATGAAATATTGGAGAGATCCCATCTGAAAGAAGAGAATACCACGTCGCAAAAATTTGCATTCGAGGTAGTAAACATAGAAAAGGGGCAGTGCCATGAACGATGAAGAGTATTATTCCACATTTATGTTAAGGAACTGCGAAAACACTTGCGAAATATTCTCCCAGGACTCCAGCTTTTTGATTCGCTGCAAATAGCATAAATGGCAATAGCATTTCAACTAGAATAACATACATGATCGAGTACATTTAGACTAATCTTCGGTAGATTCTATAAAGACTCAACTGCTCCATTTGTAAAATATCGGCATTGTAAGTGGTTATTGTTATTATAGTGAGATGCGTGGTGGTGGCGATGTCCGTTCCTCCACGTGGTGCCACAGGAAACTTTTCGCTCTGCGAGCTAAGCCGATCACGGGCACTCGATTGCAGGCGAAAGGCCCTTGTGACAGGCCGGCCTACGAAGACCCACGTCACATGGTGTATGTCAGCTCACGTATTTCGAGATAGTGCTACGGCCTCCGAGGGAGCCGACTCGCACTCGCAAAGCCCGGCGAGTGTGGAAAGTATGCGAGGGCCCCTGATGCCAGGACGGCATCGGCGGGCAGTCCTAGTCCGAAAGTCCCGTAACGTAAGCAGGACCCGCGCGGCAACGCTGAATGTGGGTACGTTGGGGGGCCGCTCGTTCGAGCTGATTGAAGCACAGCACAAAGAAGAGTTGATTTCTGTGCGGTGCAGGAGACGAGGTGGCCCTGCCACAAGTCAAGAGACATAGGACGAGGCTTTAAGGCCGTCCTATGTGAAAGCCCGAGGACCACCAGTGATGGCAGAATAGTCGTCTCCGGACGATTTCGTGACTCGATTGTAAGCGTCGAGCGCTTTGACGATCGATTGATGAAGATCGTTGTCGCCGCTAAGGAGCGACTCTATCACTTCTTCTCTGCATGTGCTCCGCAGACTGGCTGCTCCGATCAAGCCAAGGATGGTTTTGAAACCTGCTTGATGAGAAGACAGCAGAGGTGCCGTCGAAAGATGTCATTATAGTCGCTGGTGATCTTAACATGCACGTCGGCGCGACGAAAGACGGGTACAGCTGTCATGGAGGATTCAGCTATGGGTCGCGTAAAGGCCCCCACAAGTTCTGCGGCAGCGCCGCGGCCCTATGCTTAACCATAGGGCAGAGACCCAGAGCTCGCCGCCGGCGGCGTTCCTGCCCTATCCTTAACCATAGCGGCGAGCGGCGTTGCCGCAGAACTCTGTGGGGGCCTTAACGCAGATGGTGAGCGTATCTTTGATTATGCGGAATCGCATAACCTCACCATAGTGAACGCAGTCTTCCGAAAACGCGACTCCAACCTCATCTCGTTCTACAGCGGAAGCACCAGGACTCAGATAGATTTTGCCCTTGTGAAGGATCGTGACCGAAGTCTCGTCACAGACGCGAAGGTCGTGCCGTATGAGACGGTCGCCCCACAGCATCGACCGCTGATCTGTACTTTGAAGGTCGCCCCTCCGAGGCTGAAGTAGTTCGAGCGATGCGGTGCACAAGAATCAAGTGGTGGCGAATCAGAGAGAAGGAAGCAGCTGTGATTTCTCGCGTACGGTTACCGACAGTCAGGACTGTCGGCAAAACTTGGAAGAAGGCGATCGACGGGATACGTCAAGCTGCACGGTTGGAACTCGGCATTACGACGCCTGGGCGACGGAAGGTCGACAAGCAGGCCTGGCTGTGGACAGATGACGTGAGAGTCAAAGTTCGGGAGAAGAAGACGCTCTATCACGTGTTTCTCGGCGAAAAGGCAGCCGATAATTGGCGGAAGTACCAAGAAGCGAAGATAGCTGCGAAGAAGGCCGTGGCTGTTTCAAACGGCACTCATTATGGAGATGTCAATGAGGAGCTCGAGTCGCACGATGGTGAGCGATATCTGTACCGACTTGCCAGGAATCGCCATCGGCAGACCGAGGACATTGAGAAGTTTTTCGGCATCAATGATGAGGACAGTCATCTTCTCATGGACCGCAAGAAGGCACTGAAGCGATGGCTCGATTACTTTGAGGAAATCTCTACAGTAGAATTTCCTCATCCAGCATCCCCTCAACGGCTCCAACCCACGGCCCCGTCCAGAAGATCACCGTGGAGGAGATTGAAGCGGCTTGAAGAAGATGAGGCCAGGCAAAGCGACTGGGCCCGAGATCATGGCAGCAGAACTGTGGAAGTTCAAGTTTTGGTACCCTGCTGAGTGGTTGGCGAAGTTCTTTAAACAGGTTGTGGCGGAGCAAAAAGTGCCTGAGTGTTAGCACCAAGGTACGACGATTCCGATTTGGAAGAAGAAGGGCAGTCCTGCAGACTGCTCCAATTACCGTCCGATTCGCTTGCTTTCGCACAGCACGAAGATCCTTGAGCTATTTGCCGACAGACGAGATCGTGACATCGTCCAGCTTTCCAGCAATCAGTGCGGCTTCGTAGCCGGCTGTGGCACCACTGATTTCATACACGCCGCACGCCTCCTGTTAGGGAAGCACCGCGAATAACAGAAGCCCGTGCAAATCGCCTTCCTCGACTTGGAGAAGGCCTTTGACCGCGTACCGCATGAAGTGATATGGTACGCCTTGCGACATCCTGGAGTTCCCGAAGAGCTCATAGAGTGGGTGCGGATGCTCTACTCTTGTCCAAAGAGTCGAGTTCAAGCTGCAGCTGGAGCCTCGATGGAGTTTCCCATTTCTGTCGGGGTACACCAGGGTTATGCGCTTTCCCCACTCCTCTTTGTTGTCGTCATGGATGCCATCACACGAGATCTTCAGAAGCCCGTCCCCTGGACGTTGCTTTATGCCGATGACGTGATGCTCGCTAGCGAAGTTAAAGATGAACTCGAGCGAGAGATGCAAGCTTGGTGTGATCGTTTGGACCGGTTTGGACTCAGATTTAACGCGAAGAAGACCGAATATCTAACGACGGACGTTACTGAGTCCAGCTCCATCAAGGTTAACGGCATCGAGCTCCCACGCACTTCGGTCTTTAGGTACCTGGGATCAGCAGTCGCGTCTGACGGCAAACTGATGATTGAAGTGAATTCACGAGTTAGTGCAGCTTGGTCCAAGTGTAGCATGTTGACTGGCGTGCTCTGCGATAGAAAGATACCGGAGCGCTTGAATCAAAGATATATAAAGCCGTCGTCCAGCCGGTAGCGATGTACGGAGCTGAGTGTTGGCCTGCGACAATGTAAACGGAAAGTCGCATCATCGTAATGGAAACGAAGATGTTGCGCTGGATGGCAGGAGTTACGCGCCTGGATCGCATCCGAAATGATGCTATTCGGCAGAATTTCGGTGTCGCGCCGATAGCGGACAAGATGCGCGGAGCTCACTTGTCCACGAAAGGAAGGCAGCGTCCCCAAGATAGTCTTAACTTCGAGGTGGTAGGAAAGCGGCTAAGAGGGCGCTCGAAGCAGCGCTGGTTAGGCACGTTACATACGGTCTTGAAGATTACTGGTGTTCACCCTGATCTGACGCTGGATCGGGAAAGGTGGCGTCATAACACCAGAATAGCGGACCCCGCTACGATGCGGGATAAACGCTGAAGAAGAAGAAGAAGAAGAAGGAGATGCGTGGTAAAGGAGTCGGAGGAGACGCCATCTGTCGCGTGCACTCGATTCCAGGCATCTGGTTCTGAATTATCACCCAAGCCAACTGAGCCTTTCATTTCTCCGAAGTCGGACAATTGGAACCAGACATGTCCTGAAAGGTTGAAATATCCCCTCACCTCCGAAAGTCATTGTGTGACCAAATAGTCATTCTTCAAATTGCCTCTCCGACATCCAGTAGAATTAGAGTGCGTGGCGCATCCCAAAGGGATTGATATTGTGCCACGCGAGGTTTTTAGGAGGACCGTTACCCAGACACGACCTACAATACCGCTCGCGCCGCACGGTCAAAAGTGGGCGAAAAAACGCCAACATAGCGTCGCAAAGCGCCGCACGCTCATAACTCCTTCAGTTTTAGGTTTCTTGAATAAAGGTTGGTACCATTCGATTCGCCTCTTCGAGATCTACACAAACGTGTGTAAAACTTTACCGGAACACCCGTATTTTCGCCGTGGGTGGTCCAAAATTGGCTGGACGGGCGATTAGAGCAGCTTATTTCCCAGGATATGCGTGCTTACGGAGTATCTCAAAGATGGCGTACGTTGCCAGTGCTCTGTCATGCCAGGAATGCCCCGAGAGTGCGCCGTGCACAATGCACACAGAACCTAACCTATCAATCGAGTGGGCGAGCGCATGTCCCCTGCGCTTCTGTCTTCTCTCACTGGGAACTGCGACGTTTTCAAGACTATTTCGAGCCGTTTGGAGAATGTTATCAGAAATTTCTTGCCTCCCTACTCAGGAATTGCTCCAAGGCTGTCCAGCGAGCCTTTGGAGTGCGCCGTGAACAATGCATACAGAATCGAACCCTTCAATCGAGGGGGGGGACAGCTTGTAGACTGATCGTTTGGGCAGTTTTATCAGAAATTTCTTGCCTTCCTACTCAGGAATTGCTCCAAGGCTGTCCAGCGAGCCTTTGGAGTGCGCGATGAACAATGCATACAGAAACGAACCTTTCAATCGAGAGAGGGGGCGACCGCTCGCAAATTGCACGCGCGGGCGTGTTCGGAGCGCAATAGCTCTGTCAAGTTGGAACCTTTCAGGTTGCAGCTTGTAGGTCTTGTAGGCAGTCGAACGGTCTGCCAGCACGCCAAAGCAGAATGGTATAGCATAGGAGGGAGCAATGTTACAGGGGTGCGAAAATGCAGGTGAGGCTTGTGTGAAGCATTTTTTTTCCGATTTCCGTGGGCCACTGCGAGAAGACGCCACAAGCTAACGGCCTTAAAATGCGTACGCGAACAGAGCGCTTAAGGTACTTTACGAAGACATGCTCATAGCTCCTCAGCTTCCCAAACTGCCTAGCCTCGGCTGTCGTTTTAGAGCGGCGACACCTAGCGGTTAGAATTTCTTGCGCTTCTACTCGCCCTTATTTGAGCTTTCGACGCTCGCAATGGCACCGTTCTTTTCTCCTTGAAAAGCGCTATCGAACGGTGTCAATTTTGACCGATTTTGGAAGTATCAATTTTTTAGCTGTTTCGCATCGAGGACGAGGCCGCCGCGGAAGGACGATGAGGTCATCGAAAAATCGATGTCTTCGAGTTGGGCCACGCTTGATACCATTCGATAGAGCTTTTCATGCTGAATTGGATGGTGTCATTTAGACTGGGAAAACTGTAATCTGGGTGAGCAACAGCGCGGAGAACATCTACCGTTGTTGCGCTAAATTGCACGCGCGGGCGTCTTCGGAGCACAATAGCTCCGTCAGGTTGGAACCTTTCAGGTTGCAGCTTGTAGGTCTTGTAGGCAGTCGAACGCTCTGCTAACACGCCAAAGCAGAATGGTATAGCATAGGAGGGAGCAATGTTATAGGGGTGCGAAATGCTGATGAGGCTTGTGTGAAGCATTTTTTTCCGAATTCGGTGGACCACTGCGAGAAGACGCGGAGAGCTAACGGCTAAATATGCGTATGCGAACAGAGCACTTAAGGTACTTTATGGTTATGGGCTCAGAACTTCTCAGCTGCCTAAACTGCCTTAGCCCCATCTGTTTTAGGGCGGCGGGGTTAGCGGTTGAAGTTTCTTGCCCTCTTACTCGCCCATATCTGGGTTTCCGATACTGCCAATAATACGGTTTTTTTACGGTCGAAAATCTCTATCGAATGGTGTCACTCTCGACTAATTAAAAAAATTGATTTTTTGACAATATCGAGGACGTGGGCGCTCTAGGCCGAGCTGGGGTCGCGGCAGCGATACTCAATTTGACGCGTGCGGTCGCGCGCTCTTGCCTCGCCTCGGGAGGAGCTTTCACTGTCTCGCTGGTGAAGTGGACGAATTTCGGGCGAACTCGCTGGAGCTGTGCATTGCGACGGATACAGTGCGGGTGCAAAAGTGTAAAATAGAATCTCTAAACGTGGTTTGGTAGAGTGGAGTAAAATGAGCGTATGTTAAAGCTCATGGATCGAGTGGTATTAAACAAAGCCAAATGAGTGGGGAAGGGAACTGATGAAAGTTAGGTGATGAGAAGAATCGAAAAACAAAAACTGAGTGGTGATGAGTTATGGAAATTTTAGAGAGAGGGACCTTTGTTCTTAGATTCAGAGTTGCAGCGTCTAAAGGTGCATAAAAAATTATGAAACCCATAGAAATTGCATTTGATAATCTTTTTTGTGACTTCAAAATATCTGTGAATTCATCATCATGACAGCCACCCCTCTTTTACTCTCTCTGGCTCAAAGTCCCAAGATGCTTGAAATATTTATCCAATGCCATTAACCAATAGCTCAAAGCTCGGCATTTCATGGTTTAACGATTCTTGACTATAAAAGGCTTGACTACAGGTCCAGTATTTAAAAGATAATGTGTGGGGGTTTGGAACTTCACCTAAAGTCCATGAAATTTCCTTCCCGGAATGTAGAAAAAATGGATCTGGTAACAGTAGGAACCGTCTAATATTTGTAGACAATGGGGTGGAGTAGTTAACCTATTACAGTTGTTCATAAGAGCTGTTTCGTACGGAGACTATCTGTGGACAAAACCCAACATCAAATGTTCCTTGAAACGAGTCACCATCTCCTTTTCTATCTAATGGGATATTTTACTTCTTCTTCTTCTTCTTCTTCTTTAGCGTTTGTCCCGCATCGTCGCGGGGTCCGCTCTTCTGGTGTTATGACGCCACCTTTCCCGATCCTGCGCTTGATCAGGGTGGACACCAGCTACTTTCATGTCCGTGTGTAACGTATCGGACCAACGCTGCTTCGGGCGTCCTCTAGGCCGCTTTCCAGATACTTCCAACTCAAGGCCAATCTTGCGGACGCTGTCTTCTTTCCCACGCAGAACGTGGCCGTACCATCGCAAGCGAGCTTCGCGCATCTTGTCCGCTATCGGCGCGACACCGAACTTCTGCCGAATGGCATCATTTCTGATGCGGTCCATGCGCGTGACTCCAGCCGTCCAGCGCAGCATCTTCGTCTCCATGACGCTGAGGCGTGTTTCAACTTCCTTAGTCGCAGGCCAACACTCAGCGCCGTACATCGCTACCGGGCGCACGACGGCTCTGTAAATCTTCGACTTCAGGTGCTCTGGTATCCTCCTATCGCAGAGCACGCCAGTCAGCGAACGCCACTTGGACCAAGCTGCACTCACGCGTGAGTTCACTTCAACCATCAGACCGCCGTCAGACGCTATTGCTGATCCCAGGTATTTAAACACCGAAGTGCGTGCAAGTTCAGTACCGTTAATCTTAATGGAGCCGGACTCGTTCACGTCAGTCGTTAGGTACTCGGTTTTCTTGACGTCCAATTTGAATCCGAACCTCGCCAGACGGTCGCACCAAGCTTGCACCTGCCGCTCGAGATAGTCTTTCTCTTCGCAAGCGAGCATCACGTCATCAGCACAAAGCAGCGTCCATGGAACAGGCTGCTGAAGATCTCGCGTAATGGCATCCATGACGACAACAAAGAGGAGTGGAGAAAACGCAGAACCCTGGTGCACCCCAACAGAGATGGGAAACTCCATTGAGGTTCCAGCTGCAGCTTGCACTCTACTCTTTGGGCAAGAGTAGAGCATCCGCACCCACTCTATAAGTTCCTCAGGTACGTTGTGTCGTCGCAAGGCGTACCATATAAGCTCACGCGGTACGCGGTCGAAGGCCTTCTCCAAGTCGAGAAAGGCTATATGCACCGGCTTCTGTCTCTCGCGATGCTTCTCCACCAGGAGGCGGGCGGCGTGTATAGCATCAATGGTCCCACAACCAGACACAAAGCCGCACTGGTTGTCGGAGAACCTGACGATTTCACGGATTCGTCTATCGGGGATTCGCTCGAAGATCTTCATGTTGTGCGAAAGCAAGCGAATCGGACGGTAATTGAAGCAGTCCGCAGGACTGCCCTTCTTCTTCCAAATCGGAATCGTCGTACTGTTGTGCCAACACTCCGGTACTTTCTTCTCCTTTACTACCTGGTTGAAGAACTCAGCCAACCACTCAGCAGGATACCAGAGCTTCGACTTCCAAACATCGGCTGCCAGATCATCCGGCCCTGTCGCCTTACCGGGCTTCATCTTCTTTAGAGCCGCTTCTGTTTCCTCCACGGTGATCTTGCGAACGGGACCGTGAACAGAAGCCACAGAAGGGATGGCCGGGTGAAGAAATTCCATGGTGGAAATTTCCTCAAAGTAATCACACCATCGCTTCAGCGCCTTTTTGCGGTCTGTCAGAAGATGGCCGCTCTCATCATTGATGCCAACAAACTTTTCAATGTCCTCGGTTTGGCGATGGTGGGTCTTAGCAAGTCGGTACAAATACCGCTCACCATCGCGCGATTCGAGCTTTCGGTAGACATCACCATAATGAGTGGCTTTCGCAACAGCCACGGCTTTCTTTGCAGCCTTCTTCGCCTTCTGATACTTCCGCCAGTTATCGGCCGTCTTTTCGCCGAGAAACACGTGATAAAGCGACTTCTTCTCTCGCACTTTTGCTTTCACGTCGTTTGTCCACAGCCATGCCTGCTTGTCGACCTTGCGTCGTCCAGGCTTCGTAGTGCCGAGTTCCAACCTTGCAGCTTGGCGTATCGCGTCGGTTGCTTTCTTCCAAGTTTCATCGACAGTCGTAACTGTCGGTAACCGCACGCGAGAAATCACAGCTGCTTCCTTCTCTTTCATTCGCCACCACTTGATTCTTGCAGCACCGCATCGCTCGACCTGCTTCAGCCTCGGAGAGGCGATCTTCAAAGTACAGATCAGCGGACGATGCTGTGGGGCGACCGTTTCATACGGCACGATCTTCGCGTCTGTGACGAGATTTCGGCCACGATCCTTCACAAGCACAAAGTCTATCTGAGACTTGGAGCTCCCACTATAATATGAGATGAGGTGGGAGTCGCGTTTTCGGAAAACGGTGTTCACAATGATGAGGCTATGCGATTCCGCATACTCAAGAATACGCTCACCATCGGGGTTACGAGACCCGTATCCGAAACCACCATGACAGCTGTACCCGTCCTTCGCAGCACCTACGTGCCCATTAAGGTCACCAGCGACTATGATGACATCTTTCGACGGTACCTCTGCTGTCTTCTCATCATAGGATAATAGAATATTTTACTATCACTTAATAAATCAAAACCGTGCCTTGATCATGTTCATTCTAAACTCTTAACTGGACTTCACTAGTTATCTCTCCATCACTCAACGTAGTTTAGGCTTCACAATACTCCGGAGCACTCAGGAAACCCTATTATTCCTTCATTGTGTAGAATGAGGTATACAAGACTGTGTCTCATTCTACTCTTTCCTTCTGCTGCGCTAGCCGGCGTCGCCCAGTCGTTACGCTGGGACGCGCATCCGCTCTCTAGCAGTCTGGGCGCATCGAACAACTCTTCCGCATTCCTGCTCTGGCTAGAGGAGACGCAGACAGCAGTGCCGCGCCGCGACCGCACGCATGCCTGCGAGTGAGTATCGTTGCTCACAGCCGCCGAGCTGACGATGACGTCATCGAAAACCGGTATTTTCGAAATTGGCCAAATATCCTCGTGCAAACTTCGTTCAAAACCATCTAGGGGTTATTTGGGGCGCTGATTACGAATCCGGCTTTCGTTTTTGAAAATTCCGCAAAATCGATGATCCTGACCCGACCACCCTCAATTATCCAGAAGAAAATCCAAAACCTACCGAAGTCGACGGAATATTCAAAAACGGACGTCGGATTAAGCGCCCCAAATAACCCCTAGACGAGTTTGGACGAAGTTTGCACGAGGAAATTTGGCCAATTTCGAAAATATCGGTTTTCGATGACGTCATCATCCGCGCAGCTCGGCCTAGGACGCACACGTCCTCGATGCGAAACAGTGAAAAAGTTGATATTTCCAAAATCGGACGAAATTGATACCGTTCGATAGCGCTTTTCATACTGAACGGAACGGTGATATTGTGAGTGTCGAAGATTCAAATCTGGGCGAGTAGGAGCGCAAGAAACTCTAACCGCTAGCTTTCGCCGCTCTAAAACGGCAGCTGAGGCTAGGGCAGTTTAGGCAGCTGAGGAGCTATGAGCATGTCTTCGTAAAGTACTTTAAGCGCTCTGTTCGCGTACGCATTTTAAGGCCGTTAGCTTGTGGCGTCTTCTCGCAGTGGTCCACGGAAATCGGAAAAAATGCTTCACACAAGCCTCACCTGCATTTTCGCACCCCTGTAACATTGCCCCCTCCTATGCTATACCATTCTGCTTTGGCGTGCTAGCAGACCGTTCGTCTGCCTACAAGACCTACAAGCTGCAACCTGAAAGGTTCCAACTTGACAGAGCTATTGCGCTCCGAACACGCCCGCGCGTGCAATTTGCGAGCGGTCGCCCCCCTCGATTGAATGTTTCGAATCTGTATGCATTGTTCACGGCGCACTCCAAAGGCTGGCTGGACAGCCTTGGAGCAATTCCTGAGTAGGGCGGCAAGAAATTTCTGATAAAACTGCCCAAACGATCAGTCTACAAGCTGTCTCCCCCCTCGATTGAAAGGTGCGATTCTCTATGCATTGTTCGCGGCGCACTCCAAAGTTTCGCTGGGACAGATTGGAGCTAATCCTGAGTGTGGTGACTAGAAATTTCTGAGAACCTTCTCCAAACGGTTCGAAATAGTCTTGAGAATTTCACATTTCCCAGTAAGAGAAGATAGAAGCGCAGGGGACATGCGCTCGCCCACTCGATTGATAGGTTAGGTTCTGTGTGCATTGTGCACGGCGCACTCTCGGGGCATTCCTGGCATGACAGAGCACTGGCGACGTACGCCATCTTCCATACTCCGAAAGCACGCATATCCTGGGAAATAAGCTGCTCTAATCGCCCATCCAGCCAATTTTGGACCACCTACGGCGAAAATACGGGTGTTCCGGTAAAGTTTTACACATGTTTGTGTAGATCTCGAAGAGGCGAATCGAATGGTTCCAACATTTATTCAAAAAACCTAAAACTGAAGGAGTTATGAGCGTGCGACGCTTTGCGACGCTATGTTGGCGTTTTTTCGCCCACTTTTGACCGTGCGGCGCGAGCGGTATGTAATGTTTCGACATTCTGTCGTCTTCAGAAGCTCAAGCATGTGTAAATGCTTAAATTTGATCTCTACTCCACTCACCTCCCTGAAGTTCGACCTAAATCTACAATCACTACGAAGACAACAAATGTGAGAGAAAATAATGTTTGATCCCCGTTTATTTGATGATGAATAAGGACGAATGAACCACATCGTGCAGCTACTGCCCACTGGACATTCTACAGTCCGTTGTGAAGTAGCTGCCAGGTTCGACCCTCGATGAATCTCGGCATCTTGATCGATGTCCAATTGTTTAATGTGGTGTAGGACTCGAAACCGAGAGAGAGAGTACATGATTTATTGACGACTAGCGTTTCGGCGATGTTGCCTTCTTCAGAGTCTGGAAAAGTCCAAGCATATGTGGAAGCTCCCGGCCAAATATCGCCACGAACCTTGCGAAAATTCAAAGACCCCCTAAAAGCAGCCCAACATTTAGAACACCCGAGAGACCCTACAAGGTGAAACTGTCTAAAAGGCGAGACTTATATAAGGGGTGAGCTCGTGGGTTATATGGACACATTCCCCCCCCCCCCCCCCCCCGACGAATCAACCTCGGGCTCTTCGCCTCTATCAGAACCCCTCCAGGGTTTTGCGTGCGGCAGTATGGGCCTCCCGTGCTAGAATTTTGAATGTCACCCTAAAGTCGGAGCCGTTATGGTCGTTTACCTTGGGCAGCCCAGAGCAGTTGATGGTCGTGACATGCTCTTTCATTCAAGGTGTTCCTATAGCGAACGTAGAAGGGGCGAGCTGTTTCACCGATGTATTCACATCAACAGTTGTTGCACCTTATTAGGTAGACAACACCCGAAAAAAAGTTCAACACCACATAAAACAACAGTTCACAATGAAGAACAAGCATCAGGAAGTGGTTTTTGCGACCAGGCGCCCGTTTTTCTCCGATCTTTTAGCAATCCCTTAAATTACGACTTGAAAACGCTCACCGTGCGGAACATCTCTACCCTGCCGTTTATAAGGCCGTGATCGCTATCAGAGCACCAAACACGGTATAGAAACTGAGTTATTTTCCTCAAAATCGCTCATTCTTTTGTGCTGGTGTTCCCGTTTTACAACTGCTACTGCTTTCTACAACACAACATCAAATGACGTGGCTGTCTATGCACCGCTTATCATAGAGCCCTCTAAATAATTGTCCATCTGAAAACCGTGTGATAATACAGCGCTAACATTAAAAACTATAGAAATTTCGCTGCAGGTCTCGAATACGACGTTATCTACTTGGATGCATGTGGAAACGACGAATCACTGTACTGCCCACATGAGATTTTTCACACAACAACCGCTGTTAGAATGATAAGAAAGGTACTGCGTCGCACAGGTGAACTTTGTACTGCATCCTGCATCAGAACGTCTTGATGAGAATTTGTTGGGAATTTCATCTATACCAGGAACTCTGATTGTCAACGTAGCTACGATGGAAATAGGAAGCGCCCCCTGCAAAAAGGTAGAGCTTTGCTTTATAAGCTTTGTGCTTAAAAATTGTAAAAATGAATGGCATTTTTACCTTCATGTATTAGGCTGTTTAAAAGTTTTTTGCCACTAAATTTGTCATATCGCAAAATTTTTGAAGAAAAGTGTACTGGAACTTTTATCGAAAAATATACATAGGTTGACCCATGTCCTACCTATACCACTGTTGTAGCTATATTGCGTTGATAAAACCCTCCTCGACGACAAGCAAATTCGAGTGCACCTGCTCCAAGAACTTAGGAAACATGCCAACGCGGCAAGGAACATTTGTAAGGTGTTTGTAAGGTGCATCTCCCCCTGTGTCCTAGGACACAGGTAAGCTTAGTTCCGGAAGTTCAAAAAGGGAAACTGACCTCGTGGACCAACCGCGATCTGGAAGTCCAGTTTCAGCGAATGAAGAGCGCCTTCTGAAGTTAGTTCAAGAGGATTTCATGCGTAGCACTGGGCTGGCAGATGTACTCGAGCGCCGTCACGCCATCATAGCTGCCCACCTCCGTAGCACGGGAAAATCACCACATGTGAAAGCCTCAGCAGCTCACTGAGCAGGGATTCATTTTTCCCGAACTTCATCTTAAAAAGTAATGCTCAGTGTCAGGAGCAACTGCAAGGAAGTCGTTGACTAGGAGCTGATACTTGCAGACACTACAGCCACCAGGGATATCTACTGCACACAACTGGATTGCGTCGAAACAGCTAACAGCTCTTCGGAAAACCAAGACACGGCCTTCTTCCTTCACGGCAGTGCTGGTACGCCCGTTAACGTAGAGTCTTAAAAAACTAAAAGATTTGGAGTGGCATGATCCAGCCTTCTACCGTATTCAACGATGGTGGTTCCAACAGATTACAATCTATTTCCTCCGTTTTCCAACGATTTGCAGAAGAAGCAGCAGTCCAGAGCAACTTGGATGGTGCTTCGGTGATTTTTTTTAAATCAAAGCCCCAAGGATTCTATAGAAGTGACATCCCCTAATCACCTGATAAAATGCAAAACTTTGTAGATAATAATGATGCACATGATCATCAGCTGTGGATGGTTTTAAAAGAGAGAAAAAATATAACATTTTTTAAAAATTAAACCAGTGGCGGAATACTTTTCGAACAGCCTAATACATACATATCTACCTGCTGTTATCTATTTTATCTACTTTCTTACGTTATAAAACACGGCCTCGTTTCTTGAATTAAATTTTTAACAAAGTTTAAACTGAACTTCATTACAAAAATAGGATCCGAGTATAAAATTCTGTGATGTAAGCAACCGACATGTTATTGTGAATCGTGAAATATTTCAGCAATATTTTATAGTCAAGCACTGCAGCATGAGGTATGATTATTTGCCAGTGGTGGCAAATAAACACTACATATATGTAGCTATCTATGAACACGACCAGGTTCAATCGCAAGGGAGGGGGGATGGGGCACTCCGTAATGAACTGTAAATCCTAGTAACGCATAAACACATACAACATGACATGAACGACCTTGCCTTACCTGAAAACTGGAACTGCCTCCTTGGAAATTTCCGGTCCTGACGCTGAAATATTTTAAAAATCGTTATATAACTATGAAGAGGCTGCAGCGGCGCTGCTCGTTGTAAGCAAAATGTACGTTACAGGGGTCACGGGTCGCCTCTTCGTGTCACCCGACGGTGAATGAGTCGACGCGCACGCATTCGGTAGCGCGAGAGTTTAAACAGGAAATACGAGCGGAGCCGCTGGAGCCTTTTCGTGCTTTTATAACTTTTTTCTCAATATTCCTGCGAGAGCAACCGCTCTTTTCTGAGGCGGCATTAGGTAAGCTCGTTCATATGTTACCAGACGTTCAGCGGCCTTCCGGACGCCAAACGTCTTGTTGGGAATTCCCACCAAACTCCAAAAACAGAACGGCTTGGTTAACTGGATTTTACGAATTTTCGGCATCGATCAGCAAAAAAAGGACTCTGTTAGGATAGTGCAAGGGGAGGTCCTCACTACAGTCAATGTGAAACTTGCCCACTCTCCTTCGTATTTGTGCGATTCGCATTCCCTAGTGTCCAATCTGCAGAAAAATCGATAAATCGATATTGTTCGGTCCGTCGATACAGTTAGGTTACATCAGTTTCTCTCTGAACGCCGTCATATTGGAGTGATTCCTACGAACATTAGTAATTCTTTCGAAGCAACGGTCGCCTGACCTCCCACCAAAATGGATCCAATCTGAGCGAAAACTGGCAACTCCGGTCGAAAACTCGATACCATCAATCGATATTGGTCGCCCAATTGAACCCTACAACCTGCAGTGAAGTCGACCCATCGGCCATCAAAATAGCGAGACTCCATCTCCAATGGAACAAATCTGAGTGAAAACCAAGAACTCCGGCGAAAAATCGATAATATCGATCGGCATTAGTCGTTCGATGAAGTCCCTCTACCTTCTTTTTTTGAGTCTCACAATTTTCGTTCATTTTCATTGATTGCACGTAAGAGTAACCTTAACAGGTTTTACATGTACGGTCGAGTTACCTTCACATGTTCGACACGTTTCACAGGCTCACACAGATGTGTGACACACGGACACACACGGACAGACGAACTAACGCTTTTATATTAGTAGAATGTTGTGTGTGTTTAACATCAAATATAAGTTATTTACAAGTGACTACGGAGTGGCGGATTGGGATCGAACCTACAACCATTCTAAGCAATCATCTGCTCAAAGCTGAATAGGCCCATCTTCTATCGTTTCATTAGCTCGCATTGGGAAGATTACTGATTGTTTGTTTTCACCCAGAATTAGGCGTAAGTGCGTAAGTATGATACATGTGGACACTAGACACATCTGCTGTGACCTAATTGTTGGAAAGAAATTCAGATTCAGGATTCAGAAGTAGTTGCTAAAACTGACAGTTTTAGACATCTACTCTTGGCTTCTACTCTTAGGCTACGGAGTATACTACTTCCCAATAAGCCATTATGATTTAAACGGCTTTCCGGAGTGTCCACATTACATAAACATTACAGTTAGTGTGAATTATCCCAGCAGCTTTCTTGCAGGTCATGCTCACGCTAACGTCTCACTTCAACACCTGCGTTGAGCTGCGACATAGAATACCGGTGATTAGCTCCGTTGTTGGTGTTTCTGCATAATACTAACCTTCCACGTTTGCAGATCAACATGATCATTGCATGCTCTCCGATCCCTGTTGCAAACCTAACTCGACATTTGCAACTACTCAACAACAAGCTGAAAGAGGTGGCATCCTCTCTACAATTCGGCAGTCTTAAAGGAATGTCGGTCAATGAACCAAACATGGAATGCCTTTTTAGAGAAGGCAGTGGCTAGGTAATTCAGAACGTTGCCGTGTGCATTGCACATTTATGAATCTGTGCCATAGAAACTAGGAGTAAAAACAAGCAATAAGAATTCTGCATTCTTTGTGACAGTGAATACATTATCACTTCACCATCAGCATTGTTTATTTATTTCTGTTCATTTATTCATGGCGTAAATCAAAGTCTAGCACCAATGATGTTAAAGAAAAAACGAAACCATAGAAACATTTCTAGCACAAAACACAACAATCACTGTTAAACGATACATGAGTAGTAGCATGTCTTCGAGCTCTTCACGTATTCAACATGTAGTAGACCTTCTACACCCTTCACAGACAGCCTCGCCAAATCCTCGTACCGCCAAGCAGCAAGTTGAATTCCTTGAGAACCCTGTAGTTTAAAGAATCTGTCCGAATCCGTGACCTTGCAGCTGAAACTGACGTTTGAGCTTTCCTCTGACGGATTTTGTCAGCATCCCATCAAAGAAACCTGTCGGATTGATTGATAACTTTTTGGAAAGAATTTTATACATCATGACAATATCGGCAGTCTTCCTTCTGTTCTTCAATGATGAAAGACTAAAGAACTAAGTCAGCCCTTTGGAACCCTTTGGAATCAATCTATAATCCACTGGAAAACAACTTGTCATGAGCTTCTGAAACTATGTTGAAAGCATTCCAGGAGATCAATGTCCCTCTTGCTATATGATTGAATACTGTTGTCCCAGTTTCAACGATAGGTCATAGGTTTTGAAAACCCGTATGTTGATCGTTCAATAGACAACTTGCATCTTCAGGCTAGAATGAAGCTGCTACTCTACCCGCCACACCACGCACTTTTTTACTTCTTTTCTTTTGGAATATTGATGAATATTAAGGACTGAAGTCATGACTGGAATCTCTGATTTAAAAAAAATCACAACGCTATAATAATACGAAATCATTTAAAGTTATAGCCTCCGAGATTGTCGAAAACATGTGCCCAACAATACAACATGTCTTCGACACGTTTGGTTCAGAACTGCGGTTACTCTGGATGAAAGAACTGGATGACTTCGACTTTCAACTGATCAAACTGGAGTGTTTAAGGGTTATAGCCTACGCTACCCACCAAAGTTGAACAGCCTACAGCTAGGGCACCGCTATGGATCTACAGAGCTCAATTAAAAATAGAAATTTTCTTGGAATCACCTACCAACAGAGCAGTATGCTGATAGTTCACCTCGAGTGCCACAAATTTTGGTAATTAAACTTATTCCTTTTATACAACAACTACATGTTAAGCCTAAGAGAATAAAGAAAAAATACGCCTCAGCTCAGAACCGAGCTCGTCATTACATCAGAAAGTAGGTGCAGTTAGCTGTAGGTTTTTCATTTCATTTCATTTCATTTATTGCGCCAATCACATTTGACGGTAGAGATGGTGACGAAGTTAGGCGTAGTTCTTCGCTTGTGATAAGAGATCCACACAATATAACCATAGATGTTGAGGAGATATGACGCATAGTTTCTGGCTTGTGATAAGAAATCCATACAATATAACCATAGCTGATGATGAGATATGGAGAATATTTCTTGGATTGTGATAAGGCATCCAACAATATATAAGGTGTCGATCTTCATCCATTCGAATATGGAGGTATATCAAGCCGCATAGAGAAGACTCAATGTTATGATTACTGTAACCAGCACATTGATAAAAAATGATGGAACAAAATTCATATATTGCAGTTGTGAAGGCATGTGGCTTTGGAATTGTTCATGACAGTGGTTGTAGAGGAAATTGCTATGCTAACTAGAGAATTTATCTCGGATTATCAGATGAACAGATCGTGCGCAACAAGACAGAATCGTTTTAACAACTAGGGAGGAAAGTTGCTTGAAATTATAGCGTAGTTGCTTACGTGAGCCAAAAGATGTTAGAATAAAAACACCTCTCTGTTTTTAAAAGCCTTCAAGTTGTCGACTGAAGCTAGCAGGAGATGGTGACACATGTAAAGACGCCAGGAGCTGGTTCCATATGCCTATCACACGGCACCAAAAAGACTCTGCATGAGGTTGGGTGCGGGCTGTTCCAGGAAGTAGTCGAGAATGGTGACCTCTTGTTCTAATGACGGACTGTGACACTATTAGTGGGGACTCACAGCTAAAGTCAACGTATCCCGTAAGCAGCTTAAATAGAAACCCTCGGTCGTATAACCTCCTTCTCAGTTTTAGCGAACCACCACCGAGTCGAGTTAGACGCTCACAGTAACTGAGGAGGAATTGACCGTTTCTTGCGAATATCTCTTTTGTGAATCTTTTTTGAACGTCTTCAATTTTACTTATGTACTGAACTTGAGAAGGAGAGCACAGCGGCGTACAATACTCCAGGATTGGCCTTACATAAGTCACGAAGAGCTTAAAGAGTGTTTCTTTATTTCGAATTTTGAAAGCTCGCAGGGTAAAGTTTGACTTTGCATATGCTACCGACACAATCTTCTCAACATACTCCTCGTACGAAAGCCTGTCGTTGTACGTAACATCGAGATCTCGTTCTGACTTCTCGATGATATTGCCCGAGGTAAAAAGGGCAGTTCGGAGGATGCCTGCTCCCAATACACATTATCGATGTTTTTCAAAAGAGATATCGAGCTTCCATTGCCGATAATAAACCGTTCACAATTTCCTGTTAGCTACGTCCGAGTAGGAATGACCGAAGGAAGTTTAACAGGCACCCACTAATGCCGTACGCTTTAAGCTTCTTGATAAGAAGGCATAGCGCAATGGAGTCGAAAGCTTTAGCGTAGTCAACATAACAAACGGTCACATAACCATCGGAGTCCAGAGCTTGATTCCAACTGCAAACAGAGGAGATAAGAGCTGTTAATGTTGACTTTCTCTGCAGGAAACCGTGCTGCTGGTTTCTTTGAAGGTAGACATAAAGTTGTTTACGAACAATTCTTTCAAGGACTTTGCTTGTGGAACAGGTAAGGCAGATGGATCTATAATTCTTTACGTCGGCTCTGCATCCTTTTTTAAACATAGGTCTAACGAGACTGGAAAGCCACATCGATGAGACTTTCCCATTAAGAAGGTTGTTATTAAATAAAAGTGTGAGCACTGGCATTAGACCCAAAGCAGGTTCTATTTCTTAAGAAATGTGTAGGGAATTTTATCGGGCGAAGTAGCCGTACGTAGTGGAATCCGAGACGGATTTCTGTAGACTAATTCACTGTTGATATCCAAGTAGACTAAATTAGCTTCGGTGAATGGGGTACAGACCATGCCATTTTCGGTGCTGCTTTTGTAGACAGACTTAAAAAAGGATGCCAAGACTTCAGCCTTTCCCCCTCGGTCGAACACGGTTCACCGTTAAAACTCTTAATAGTGCCAATTCTATTACTAGCTTTGATTCTTCTCCATCTTCTTCTCCTGAGCGCTTAGTCCTGCGCAGTCGCAGGGTCCGCTGTTCTTGTGTTCTGTCGCCACCTCATCCTATCAAGGGCGTCATCTGCCGTAGCGCCGACTTCGGCGAGATCTCTCTTGATGACGTCCTTCCACCTTTTCCTTGGGCTCCCCTCGGACGCTTTCCGGGTGCATCGAAGTCTATGGCCAACCTTATGGGTGACCCTCTGGTCTTCTGAGGACGTCTCCATACCACTTCAGGCGCTGCTCCCTCATCTTCAGCTGGATCGGCGCTGTCTTCATCACTGCCCTGACATCCTCGTTTCGCACCCTGTCCCGACGGTCCATCCAAATGCCCACTTCAGCCTCATCTCCGCAGCGTGCAGTTGCCGCTTCTCCGCCTTACCCAGGGCCTAGCACTCACTGCTGTAGAGAAGGGCAGGTCTCACGACTGTTCTATAGAGCTTGCGATTGAGCGTCCTGGAGCACCTGCGGACCCCGTGGACTCCCTCCACTTGAGCTAGGCTGCGTTTATCCGTTCCCTGACCGCCTGGTCCACAGTTCCTTCCTCGGATAGGACTCCCGAGGTGTTGGAATTCTTCCACCTTCTCGATAGCTTCCCCTTGGCAGTCTAGGATCGATCCAGCGCACTGCTCAGAGCTGATGAATTTTGTCTTCTTCACGTTCAGCCGTAGGCCGTTGTCTGCGATGGCTCTCTGCCACTGCTGCACCTTCTCCTCCAGCCGCTCCTGGATGTCGGCTACTAGGGCGATGTCTCGGTGTACAGGATCGTCTTAAGAGGGCCCTTTTCAAGGTGGTTCACTACAGAGTCAAGCGTTAGCAGGAAGAGGAACGGACTCAGAGCCGACCCTTGGTGTACCCCCACTGTGATATCCACTTTGCTTGTCACCACGTGTGCAGTTCGTATCGCCGCTTTCGAGGCTTCGCACATGTCCCTTATGACCGTGATCAGACGTTCCGCGACACCCCTCCCTCGAATGGCATTCCAGAGTACGGCCCGGGGTAGCCAGTCGTAGGCCTTCTCCAGGTCCAGAAATGCCAGTGTTTTCGTTTCTCCCGATATTTCTCCATCACCTGACGAGCGATGAAGATGACGTCTGGTCGACCTCTCGGGCATGAAGCCCCACTGCACCTGGGAGATGAGCACCATCTCTTTCAGAATTGAGTCGATCAGTCGTTCGTAGATCTTCATCATGTGTGAGATCAGTTTGATCCCTCGGCAGGTGGAGCATTCGGAAGCGTCTCCCTTCTGCTTGAAGATGGGGACTATGGTGCTGTTCCTCCAGTCATCCGGCATCTTACCTTCTTTCGTGATTCTGTTGAGGAACTGCGTCAGCCAGTTGATTCCGAGATCCCCGAGCACCTTCCAAGCCTCTACTGGCACACCGTCAGGCCCTGCTGCCTTTCCGAGTTTCATCTTCCCAATGGCCTCGCAAACCTCTTCTTGCGTTCAGGGTGGGATGGGTCCTTCCGTTGGTGGTTCTTCCTCGGCCTCTCGACGAGGGAACTCCTCTTTCAGGAGTTTCTTGAAGTACTCCTCCCATCTCTCTCTGACCTCAACCGGCTTCCGTAACATCCTACCGTCAGCACTCTTCACAGTCTTCACTACTCGAATGTCGAGGCTAGCTCTATGACGCGCCTTGGCTAGGCGGATGGCGACTTCTCTCCCGCTGGGCGTCTAGTTTCTCGTACAGGGCATCCATTTCCGCGTTGCGTTCTTTGCCTTCACTATAGCTGTTTTTTGCTAGCCTCTTCAACTTCCTGTAGGTGAGGTGCTCGGGTGCCCTCGTTTTCTGTCACACTTTGTAGGCCTCCTTCTTCCTCTTCACCGCAGCCAGCACCTCTTGGTTCCAGAACCATGCCGATTTATCCCCTCTAGTTCAACCCTTTATTTCTCCCAGGGTTTCTTTGACACACCTCAGGATTGTTTCGGCTACCCTCCTCCAGGTCTCATTTATGGGACCAGCTGATCTGGAAGGCCTGCTTCGAGCACTTCCCTTCGTAGCTCGTTCCGCTCTGAACTTCGCAGTCTCCACCATCGGATCCTGGGTTCCGTCCTCACTTTGGATATGGAGGGTATAGATATTCTAAGGTCGGCTATCAAGGGTCTATGCTGTGATGCCACGTCTTCTCCCGGGGCCTTCGAACCAGGATGTGGTCGACTTCCGTCTTTCTTCCTCCGCTAGCATAGGTCACCTTCTGGCTCTCCCTCTTCGCAAAGAAGGTGCTACAGACAGCCAGGTCGTGGGCGATAGCCAGATCCAGAATTCGTTCTCCATCCGGGTTTATCAGGTCAATCCCTTTACCTCCACGAACCCTTTCCACTCCTCTTCTGCCACTTCCCACATGCCCGTTCATGTCCTCTGCTATGGACAGGTAGTCGTCTTCTGGTACGGACCTTATGGCCTCCTCGAGCAAGAGGTAGAAGTCATCCTTGTCGCGCTCGAAGCGTAGACAGACATTATGGTCCAGTAACCCTTCGTGTCCAGCCGCAGTGACATGATGCGGTCGTTTATTCTTTGGACAGCAGCTACTGAATCCTTGAGGGACTCTGCGACAGCTTCCTACCCCGTTCCTCTTGGTGTCCTCTCCGTTGTAGTACAGCATGACCCCTTCTCCGATCTCCTTGGCTTTCGCCCCTTTCCATCGCGTTTCCTGCAGACACAGGACTTGTATCCTTCTGCGCTTCATCAGTTCGGTCACTTCCCTAGATCTACCGGTCAGCATTCAGAGTCCCCAGTCGAACTAGCTTCATTAGCCGAGGTCGTTCGGCCCTCGGTAGCCCTCTCATACTGACCACAGAACTCGGGCGGAGGTTCTGTGCGTCACTTCCAGGTTACGTCCTAGCCTTTACAATATTCTATTGCTACTTTTGATCATGGTTTTGTGACGAGGTTTTTCCATCAGCTGGCCTGTCAACCTGGGCTTGACACTGGAACCGCTGCCATTTTCGCCATTTTGGCAGGGCATGGCGTGCCGGAGCCGGGAGTCGAACCTGTGACCGTTTGTGCACGAAATTACACTACTAACTGCTAGGCTAACTTGGCTCACTAGCTTTGATTCTGGCATTGACAAATTTGTAGAAACGTTGCGAGTTTAGAGACTGAACTATTTCTTCCTCATTCATTGAACTCAGCATTGCAAGTTCGCTTTAACTTTTCTAGAAAAGCGAAGGTATTTTTGAAAACCACTTATATGGCGAGTTCGATGCAATCGAGACACCTTGGAAGCCAGCATGTGAATTCTAGCTGTGCAGCTGGTGAAATTATTTTGTCGCCGTAGGGGGTGTATTTCCAAATAAGCTTGCTGTAGTTTTCAAGATATACATAATAAAAATCATTAGTAAAGGAACAGCTTTCAAATCTGACGCGCAAATTGGTCTTTAGTATTTCTTCACAAATTGCATTGTAGTCGTCGTGCATGAAGTCTAGAAGCTGAAACTGAACTCTGGACAAACGAATATGGGTCTCTAAATTAAAATAGACTGCTTCGTGGTCCGAGGTGGAGAAGGGAGGAAGGACGCGTAAATCTTCCACAAGGTCAACGTTGTTCCTAAGAACCTGGTCAAGAATGTTGGTTCCGTGGGTAGGAGTAGCGAGGAGCTGAGTTAGAGCACATCTAGAACAGAAATTGTGAAAGGCACTAGCAGATCAATAGACGGATGAATTGTAAGCTGTCCAATTGATTTCTGGGAAATGTATTTCACTCGTTATAATGCAATTGGTTTTCGCCAATTGATGCGGAAACTGTGTCTAGAGCATTGAAGAAGAAACTGGAATTATTATCACTGAGGTTCTTATCACTGGGAATATTATCATTGAGGTTATTATCCTGAGGAGGAAGCTATGTTAGTTTTCCATTGCAGCATCCGATGAACCAAGAGATAACAATTCAAGGGCTTACAGAGAGCCATCTATGCGTAAATCAAATACGGTTGAACCTGAAGTGTTACATATGAGCAAAAAACAATTCCCTATAACAACAGAAAACAGAGAAAGAGTTTCCATATGTAGGATCTTCTGCAGGTGTTGGTCACTTTTGGGCCTTTGGGCCCCCACTCTTCATGGCGCAGTTCTTTCTTCTAATGCTAAGGCACAATATTTCTTTGAAGAATAATTTTTTAGAAAATGAACAAGCTGAAGCTGAATGAACAACGTGCTTGCTTATTGGACCAGGCGAAACAAGAAATTTCAGACACAGTCATAAAACAACGTCTTCTTCGAGCTGTTTCAAAGAATTATTATGTTTCGGTGGCTATACACCCAAACACCATTTCGTCATACTTACATTGCATAAATCAGACCATACCAGATGTCATGCAACCACCCTTCTTACCATTCCGGCAGACTACACAGAACCGTCGAGAGTTCTGCTGTACTTATAATTCCGGACCAGATGACCCTTCATGGTGATTAGAGGGCATCAACATTCCCCACCACATCTCCAAGATCGGCACTGCGTACGCACTGGCGTATCTGAGCACTTACTTCGTCCTAAATGAAAGGCATGCAAAAGGATATTTTCCCACGTCCTTGCTCTTGGCGATATAGATTACAGGCTGTCTCGGCGCCTGCGCTCAGCATGTCAGCTTTGCATCTGGTACCTGTTTTTTTGCAGTGTTAACTTCTAAGTACAGAGATAACAATTTCTCTTTATCATCATTCAAATGTAGCACTGTACCGCGTGGTAGCGCAGTCGTGTGAGAAGTCGAATGTCGCGAGCGCTCCGATTCGAGGTTTTTGGTTTCATGTTCCGCAGTTTGTTCTCAGTTGTAGACCAATAATGGCATCGACCCTTATCACGCTTACGTTTCAGCATTGTGACCTTCGCGCCAGAACTTGAAAAATAAGAGGAGATTTCAAAAACTACTCGCCCAACACCATTTCATCCTGAAGGACTGATTGTGAGTTCCGAGGGAACCAACGAAAAAAGTTAATGTCGTAAACATAGTTATTCTAACAGAGTGGAGAGACGAGATTGAGTCAACCAACCAGTCAACCTTGTACGGAGGTAATCGGAGGGGTGTACCAGCTTTTATCCACGGACCTGCTTCTCCAGTGACCCCCTTGATTACGTCCGTGTCGGTGTCGGTTAGAGCTCGTAGAGATGGATCTAAGGAGCCAGCCCTTGCAAGGCAGGTCTCCAGAACTTGGTGAGAGTAGATGAGATCTCTCTAGCAAATCTAAAGGGACACTCGGTTCGGAACAGGCTGTATTATATGCGAAAGGTCGTGACCATACCATCCTGCGTTGGCCGCCCGTTTGGAAGTGTGGGTAACCGCATGACGTCTGGGATTTATTTTCTATTACATGCGGTGGAGAGGTATACAGAGGAGACAAGAGGAATACTTTTAAGGTCAAAGAAAGTCTAATCTGTCTACTCCATTGGGAAGCACATGGACCTGAGCCTAGGCGGGGCAGTGCTAAGGTAGCGGGAACGATCTCGAACACGAACAAAAACAACGCAGAACACTTGAGACGTTTTGAATAGCCGCCAGAAATCCAAACATTAACCAACGTGAAGCAGTGCACTGCAGTGACAGAGGGGCTGACACACATTGTCGACCACTGCGCGTTCGGCCCACGCGGGAGGAGGGGCTAAAAGAGAGGTGGTCCGTGGATAAAAGCTCGAATACCCATGCGAGTTAGCCCACCTCCAGCCAAGGGTGACTGGAGGGTAAACGCGACTCTACCACTAAAGTTAGGGTTACTACCAGGCTGTCCAATAATTCTTGTCCGAAAATTTCACCATTTTTAATTTTTTTAAATTTTATTGAAAAACAAGTCTAATCAACAATATAATCACCACAGTTATCCATTACAGTGGCCCATCGATTTGTCAGGTCACCGATGCCCCTCGCCCAGAATTCCGGGGGCTGCGACTCCGAAGAAGTCCGCGATGTCGGATTTGAGGTTGTCGTAGTTGGTGAATTTTCTTCCGGCCAAATGGTGCTTCAGCGGGCGGAACAAGTGGTAGTCGGAGGGGGCGAGGTCCGGGGAATACGGCGGATGGGCAACCATCTCCCAGCCGAGCGTTGCCAATTTCTGCTGGGTCTCCTTCGCCACGTGGGGGCGCGCGTTGTCGTGCAGCAGGTGGACCGAGGCCCGTCGGGGACGCTTTTATCGGATGGCCGCGGCTAGTTTCTCGAGCTGATCGGTGTAGATGGAGGCGGTGACCGTCCTGCCTTGCGGGAGCAGCTCGAAGTACAGCATGCCCTTGGCGTCCCACCAGCAGCAGAGCATGATCTTCAGCGGGTGCAGGTCGGCTTTCGGCGGCTCTTCTCCGCGCGGGATCCAGACGGCACGGCGGGCGGTGTCGTGCCCGGGGCTGGCCTCCACCGGCATCGGTAACGGTGGTCCAGACGCGAGTCCACGTGTGTGGCAGACTGGCGGGGTCTTACGGCACGCTAATGCTCTTCCCTTTCCAGCCACGCGGATCCCAACTACGTAGGGCCCTGCTGCCCCTGCCGAACCATTGGGTCGATGCTGCGATGGACTTTAGCTGCCTGGCGCCTACGACTCTGCGCCAACTTCCCCGCACGTCTCTGCCCCTTCCCTTTCTCCCATAGTGTTGCGATCAATAAATGATCGCAACACTATGGGAGACCCAATGGTTCGGCAATTGGACTCAACCCGTGTCGCAACTTCCACAGAAGCAATAGATACACAGATTTACTAAACTACACAAGACTACTTCTTAAACGCATACACACTACGAGTCAAGCAACCTCCCTCCTACTCTTACTAGGGGAATCCCCGACAGTAGCCCGCTAGGGTCCGGCGAGGTCCTGTCTGGGGCGTGTGCCCACGAGGCGGTGCTCCTCGCCTCGCACCTGCGGTTACCTCCTCCTGGCGTCCATGCCAGGGTAGATCCTCCTCCAGTTCGGCTCTGCGCTCATCGGGACTGCGGTGGTATCAGCACACTCCGGCTTCGGCGACGTCCAGCGAGATGACGAAGAGAGGACGACCGGACACGACCGTCCGGGGCGGCGACAGCAGGCGAAGAATGAAGCCCGTGCGCGCGTTCATACTCCGTCGCAGCGAATCGAGGCTGCGTATTCGACAGGCGTGCGCGGCGGGACCATGAGGGCGCAGAGACTCTGCGTCCTTGAAGAGTCGGGACGAAAGTCACGACACTGCGGTGGTATCAGCACACTCCGGCTTCGGCGACGTCCAGCGAGATGACGAAGAGAGGACGACCGGACACGACCGTCCGGGGCGGCGACAGCAGGCGAAGAATGAAGCCCGTGCGCGCGTTCATACTCCGTCGCAGCGAATCGAGGCTGCGTATTCGACAGGCGTGCGCGGCGGGACCATGAGGGCGCAGAGACTCTGCGTCCTTGAAGAGTCGGGACGAAAGTCACGACACTCCCGACAACAACAGCGAACGTACTCGACGGAGGTACTACTGCGAGGAGCTTACCTAACCCGCAATATACAGACGCAGTTAACCGTAGATGTCCTAATGAGGGCCTAGGTCCTCCGAGTCGGCCGTGTCGAAACTGCGCAAACCTTTTCCCCTTTACATGCGAGGACCGTTGTTACCTGGGCGGTTGCGAGGGGGGTTGTGAGCAGACGATAAATGTTTGGGGACCTACGAGTTACAATACAAATCAAGACAAGTAAACAGTTATACAAATCTTCTACGTGAGTAAATGATCATATGTACACGTGGAGACATCGTCGGCGTCGGCGTCGTAGCTGCGGCTCTATCTCGTGACCGGCTGATTGTAGAATATCGAGTTGATGTAGATGTAGAAGTCGTTGAAGTTGTAGAATATTGAGTTGTTGTAGATGATGGAGATGTAGAATATCGGGTTGATGTAGATAAAGTCAGCTGGCGTGGGAGAATTTTAAACTCGCGTGGACAGAGAGTGAACCCCTTGGACGGTTAAGGCCCGTGGAAACAAAAAAGCGTAACCCAAAGGCCAATCAAAAGCTAATTGCGGTCTCCAAACCGCGTCCCTAGAAACACGAAAGTCGTGTTGTCCGCTTAAGGCGAACTAAAAAGCTGCAACTGCGGAAAAATCGAACTTCGTAGCAGTCCTGGCGACTGCGAAAAGAAAATGCGGCATCTGCGAAAAGAAATACCCGCAAGAAGAGATACGGGAAAGGAGGTCAAGCTAAAGAGTACTAAAAGAGGTAGCTATAAAGTAACTAAAGAAGAGCAACAGATATGCAAGTGCAGAATGTAGATGTGAACTAAGGACAGAACTAAAAGAACTAAAAGAAGCTAAGAAATGAACTAGCTAAGATAGGAAAGTAAAGAAGGAAAGGGTATATGCGACTTACGAAACTTCAATAATCCTGAAATTGCGCTATTCTGCGTCGCATCCTGACCTCTCGTGCCTCGGCCATCGCTGCCTCGAGCCTATCGTAAAACTCGTGCTCCGGAAAGTCTACACGCACGTGATTGTTGTACTTACAGAAGGCAGTGTGATGCCTTAGGCTCTGGCATGCGCGAATTTGCGCCTTAACCTGCAATTGCGCTCATCGTGCTCTTCGCCACATTTGAAGCATCTACCTCGCTGCGCGTGAATGTAAAGCCTAGCCAACAAATTTACGACTACGTGGCAGCCTGAAGAGTAATGGTAGCCGTGGCAGAAGAAGCAACTGGGTATCGCATGTTCCTGTTCTTCCTGGAACTGCGGCTCGTATTGGTAGCGCGGCGGCGTGAATTCCTTCTGCCTGTAGACAATCCTAGGATCGCGAACGTCCTCAATGTCTGGCGACACTGCGCGTTCAAGCGGAATCCTGACAGGCTGAGCTGCAACCAAGAGAGCTGTGGCAGCTTGCATCGAAGCCGTCGGTCGAGCGGCAACCTGAGCTGGCACTACAACCGGCGCTGCGACTTGGGCTGACACCACTTCCTCAGCCGCAACTGCGTGGAGGAAATGCTGTTGAACCGCGGAGCCCTGCGGTACCTGAGCGACGTGCACTACCTGCTGGGGTTCGTCCATAGGGATATCCCCGAGCGGCTGCAGTGTCGGTCTTAGGTCGGCTTTCCTGGCCAACTTGTCGATCTCTTCCGAGAAGGTTGGTAACTGCGACCGCCGTTTGGCCCCCGCACCGATAGATCGTGCCTGCGGTGGGGCCTGCTCCGTTGCTGCGAAAATCTCGTCGTCCTGGATGGTCAGGAGCCGTTCGAAGTGCTGCTGCGAAAGGTTTGAAAGAACCTGTTGCGCCTCAGCAACCGTAGCTGTAGCTATTGCGAGTGCTTCGTGGATATCTGAAAAATAAAGACCGTATTGCGCGAGCTGATCCGCCAAGCGCTGATCGTCTTGCCTAAACGCTTGCGGCCAAAACTGATTGTGTACTGCGGCCTGCCTAGCTGTGATGTTGTAAACCAGCGACTGAATGGTAATGATGCTCTCAAAAAGCGAAAAATCAAAGTTCAACGTTGGCGCGTTAG
Organism: Heligmosomoides polygyrus bakeri; assembly: GCA_947359475.1. Lineage (NCBI taxonomy): Eukaryota > Metazoa > Nematoda > Chromadorea > Rhabditida > Heligmosomidae > Heligmosomoides > Heligmosomoides polygyrus. Next base: position 20,570,441 of record OX375867.1, read on the forward strand.
CGAGCTGCGCTAGAAATTCCTGAAGCGAATGACACTGCGCCTTGATGCCCTTCAAATTCTGCACAAAAGCATCTGCGCATTGCGGATACCGCGATTTCTCTGCATCCGACCACTCCGGAAGATAGACTTCCTTCGTGACGTAGCTGCGGAGACTGCGATGAAGGTCTGAGCGCAAGTACGCATCCACCTGAACATAGTCATGCGCACCAAGGTGCTTCAAATCAAAGATGTGATCAGGATTTAGCGCGACAGTTAGCTTCTGAAGCAGCGCGAGCAACGGTCTGTCGTGGACCGGAACTGCGGCTAACTGTAGCTCAAAGTCGTCTGCGCGGCTGAAATACTGTTTAGGATCGCGCCTACGAACTAACGCGAGAAGCCTTTCGGCTCTCGCTTGCGCATCGTAACTGCGTTTAACGGTACTTAAACCTCCGGTTGTTCCTTGACTGCTGCTAGCTGGCTGAGCTCGTCGTCAGTTGTTTGATGAGCGGGATGTCCGCTGCTGGATTCCTCTGGAGGATGCGAACGAACTGCGACGCGAAGGCGTCGTCGGAGTCACTGCGCAGCTGCGAGGTCGAGGGTGACGGCGTGATGTCGTCTGCCTGGCGTGCAGTACAAACTGCGCTGACCTCTCAGTCGAGGCTGGCTGGACCACTGGCTGACCACGAGGGGTCTTCTCCTTGATAATAGTAGACGGCTGCATCTCGAGCTTTGAGTGGCTGGTTAGGCCTATGCGCGATTACCTGTAACAGCAATGGATAGACTTGAGACCTACCTCCCTACTAACCGGTCGAGACTGCGGCGGGATGTTGAAATCGATTAATTGAATGAATGTTAGAAAACCTAAGAGAAACAAGGAAAACCTAAGACGTAACTACGTGGAGCGACTACGGAAATGTCTATTACTAGAAGATAGTAACTACTACTACTTAAAGCTAACTAAGAGAAGTAGAAAAGAAATAAAGAGTTTTGCCTTGATACGTGTATGCGATACGCTTTTCAGACACACAGATTGAGAAGATAGTGAAAATGATATGAGAACAAGATAGAAAATAGCTAACGAACCTACGCATGTGCAGTTTTGTTACCTACCTGTGCAGTATTAGAGTTACCTACGATATGAGTGAGGACATGAAGCAAAAAAGAAAACGACGATGAATGATGAAAGGGTAGAGAGACAAGTGTGAAGAGTGACAATGCGATGAAATCGAGGGTAGAGAATGACATGAAGGAGAATACAAGAGTGATGAGGAGATGATGAGGTACGCAGTAAAGTAACTGCGTGTCAAGCGTAAGAGATGTAAGGAACGTAGATGAGTAAATCGAATATGAGTGAATCGAAGTGACGATCAGAAGAGAGAGAGAGAAGAGATTGAAGGCCAATCCAAAAGGTGTACTGCACAAAATTTGGAAGCTGCGTGCGGGGGATAGTGATTAAAAGAGCGAACGAACACAAGCAAAGAGATGAAATGAGCAAAATGAGACAAGAAGAAAGAGAGGGTGACTAGAGAGAGTAGAACAATCTAGAATACAGCAACGAGCGAACCGTGACCCGGCACAAAAGTGCAACGAGTATTGCGAAATAAGTACCGTAACTACGAGAAGAAAGTACGCTGCGCAAAATCCTAAGTACTGCACATGAAAATGGAACCTATATACCTGGAAAGCGTGTCGAGTGATGTTGAGAACGGATCTGCGCGTTGGAGAAGCTGCGGGGCGATGTGACTCTGGACGGCGATAGGAGGCGTAATGATGACGACAGCGCCTCTGCGTGAACTAACTCCTAAGCACCCTAAAGTACCTCAGGTTATTCGCCTCAGGACCCGCACCACGCATAACTCTAGGCAATCGAGTAGCTGTAGAATCGTATAGCCTGGAACAATGAACACTGTTTCGGAGAGAACAGTCAGAGAGACCCTGACTTAACGACCTTATGCGCGGTTTTAGCTGCGCGTGTCGGCTGTACCCGCCTAGGTGATGGAGTTGGTGACGAATCTGACCCAGGAGAGTCCGAAACGTCTGGAGCGGATATTTCTATTTTGGAGCGGATATTTCTAGAGAGATGAGCTAAAGATCTTATTAGCTGTCATCCTGCGCTCGTTCTGACAGTAGCTGATCTTGCGACATTGTCCTGCCCGTAATGAGGATTCCCAATGGCCACTGTCCTCTAGGCAGTTTATCGTCTGCCATGAGCACTATGTCTCCTTCTTTTGGCGTCTTCGTCGCGGATCTTTTTCGACGATGCGGGATTTGCTGTCTCTCGCGCAAAGCTGCGAGATAGTCAGAATGCCAGATGTCCCAGAAGCTATCCAGGACCTTGATGGTGTCCTTGTACCAATCGACAAGTTTATGAGAAACGTGGTGGTGTTGGTTTGGAAGCTGCGAAACTGGTGGAAGCTGGATGTTTACTTCCGGGGAGATGAAGTCTATCGGCTTGAGTATATGAGCAAACACGTCTGATTCCCTGAAGGGCGTCAACGGTCTCGAATTGATGACTGCTTCGATCTCCACGATGGTCGTTTGAAGTGCTTCCAAGGAAAGTAGCGATTTGCCGACTGTCTTGCGAAATGCCGATTTGAAGAGTGCGACCATTCTCTCGTAGAATCCTCCCTTCCACGGTGACAGTGGAGTTATGAACTTTCAAATGATCTTATGACTGGAAGTGAAGTCTGAAACCGTCTTCCAAGTGGAGGAATTGTAGATAACTTCCGTGATCGTTGTCTCTGCGGCATGAAACGTCGTGGAATTGTCGCTGTAGATGATGTCTGGCGTGCCTCTACGTGCTAAAAACCTGCGAAACGATAGCAAGAACTCCTGAACGGTGTTATTGAGGATTAGTTCTAGGTGAACTGCCCTTGTTGACATACAGGTAAATAGGCAAACCCACGCTTTGCTAACAGTGGTATGTGCATTTGAAATTGTATAGGACCTAGATAATCTATGCCTACAGCCTGAAATGGTCTTGAACGGGTAATCCGTTCCGTTGGAAGACTAGGCATGTTTGGATACCTATACGGAAATGCGTTGGCTTTCCTACACGTAACGCATGTGCGAAGTATTTTTGCCACTGACCTACGAATTGATGGGATGAAGTAGGTTTTGCGCAAGCTTGCTATTGTGGAGTATACACCGGAATAGTATGTTGCGTGATGGTGTTGCATAGTGATTAGGTACATGAGCCTATGACCTGGCAAGAGTAATATTGGCGCTGTTTCTCGAGGTCTTACACGCGCCGGACAACGAATGAGTCCGTCGTCGGCTCTGCGTGCGTTGAACCGCTCATGATTTATCCGCTGTAAAACGTGTTCCTGCTCGCGATAATGCGCAAGCACGAGTAGAGTTTCTGCGGCTGCGACCTCTGATGCCGTTATTAATCCCGAAGAGGATATAGCTGCCACGAAGGGTAGTTGAGCTGTTAGCGACCCTTTTGCGACTAGCGAAACGTGATTAAATAACCGAATACATATGAATCGTAAGATGTAAACTACGATATTGACAAGTTTGGAATACTTATTGGTGGCTGCGAATGGTATGAGTGAGTGATAAACATTCTGTTGACCAAGACTCACGTGCACCTTCTGCTCTTCGTCGTCCGTAGAGTCGGTCGGTGTCTCTGCGAAATCCTTGTCGGCGTGAGGCCATCGAGAACAGGGTTCCGACAAGAATGTCGAGCCTGTCCACCAAATGTGTCCGGAAGCTTCGCTCGTGGATAACCCACGAGTCGCACAATCAGCAAGATTGTCCTGCGAGGCGACATAGTACCACTTAGTCCGGATGCCTTGCTCTTCGAACGTCGACATCGCCTTGCGGATAGCTGACAAACGGTTACGGACAAACTTGAAAGCACTCCAAAAACTGTGAAACTGCGTGATATCTCCTGCGAGTCCTGTGCCGCATTGTCCCCGTTCACTGGCGTCTGCGGAGCGGAGATGTTGTCCTCGAGCGCTTGCATCGCTTCGGTGAGGATGTCGTTGTTGGAGGATGCTGTCGACATCGTGAGCAAATTGACAGGAGGCAGTAACTGTCGAACCCAAATCTGTAACAAATTATGTCTGGGAAGGTTCTTGTCGCGAGCTGACCCTGGCCAGGGGCCATCCCACAACTCGAAAGCGATTGACGGTGAGCGATCGTTATCGGCCAACTATGACTAACCAAAGGAACAGAGAACGTGCGAAGAAGTGGGAGAGTGTATGGAAACTAAGCAGTGATGTTAATAATGGAACGACGGGACTGCGGAGGCTTTCAAGTGGGGGTGTAGAAAATGACGAAAGTGTTGCACAGTATCCTAACAGCGCTTGCGGACCGGAGTGCTCCAGCCCGGTTAAGAGTCGAAGTTGCGGACGGACCGTCCCCATCCGGCACCGAAACGCTCTGGGCCGGTTCCCAGCCGCGTCGCCAGGGATTTATCCAAGAGCGTTGACACGTCCTACCTTCGACGCGCGTGGTGTCGACTCATCCGCCTTTACCGTCTAGACTCTCAGACCCAGGATGCCATAAACCAATGAACTGCGAAATGTGCGATGCGAAGTCTCCAAGTCCTGGGTGGCAATTACTATGCGCGCGCGCGTCTTTATGACCAGTCTTACTGCTTGCTGCCTGCTAATGCATGCTGGCGTCGAACTTCAGGCAAAAATTCCTCACTGCCTGGGGGTTACCCTCGCCCAGTATGCCTACCACTGGCTCATATCCGCAACAATGACTGTTACCGGAAGGGTTTCCTCCCGCTGCCCCTCCTCGAGTCGTGACCCAGCGACTCAGACCCAACGGGGAGTAAAGGCAGCGTACCAGTGGATCGTGCAGGCAGTACAAGTCCTTCACCAAGAGTTTATTGCTGACCGACACAAACACCAACCGGGCCAGACACCTCGGATGGAGGCCTGGAGCGGTCAGCCGCCGGTCGCCACCACCGCGTCTCCTCCACTCCCTGACAGCTTGTTGATGTTCGCGAGCTGGCTCCGCACCGTTATCCGCGCATTCCATCTGCACAGCGAGGCCGTGCAGCTTAGAAGCGCCTGATTGATTGATTACCGTTGCTAAACGGCTGCAAGCCCTTACACCTCCCCTCTCACAAAAAGTCCGTCCCGGACTTTAAAGAAATGAGAGATTTTGTTGCAAAAGCGCATTTTGATGGAAGGCTTTCAAAAAGTGACCATGAGCATGAGGTTGAGCGCCTGTGAGTGCGCTTACGAAACGCACGTCCTCAGCTAGCAAGGAACGATCGGTTGTCACAGCTTGGATAGTAAGAACAGGCAGCATGGAACGTGCTAGGACCTGTTTGCGTGTTGAGCGGTGAGTCCGTCTGAAGCTTAAGGACTGGTTGCCAACACCTTGGGAGAATACTGTGACAGGTGATGAATGGAAAACCGAACGATGCTTGAAGCTGAGAACGAGTATGTGGTATAATGTATGAATCATGCCCATGCTAACTTTTTGTGTATGCCCGAAGATAACAATGCGTTTTTGCAGGTTTAACGCAAAACGGACGGAAGTGTGAGAGAGATGTTGTAATGGGAAAAAATTTTGTGTGATAACGGTGAGAGTTGGTCGCGGGCTGTCAGAGTTTTTGCATGTAGTTGAGTTGAGTTTGAGTAGGTGGCCTTCAGGCAGCTGGCTGCTGAACGGGGGAGACATGCATGTATGAGAAATGTTAAACAGTGACATCGGATTACATGTCAAGCACCATTCGATAAATTTAAAGCGGAGTATAGCACCGACTTACTGTGATATGGAGAGAAAGAGGAATAAGTGAAACTGGAAGGCTGGATGAGTTAAAGGCGGGTTAATGAGGCATAGGAGTAAGTGAATGTGGTGTATATGATAAATGTGTAAGGTATATATGATAGGTATGTTGTGTATGAAGATAGTGAACAAGTGGAATATTTGTGATAAAGACGTGATACAGTGATGCTGTGAGGTGAAAGTGAATTATTGTACTTTAAAGTATGGATATGGAAAAAGTAGCACCAATTTGTGAATGCTCAAGCGATATGGCAAGTCCTGATGTTGCAAAGGCTGTGAAGAGGAAGCTTAAAGTTGCAAGTTGCACCACTAGTGGTACGATACAGCTTATCAAGGCTTTAAGTGATTTAACCGCATTTGAAGGGCAATGCATTATAAACGGCGACTTCAACTTTCCAGATATTGACTGGGTTAAGGTTCCTCTGCATGCCACTTCTTTTACATCACAAATGTTTCTCAATTTTTGCAACTCTAACATGCTTGTTCAAAAAGTTCACAAGCCAACTCGCGGTAGTCATACACTTGATCTTGTTCTTTGTAGCGACACTAAGCTAATACGTGATGTACTTGTTTCTGCACCAACTGGGTCAAGTGATCACAACAGCCTCTCTTACAATGTGGAGACTTTCATAAATCCAATATACTTCCGCCTCCGGAGGTCTTTCCACAAAGCCCCGTATGACTTCATTTGCCGCTACCTGTGCTCCTTAGATTGGAGATTTATTTTGGAGACACTTCCTGATATCAACGATAAGTATGAGTTTTTTCTATCAATTTTGCACGCATCAATTCAAGAATTCGTTCCTTTAGAGAGGCAGGTCCTAAATAGAGGCAACATTCCACCACACCTGTCCAAGCTCTTTGAGATTAAAGAAAAAGCATGGCTGGACTACCAAAAAAATCCATGTCCTCAGGCTAGTGAACGCTTCAGGCTTATTAAAACTAAATTTGATCGCCTTATCAAAAAGTACAATAGCTACATCGAACGAAAACTTTTGGACAATCCAAAAAAATGCTCGTTATATAAGTTGTTGAACTCAAGGCTGAAGCAGTCAACTAAGATCCCTACGCTAGTTGATGATGAGGGTAACTCAGCTGTCAGTGATTTTGAAAAAGCCTCCATGCTAGCCGCACATTTTAAAAAATCATACTCCATTGAGGCTGATAATGAAAGCTGGTCTGAGTTAGCCTTTTCCACTCAAAGTGCCTCACCTGATAGCTTTGTTTGGTTTCACAAAGAGGACATTTTCAAGCATCTGAGTAACTTACCGCTATCTTATACCACTACTCCTGATGAAATACCTGCCTACTTCATCAAAAAAGTAGCTGTAGCCTTAGTAGCTCCTCTTGAGCACATTTTCAATTTTAGTTACATGCATAGCGAAATTCCAAATCGATGGAAGCATGCATTTGTCACTCCTATCCCCAAAAAACCACCACACGGCTTAGTATCTAATTATCGTCCTATTAGTATCACATCAGTGTTTTCCAGAATATTTGAAAAAATTCTGAAAGTGGCTCTTGTAAACCATATAGAAACACATGAGGTTATACCTAAGAACCAATATGGTTTTAGAGTCGGAAGATCGACTGAGACCTTGATGCTATCTACCTTAGATGATTGGACCAAGTCACTGGATGATAACACTGATGTTGATGTGGTCTTTTTTGATTTCAGCAAGGCTTTTGATAAGGTGCCCTTCAAAGAACTTATTTTCAAGCTTCAAATTTTTGGAATTCATCCCAGAATTGTTAAGTGGGTAAAGAACTTCATCACAAATAGATCCTTCCAAGTAAAGGTGAATGACAAATTTTCTCGCTCGTACTCAATAACAAGTGGCGTACCCCAGGGGGGTGTATTGTCACCGATTCTTTTCATCATCTACACTTCCGATTTACCTGTCTTAGTTGAAAGGCGTGGCGTTAAGTGCAAAATGTTTGCAGATGATATAAAAGTATACAAGAATATTACCAGTGAAGAGGATCACTTTGCCCTCCAATGTGCTGTTTCAGATGTTGTCGATTGGTCGGACAGGTGGAAATTACCTATCTCAGCTCAAAAAACTCGGGTTTTTCATCTAGGCAATTCAAATTCGGTTAAACACATTTACAGCCTTGGTGGTTGCAACCTACTCAGTGAAAACAGTCTGCGTGATCTGGGCTTCATCTTAGACAAAAAACTTAGTTTTTCAGAGCATTGCGAGACGATTGCAAAGAAAGCTGAAAGAGTTACTTACAACATTTTTAGAGCGTTGTCTACAAATTCAAAAACTCACTTGCTTCTTGCATACAAATCATATGTTCGCCCAATACTGGAGTATGGCACCACTGTGTTCAATCCTCACTTTAAGCGCTGCATACAGAGGCTAGAATCCGTTCAGAATAGCTACACTAGAAAGCTATGGTTACGCTTAAATGGCTACGACTACACCTCCATTCCATCAGCGCCTGATCGTAATAAAATATTCGAGCTGGAATCACTTGCTATTCGTAGGAAGCGAAACGATCTAATTATGATTTTCAAGATGATGACTGGAAAAGTTGCACTTCCACTTACTGAGCTTTACACAGTCCATCATTCTACCACTAGGGGTTGTAGATCTAAAATTCACTATTCTACGGCCAAAAGTTGTGTTCGTGCCTCCTTTTTCACTCAAAGGGCCGGTTCTGAATTCTTGATGTTTACCAAAAAACATACTTTGCCATCTTCGATTAACCAATATAAAAAGCTCGTTGGTAGTTATCTTAAGACTCGCTAATTCGCAGTTTCTTGTATTTTTGTGTTTATTACCAATGTGTTGTCTTGCTAGTCTTTATTTCGTCGCGTGTTGTCATACACGTATAAATAAATAAATAAATAAATAAATAAAATAGCGAAAATAGGTAAGCAGATATTATGAAGGATAGCGTGCGTGGATAATAGAGAAGCACTCCTAGGAAAAATCAACAAACCGGATGGGTCATGAGAGGATTGAACTAACACTGGATCAGGCAAGCGAAATAGAGAATGGGGCCGAATTTAAGAAAAATAGAAATACTCATATGAGGAGTGAAGAAAAACTTAGCGACGGAAAAGGTCGTTGACGCGTGACACTGGGATAATCGTCCGATGGTGCATAGCCCACTGGATGACTGTACTCCAGTGAGGAAGGTGACGGAGCGACGCGACATGACCTAAAACAAATTGTCCGTGTCTGCACCTTGTTAGAGCTACGTTGATTCGTAAATGATCATCAATAAACTCAGCTGATTCTTCGCGGATGTTGGTGCGAGTAGTAAGCACGATCACGACGTCGACTTCGCGTCCTTGTATCGAGTCGACCGTGGCTACTTCGATTCGGTGTCGCTGTGCGAAATCCTCAAGTCTGCGAGATGGTTCCTTGTAGAACGTCAGAACGCACAGTTGCTCTGGAACAAAACCGCATTGGAATAGCTGCAATACCAAGTGCATACAAACCTGAAGCTCCTGTTCGTTGTGATGAGAACCGGTTGCCGTCCTTACGGAAGATCCTGTGATATCCACCATAATGAACGGGACCATGCGGTTCGGACATCGTACCTGGTCTAAAAGACGGCTGCGATGGTTTGCGGGTGTACCGCTGACAAGCTCACCACCATATGTTACCGCGTTGTGCAGGGTGTTAAGAGCAGGGTGAGCTCTGAAAGTTGTGACCAGCGATGCTCGTGGCACGAAAGGAGATTGCATCAGAACCGACATGATGCTTCGGGCTCCGTAGATGGCTGGGAGTGCCGAGCGCCTGCAATCGACGTACGGTTGCATCTGGTGGACATCGCCCATGTACACCTGGCAAGCGTCGGGGAACTGAGTTACCAACGCCGCAAATAGCGATTCCGGCAACTGGGATGCCTCGTCGACGATGATGACTTTGCGGTCGGCCAGGTAGTTGTGGAAGATCCCATGGCTCTGTACCGATGCTATCAACGACGTTGTGGTCATTAACAGCACGTCAGGAGATCGGACGCGAAACATGGCACGGATGGTGCTGGATAGAGTCCGCGACACTTCTTTGTCGGCGAAGAGGAATTCCTCGCGATCCTTTTCCGAAAGATGGAGTGATCGCTCCGGGTTGCGGATGTGGTCCTCGTAGATCTGACGTCCATGGGAAAAACGAGTGCAGGCCTGACGTTCGTCGCCCGTCAACGCGTCTTTGTGGGTGTGAATGAGATTTTTGAGGACCTCGTGGATATCAACCGGTGTCGACGGAATACCTTCCATAAACGCAGTGTCCGAAACGTAGCGAAGTACTGTTAGATGCTGGAAGGCTCGCATCGCCAACAGGGTGGTTGTGAAGTGGCCAACTGCATGGTTGGTAGTTGCAGTGATGATGATAGGTCCACGTTGGTTGCAGACCAGGAGTCCTGTGATTATTGCTCCTAGGACTGTTTTTCCTGTGCCGTATGCGGCCTGGATGGCCACGATGGGATGACCAGCTACACCCAGTTCTAGAGCGGCGCGTTGATCTGTCGTGAGCGGCAGATACCTATCCCGAAACCTAAAACTCGCCGGATGGGCGATTGCCGGAGGCAGTGGTGGTATGCGGCGCCGTAGTAAGTGAGGATTGCCGTACACCGTGTCCAGAATCAGAGATCCCACGGATGAAGAGGGGATGTTGTCTACGAGGTGTGGCATGTGGACCACGGTCCCGTATCCATTGTCGTTAGTGCCTGCGGCTTGTGACAGTCGGGCGTATCCATATACGGAACCGGGAGTGTCTCGAGCTTGGATCTGATTCTGAGCGAAGCGGACTACAGAGCGGTGGTTCCACGTATGCGCGGCAAGGCGTACCGATAGCTGTTTGGTTGCTGAGTTGTATACCGAATGTTCGATCCGCATTCTGGTTGTCTGCGAAGCTCCCTCAACCCAAAAATCTACTAAGCGATCTCTTCTCCATCCGGCTTCCGATGGCATGTTTGACAAGATGATGTCAAGTCGAAATGGGCATGCGTGGAGGCTTGGAACAGTCGCAGTCACCCAACGTAGAGTGGAGTCGTCTTGGAGCGAAGCCATCGCCACTAAGGTAGAGCACGCGACATTGAAAAGCTGTGTCATCTTGCGGCGAGACGAGTGGGGGTGGGCCACGTAGCTGCTAAAGTCCGATATCCTGTCATCAAGCCATTCTCGATCCTCAGGGCGGAGGTTAAGTACTCTCAAAGGTACCACTCCCTCGCGAGTGTAAATCGGCAGAAACTGCTGCGCGAGGTTGCATAGTTCGTCTCGAGCTTCCTTCGACGCTGGAGGTTCACTGAAGCGTATAGCAAGGGATACCGGCTGTCGCATTCGAGCACGGATTACTGAATGCTCGACGAGCGGATCCATGTCAGGCTCACATAGAAGTGGTGAAATTGTGACGGCGTCGGAAGCGCCTTCAAATACGGCCTGAATCTTCTTAATTTGACCACCGCGTTCGATGAGATTAACGACCATGCCAAGTCCGATATCCGGACGTTCCGCCGGAGTGATCAGAGCGAAATGGTGAGCCTTGAAGAAACATGGCGTTCCGGCGTCATATGCTATAGCCTTAGGTATGCGTGAGAGATGTAGAACTCGTTCGGGATTCCTGTACGCGGATCTGGTAGGAAGTACGTCGTAAACCCAAACGAGATCGCCGACCGATACTTCGTCACGATTGATTCCGTAGAGCGAGGTGACAATGTCTACGGAGAAGTGGTCCAAGATGATACAATGAAGATCTCGGCGATCAGGGCCGACGACGAAGAAATCCTTTGCCTCCAGCACTACTCCTGAGGCATGCCCGGTCGCGACGACCTGATATAAAACGGGCAGCTTGTTCTGGAATGGAAGTGGTGCAGTCACGTAAGACGGAGTGGTAGGGTGCTGTGGATTGCGAATCTCTTCTTCCACGTAAGAGCCGTCTAAAGTCGCCTGAATTATTCGACGAGATTCATCCCGGAACGCGATAGCTGCCTCTAGTGTCTGTAACTCCATAACTGGGATCTTGCAACTACGGCTTGGAGGATCCTTGATGTAAACGGGGAATAGTGATCGAACAAAGCGTGCAGCGTAGTAACCAGAACTGCGAAGCGGACGGTAGTTGTCGGGCGCCAAATTGCTAGTAACGCAGTCGTTTGAGAGGTTAGCGTAACGTGGCGGGCGAGGGCGCACCAGGTCACCCCACGGATGGAGGTGCATGAGCGGATGGTGGAAATCCTCTGGTGTTGTGTCGGGCATGTCGTTGTTCCAATTTGTCCATTTCTGATTGGTTTGGACATGCTGATGAGCGGCACGTCGAGAAGATGCACGAAGGGTAATTCGCGGATGGCGAGGTGGAGCGGGATCGTGCACCGGGGCTGGAACGGAGCATGCGCACTGCCTTGAAGATCCGGGAGCGTCCGAAAGAGGGGAGTGCCGAGGACGGCGCCGACGCTGGCGCTTTTCCCTTAACAAGCGCGCCGCCTCGGATGCGATGAATACTTTAGCGTCTGCTGGTGGTAATGCTGACGCTGGAGCAGGGGCAGATGACCCAGCTGGTTCCCGAGGAAGAGATGATGTGTTGTCCATGCTGTCGTCTACTATCTCACGTTCGGCTGTTGGTGCAGAAGGCGACGCGACGATGGAAGAAGATGACGGTGTTTCTGTGACAGCTGACTGTCGAGATGATAACGTGGTCGGCTGTGTGGAAGATGGGGCCAAGAGAGACGATCCCTGCTCGGTAGGACCCGGAAGATCTGCGGCTCGTTCGGGAGTCTTCGGCAACGCTACTTCTGAAAAGTCGAGATTAGGATTAGTGCCTTGAACCGAACTTGAAAAGTGCGAAAACGGAACTGCTTTAGGAAGGGAAAGATCGAGCGGATGGCTCTCCGTTGGAGGAAGAAAGAGATTGCCTTTGGTACCTGAGTCCGTGGTGTCCATTACTTCAGTCGCGAGGACAGGAACGGTTGCGGATGAGGATGGCTGATCATTATCCACGTCCATACTGTCAGTGGCATACACTTCCTTCGCGAACGGACGAACGGACGAGGATCTGTAACGACGTAGAGTTAAAGGATGTTCTGCGGATATTTGAGGTAACAGACAACGGGAGGATTTAGGAAGTTGGGGCGTACTAGTAGATAGGGTAGAATGGGGTAAACCAAGATTTAGAGCGAATTTAAGCGTTTACGAAGACGTGTGTTGTATGGATGAGTGGTGGCCGGCTGGGACGGATTTGGTGGAATAACTGAGGAGCGCCCGTATCCTGGGAAGGGCTGCCCGAGATCCGTCGCGCCTACCGAGACCAGAGCGGATTGCTCAGATTGCGGTGCCCAAGGAGACGTAAAGACAGGACCAGAAGGCAGAAAACACTTTTTGACCTGATTCTTGTGAACGCGCTTTGGCGGAGATGATGGTGATGAAATGCTCACGATGACGAGATGAGGGTGGTCGATAGATATGACGCGAAACTGACCTACCCAAGGCATGCAAAGCTTTTGAGAAAGTCCTTGAGGTGGAGCGAGATTTTTGAGGAACACTCGATCGCCAACGCGAATTTCAAGCGGGCGAAGATGAGAGTCGTCATACTGTTTCTTGTACTGAGCTCGCCTTTTGGTGTTAAAGGCATATGCTGCGGACCAAGCTGAATGCAAGACCTTAAGGAGATGCTCGAGGTACTCACTGCCATCGTTGTCTTCCTGAGGAACGTGACGTTCTTCGTGATGGCGAATCACGAGGTCCACGTTAAAAGAAGGATCACGGCCGAACATAAGGAAAAAAGGGGTGTTATTAGTGCTGCTATGGGTAGAAGTATTGTAGGTGAAAGTGCAGGGCGCGACATAATTATCCCAATCGGTTTGGTCGGTCTTAACATAGGCGCGCCACATTAGTTGGAAAGTGGCGAAAACCCTTTCACAAGCACCATTTCCCTCATGATGGTAAGGAGTGCAGTAATAGTGGCTGATACGAAGTAATTTACCGAGTTCTGCTATTGTTTCGCTGCGGAGGTATGAGGCATTGTCGGAAATCAGCTCAGTCATTACGCCGTATTTGAGGATACATTCGTTCATGATTGCTTGGGCAACGCTTATCGACGAACAGTTTGGAAGAGGTACCGCGATGACATATTTTGAGAAATGGTCGATGAGCGCAAGGATATATTTGTTGCCCGATATGGAAGTATGTAGTGGTCCGGTGAGATCCACGTAAACTTTGTCGAAGATTGCTGTTGGCACTGGTGACAGGAGTAGCTCTTGGTTCATAGATGCAGCGCGCTTACGTTGACATATTTCACAAGAGCGGCAAAGAGTGAAGATGTCTTCCGCCATTCGTGGCCAGAAATACCTGCGAGCTATCTTCGAGAGAGTTTTGCGCCAATGGAAGTGCCCTCCAGCCGATGGGCTGCTGTGGAAGGCCAGGAAGAGGAGCTCTTTGAGAGTTTCTGGAACGACGATTTGGAAGTGGTTGCCACCCGGATGGGGAACTGTTGACCGCTGATAGTAAAGGCAACCATTGGGTCGAATGATGCAGTGTTCCGCTACTTTAAGTAATGAGGACTGTTCCGAGTCACTGACATCATCACCGAACGAACCGGTAGTCAAAAGCGTAAGGATGGAATTGCAGAACGGATCTTGCTTCTGTTCAACGAGAAGGTCGTGAGGGCGGATAGCCAAAGGAGAGCCTTGTAGGACTACAGCATCGTTGGGAGCAGAGACAAGACACATAGGAAACTCTATGATGTCGTCGCACTCGGGAGTGCCGTCGACAAATTTGGATGTTGCCGAAGGTGCCCGTGACAGGCAGTCTGCTATGTTGTTAGAGGAGCCTGTAAAGTGTTCGATCGTGACGTGATAGCTTTGTAACTCCACTATCCAGCGTGCTAGCGTATCATGAGCTTTATGGTGTTTGAGCAGATGCATGAGAGGTTGATGGTCGGAAAAGATTCGTGTTAGATTGCCGTAGATAACTGCTCGGAAGAACCGCAAGGCGCTGACCATGGCGAACAGTTCGATCTGGGTCGTAGACCAACGTTGTTGAGAATCGGACAGAGCTTTGCTGAAGTATCCGACGGCTACTAATCGGCGATCATCGTCTGATGCCTGCTGAAGTAATGCCGCACCTACTGCGATAGAACTGCCGTCAGTGTGGAGTACGAATTCGCAATCACGTGGAAATGCCAGACATGGCTTGCTGGTGAGGTGGTGTTGCAGCGTCTTGAAGGCGTTGTCCTGAGGTGAATCCCATGTGAACGGAACGTTTTCTCGCGTGACCTCGTACAGAGGTGCCGCAATTTTGGCGAAGTCTTTGATGAATCTGCGAAAGAAGTTTGCCATGCCAAGAAAACGCTTAATTTCCTTGATGGTTGTCGGAGTAGGAAAGTCTTTTATGGCTTTAGCGTTGCGCTCCGCGGGTGAATAGGAATTGCTGGAAATTTCGTGCCCCAAGAAGGTGATCTTGGATCGTGCGATTTCTGTAAGTTTCTTTCCTGAGGTCTTGATGTCAAAAATACGGAACCGTTCGAATACCTGACGAATGCTCTGTAGATGTGCTTCAAACGTTTTGTTGAATATGATGATATCGTCGATGTATGCAAGGCAGTTGTCCTCAAGACCACTGAGGATACGTGACATAGCCCTGCAGAAATACGCTCCTGCGTTGCGAAGACCGAACGGTAGGTACACAAACTGGTAGATGCCTCGATGAGTGGCCCAACCACACTTTTCCTGGCTTTTGGGAGACATCAAGAGCTGCATGTAACCGGATGCGAGGTCCAGTGTGGTATAATAGCGATGCCCCGCTACTTTGGCGAGTAGATCTTCGATGCGAGGAAGAGGGTAGTGGTCAGCTATGATGATGTTGTTGAGCGGGCGGAAGTCTAGGCATACTCGAAGGGATCCGTCGCGCTTCTTCACAAGGACTGTGTTGTGCACCCACGGTGTGTCGCTTTCGACGATTCGTCCGGCTTTCAAGAGGCGGTTTATATGATCGTCCAGTTCCTTTTGAAACTTGACCGGAATTCGAGGAGGGCGGACCTTTGCGGGTGGAACTTCTGTTGTGGTTTTGATGTCGACCAAGGTGTAGCGGTACGAGCCGAGATCGTAGCTGGATTTGGAGATGCGATCTTGATACTCAATAAATAGCTGTAAAAGTTGGCGCTTTTGTTCGCTTGACACCTCACATTGTGACAAGTCTATCTTCGGCAAGAAGCTATCAGTCGGTAACTCAACGTCGATGTCGTCCACCGATGTGGTGAACAGAGGAATTGGTGGTCCAGCGAGATGGACGTCGGTACCTTCGGAGAGAGAGCCGGAATCTTCGACGCTAAGTGGTGCTGCGATACCCAACTGTTGCTTGGCAAAGAGAATTTCTGGCCGTGACGACGGGTTGGTGACCAGAACATAAGGGTTTTGTGGTGAAATTACTGCCGGAGAAATGACAAGATTCTTTGCAACGAGATCTGCCGGCTGGGTGATCATCATCAAAGGTGATGAAACCGAATAGGGCAGAAAGCAGGCAACGAGTTTTTCCGATCGTGGTGGAATGACGGAAGTTTCGGCAGCGCGAATCCTGATTCCTTGATTGTTGTATTCACAAAGAGAGGAGTCTGTGCGTATTCGGATGAAATCGTTGCCGACAAGGAAAAGTCGACGAGGATAGTTGATCTGCCAAGATGGTAGACGACTCAAGAAGTCGTTGCCAAGGATGATGTTGTACTGGTCGACTTGTCTAGGTGTGCAGGGACCGTCAGTAAAGTGTACGTTATGCGTGAGCGTTATGGATCCAATCTGGATTGTCAACGGAAAGCAACCGATAAAAGCTACAGGGATTCCTGCCATGCCGATTGCTGAGGAAATGTTAGATGGATTCATTTTGAAAATGCCAAGGAGGGTTGTGATGCTGCGACTGCTTACGGTTATGGCGGCACCTGTATCGATTAGCGCCAGCAAGATTATACCATTGACAGTGACCGGTATTTGTGTTGTGAAGAATTGGCTCGAAGAGTTGAGAACCAGAACCTGAATATCCGTCATAGCTGCTCGAGGGGGCCATGAGGAGTGAGCGTCGATGGAGACTCGGCTGAGTTTCATGGGTTGCGGATCAAGTGGCAGACACTTGTGTGGGGATGGAACCGTGAAAGGGACAGTAGTTGTATTCGCTGATTGACCTGCTGATGATGGCTGGCCGTGAGCGAAGAGGGACGAGAGCTGAGAGAGGAAACTAATGCGAAGGTAAAGAAAAAGCAGCGACCGCAGAAGATGTAGAGAAACGATACCGCAGCATATCCATACCCAAACATCCGTAATGGAGCAGCTAAACCAGGACGGAAGTGGCCGTGATGATAGATCCGAACGATGGGAGAGTGAGGAGGATCGTTGTTGTATTTGGCGAAAGTGTTGCTCGATGTGGTGTTGCTCAAGGGCCGACCAGATATCGTGCCGGTCGGTTTCATCCGAGAGTTCGCTCAAGTTAGTGAGAACCAAATTATGAAAAATTGTTGGAAAGAAGGAAGCATTGAATTGAAGATTTACGTGAAGAGGGTTGATTGACGGCACCGAGGAAAGTGGTACTAATGTAACGGTACCGGAGAATGGATCAAAGCGTGAAACTTGGGAACCATTGGTAATGTAAAAGTAGGAGACTGAGGCACGTGGAATGCAAGACGCTGATTCTATGATTTCAGATGTGTCGGGATTAAAAAAGGCTTGATGAGTAAGTCCGGATGGGAGCAAAATCTGAACAAGAGGATAGTTGTAGCAGGTATCGTTGAAGCTGAGGAAATGCCAATTGGATGCTGGAATAGCCATGCATGTATGGACTTGTACGAGACCGTGCCCAAGATAGGTGGCGGACACATCCGATCGTCCGAGTATAGTTCTTGTGGTGACCGTAGGCGCACTGCGCAACGCTTGATGAAGAGACAAGGCCAAGAGATTGGTACGATCACATAGTGACGACAGTGCGTGTCGAAAGATGGAAATAAGGGCAGAGTTCATGGACCCTTCGACAGCTAGAAGTTGGGCTGAGAGTTGGTTAGAAGTAACGATGCCAACTGCTGGTGCGGAAGATCGCGCGGAGCGCCGAGACTTAGAAGTGGCATACCCCTGATCGGAGACATGTAGAGTGCGACCGCAATCAATAAGAGGATTGAGAGATGTTGTCCATGAGAGAGCGAATTCCTGAGAATCGCTTATCCACACCTTATCCAATAAATGACCATGCATTTTACGGATAGGGACATACTGGCATAGCTCTTCCTTCGCAGGGGTCCACAATAATGTGGATCCATCCTGGAGTGTGCATGTGCCATCCCGATATTTGCAACTCGTCATGTCGGCTACGGATGTTACGGGATGATCGTCGCCATGCTTGGCGTAAACCGTCGTGGAGAATAGGAAGCAGTTAGTGACCGAAACGGTATGCGAACGACAACAGCCAAAAGGGGCCGACGGCCAGTCGATGACCAAGTCGTTATTGGTCTGCCAAAAAGAGCCTTCGCTCACGAGTGCGCCGTGCTCACACTGATGGTGAGAAGACATACGCTTACAATGTTCCTTCGTGACGGTTTCCACATTTTCGCTTTCGGACACAGAACGAGCGCCAAAGAAGTTGACGGAAAAGCGAGCGGTGCGGGTAATGATCTTACAAAGGAAAGCGGGAGTGTTGTAAGTTTTAGTGTTTGGACGGAATACGGTGAAGCTAAGCGGGGTAGGATTGCTAATCTGATATGGAGGAATTAGGTGGGAGCAGTTGAAAGTAAGAGGGAAGTGAACGATGCGGTCCTGACTGCGGACGGGACAAGACCACGCCTGATGAGGAGTTGCGAAGGAAAGAGATAGGAGTGAACAACAGAAGACGGTTAGAAAAAGACAATTAACGGAGGGAAGTGAACACGGGATTTTGGAAGGTACAGTAGTTGCTGCATCGCTAGATTCACCGAAAATGGATCGAGAAAGGTCTTCGTTACGTTTCACCAGAGCAGCTATACGAGCTCGGGACTGGTCAACCTCTTGTTGAGATTGCGCCAGGGAGGAGGTCAGCGACTGAATAAGAGCTTCTGAGGAACCTGAAGAATCGACGGGTGCAGCCAATCCGGTGATCGGTGTGATTCGAGGTTGACGTGTCGAAGAAGCGAAGCGTCCGGAGTGAAAAGAATTCGGTGGGGTAGGAGGAACCCGAGGTGGACGGAAGTTACTGCGAGGCGTTGGACACTGCTGAGCAAAGTGTCCATATCCTCCGCAGTTGTAGCAAGTGAATCCAGTAGAATTCGGGACACGAAGCGGATGATAACCAGGCACACGAGGAGATTGACGGAAGGCAGGAGGACAAGCACGAGCATCAGGTCCGGTACGGTTATAAGGCGGTCGAGATGACGAACCAAAGCGCTGAGGACGTGGTTCAGGAAGTGGCCGCACGGACAACTTGTGAATGGGTGGAGGTAGGGCCGAAGCATTCCCTGTGGCGACATGAGTCGCCGGGTGGATCAGTTTGTCAGCAGCGGCTTCCGCAAGTAATTGCTCTACGAGTTGTGCACGTGAGACGGCCTGTTCAAATGTGGTGGGGTTATCCAGGCGTACGAAGTAACGAATATCCCCTCGCAGACGGGCTACATATTCCTCAAGTACTCTTTCTTTCTGGGCGGCAGGGTCCTGTCCCACCGTTGCCGCGCGGACGAGGTTGAGGAGACGATCAGCGAACACAGAAGCCGACTCAGCTGGACTTTGGTAGCAGGTGGACAGGGCTTGCCGGGCCAAGAAGCGTTGCTGCGGACTCTCGAAGTATGTTCTAAGGTGGGCGATGATCGCGTTGAAGTCCCTACGCTGATCGTCCGTAAGTTCCTCAATTTTCTCGCGTGCGACGCCCTCCAGGTGCCCGACAAGGAAATTCGCCTTTTGTTCTTCTGTCAATGGAGTGAGTCGCATTCGAAGACCGTCGTTGAAGCGGCGAAGCCAAAGAGAGAATTGAACATCGCCACTGCCGGAAAAGGAGGGTAGCTTAGGCGAGGCTCCCTCTGGAACACAAGACACAACTGTGGGGAGAGCACTAAAGCGATTACCCACGGCAGCGAAGGAAGAGTTGAGTTCCTGCAGAAGGGAAGCGTTGTTGTCGTTGATTTGCCGAGCCAAGGAAGTATTGGAGAGCCGTGCGTTTTGCCAAACCTCAGTAACCGCTGAAGCCGTGACATCCCGTAGCTCCTTAGCGTTCTTACCCACCACTACTGCCTCATCGTCGAGATCCTCGAGGACTTGCCTCAATTCGTCGGTGAACTTAGGCAACCCCGTTCCCGGATCTGAGACAGAACGAGTGGGACCGGAGGAGTCCTCCTTCGGGTGAGAGCGCGCCTGAGAACGAGTCACGGATGGTGACATAAGCTTGGAGGATAGGAGCACGACTTAGCCGAAGCTGAGAGGTCGAGCAAATGGGTCCGGAGGATAGGAGGCTATGGTTTAAATAGAGGGTGATGGCATGAAAGAATGTTATCGAAGTAAACTCATGTCAACAAATGTCATTATGTGTGAAAGCACCGCACGAGCGGTGATGGGAAATGGGATTTGTTGTGCTCGTAGAGCCGCAGATGTTGTGAGAGACAACTGATAAGAGTTCCGTGAGAGCGAGCAGCGCGGACAGTGAGAATGGGGATCAGGACTGTACCGTAGGAAGAAATAAAAAGAGTGCGAGGAAAAAAAAGAGTGGAGAGGATGAGGATGTTGAGGAAAGTGGCCTTAGAGTAATAAAATCCAAAGAAATTTAATTAATTCGACTGTAAGAAATTGTAAGAAAGACGAAAAACGAGGAAGAGGATAGACGAATAGGACGAAAAATATGAGAATGGACTAGGGAGTGGACTAGAAGATTTTAGGCAAACCCAAAGAAGAAAACCCGGTATAAGATCACAAAGAGAGGGAGGTCAAAATGGACGAATAAGCCAAAATTAAAGAAAAAAAATGTACTGCAAATTAAAGTAGACAGAAAAATGATAAGTGCTACCCGACGCACGATGGAATCAAAACTGTCGCTAGTGCACCAGAAAAGACCACATGAAGTCAGTTCGGAGGTTTTGAACCGTCATCCCGATAAAACTGACTATTCTACAACAGGTCCGGCCGGACAATCAAAAACACGATTTGCTAAGTGCACCCGGGTGGAAACTCACGCCTTTTGACATTTGACTGCGACAACTGGAGATGAGTGGCCACTTGCTTCAAGTTCAGAGTTAGTTCTAAAAGCTCAAGAACGCATCAGCGGAAAAGCCCCTTCAACGATTAGGCAAAACTGTGCGTCGGTAGCGGGTGAGTGCTCGAGAAAAGAGCAAAAAACGGGTAAAAGGAAGACTAATTGGGGACGCAAAAAAAAGGAGAGCCGCGCGCAGTAAGAGTAGAAAGGAAAATAGGAAAAAAACGGGGTGGGATGCGAGGAAAAGGAATCTAGAGAGAAAAGATTAACGGAGGGGACGAAACAAACGACCACATGAGGGATAGAAATAAAAATAGAAAAGATAGAAGGGAAGGACTTACGCTTCGGTGCTGAAGCTGACCGGACGGCGTGTGGTAGGCAGAAGCAGTGAGGCGCCACGCAACCTTTCCAGGAAACCAAACAAAGAGCACCCTACACCGAGATCGCAACCCCGATAAGGAAAAGAAATGCCGACGAAGCGGCTTCGCGGTTCCAGAAATTCAAAAATTGAGATGTCAATAGCCAGAAGTAGAGAGAGAGAGAGAGAGAGAGAGAGAGTGAGCAAGAAATAAGGAACGACTAAAGTGAAAAAACAACGTAAAATAGTGGAAAACGAAAAAAATGAAAAAAAGGAGGGGGGAAGGAAAATCGCTGCTACCAGTAAAGGCAGCGTACCAGTGGATCGTGCAGGCAGTACAAGTCCTTCACCAAGAGTTTATTGCTGACCGACACAAACACCAACCGGGCCAGACACCTCGGATGGAGGCCTGGAGCGGTCAGCCGCCGGTCGCCACCACCGCGTCTCCTCCACTCCCTGACAGCTTGTTGATGTTCGCGAGCTGGCTCCGCACCGTTATCCGCGCATTCCATCTGCACAGCGAGGCCGTGCAGCTTAGAAGCGCCTGATTGATTGATTACCGTTGCTAAACGGCTGCAAGCCCTTACAGGGGCCTGTCCCCAATGAGAGCTGCTGCCACTAGAGGCTCCAAGGGTTAGATTCGGAGGCCACGGGGGTGGAAAAGGCAATACCCTAGTCGTGCTTCCCTTCGTAGCCACTGCGAAAATACTGACACGTTCTTACACCAGAGACTACGCGCACCCACTGCCTACCTAGGCCAACGTACTGCGACAGCGTGCTGAAGATCCGATCACTAAGGCCAGACGTGTGTTTCCACACGCCCAACCCCAGTCCGATGCACCATGTCGTGCCCCGGGCTGGCCTCCACCGGCATCGGTAACGGTGGTCCAGACCCGAGGCCACGTGTGTGGCAGACCGGCGAGGTCTTACGGCACGCTAATGCTCTTCCCTTTCCAGCCACGCGGATCCCAACTACGTAGTGCCCTGCTGCCCCTGCCGAACCATTGGGTCGACGCTGCGATGGACTTTAGCTCCCTGGTGCCACGACTCTGCGCCAACTTCCCCGCACGTCTCTGCGCCTTCCCTTTCTCCCATAGTGTTGCGATCAATAAATGATGTTGGACTCAACCCGTGTCGCAACTTCCACAGAAGCAATAGATACACAGATTTACTAAACTACACAAGACTACTTCTTAAACGCATACACACCTACGAGTCAAGCAACCTGCCCTCCTACTCTTACTAGGGGAATCCCCGACAGTAGCCCGCTAGGGTCCGGCGAGGTCCTGCCTGGGGCGTGTGCCCACGAGGCGGTGCTCCTCGCCTCGCACCTGCGGTTACCTCCTCCTGGCGTCCATGCCAGGGTAGATCCTCCTCCAGTTCTGCTCTGCGCTCCTTGGAACTGCGGTGGTATCGGCACACTCCGGCTTCGGCGACGTCCAGCGAGATGACGAAGAGAGGACGACCGGACACGACCGTCCGGGGCGGCGGCAGCAGGCGAAGAATGAAGCCCGCGCGCGCGTTCATACTCCGTCGCAGCGAATCGAGGCTGCGTATTCGACAGGCGTGCGCGGCGGGACCATGAGGGTGCAGAGACTCTGCGTCCTTGAAGAGTCGGGACGAAAGTCACGACAGGCGGCGTTGTCGTAGAGGACCCAGCTCCTATCCCCAGTGCCAGGTCCTCGAGGAACTCCTTGCGATGCGGACGAAGGAGGAAGGACTGGCAGACGGCCACGCGGCCTTGGTCCATTTTAGCTTGTACTGGTAGCTAGACGCGGCGACTGCACCTTATATACCCCTAGCGTGGAACTCTGGAGAACCTTCTAGAAGGTTTTTACACTTGCCTGATATTATAACACTTCTAAGGAAAATTATAGAATTTTGAAAATTTTCGGACATGAATTATTGGACAGCCTGGTACGTTAGGGTTGCTCAAGATCAATGGCGTTTGGGCGAATAGTTTTTTTTTTCAAACTTCGAACTTCTCAGGCTTTTCCAGAATCTGACGAAGGCGACAATGCCGAGAATTAAGCTTTACAAAAGTGTGTGGTTCTATGGATTTATAAGAATGTGCACAGAGTCAAAGAGTGGAAAGAAAGTTTTATTCGTTGGTAGCCAGAACGAGAGTGCCTTAACGTGAGTTGGGCCCCGCCGTTGCCATCTTCGTCGGTGGCGACACTGCGGCTCGACATAAATGCCTGCAATGGATACCGAATAATAGATCGTGTCGTATTGAAGTAGAAGTATCAACGTGGAGGCGAACTGAGGGCTGAGCAACTCTCGAAGACAAAGCGAAGTCACAGTTCGTTGTGGTATGGAACAGTTGAGGACAGGCAGGATAGCTCGTTAAATATTGAAGGTAGCAACGCAGACTGGCATGTTAATAATAAGGTCTCAATGACGAGGCTTTATGCAGGGATGTGATTGTGCAAAGGCTTCCTGTTAGAGCAAAGCAAGACACCGTACTCTACAGTCGCCCTCGAGCTCGTCTTTCACGCAGCGGAGGCATAAATGCCCCGTGATGCTCAGGCATTCTTTCTTATTTCAGCTCGCATCACTAATTGTTTTGCTCGCATCTCTGCTTGCATCGCCATTGTGTCTCGGGCTTCGGGACAACGTACGCCGTGTTGGTCGTGGCATCGAAGTTGTGCGAATCAAATGCGTTGGAAGCCGAAAATAACGCTGTGATGACGTATGATAGTGTTTAGCTTTGGCTAAGATTGTTATGCGTCTTTACTCTGGCTCACGTTTTGGCGATGACGCCTTCTTCAAAACCTGGCAAAATCGAGTTGCATGCAAGAAGCTATCCCCTCAAACGCCATTTCATTTTGCAGAGGACATCCAGAAAGCGAAAAAATCTAAAACGGCACCACAAGCCGTGGGACGAAAAATGAAATGGATGACCTCAGCGCAGAAGGTCGTCCACTGGCAGCCGTCCTCTTGCCCTCGTGGAGTTTGATGTAATGGCAATACTTCGCATACCCGTGTTCCAGCAACTACATAGATCTCGTGAGGAGACATCTAAACAAATCCGAATACTTCTCCCCAGGTAAGCAGAAAACGCGCAAACAAAATCATCGGAGTTCGATAACAGTTTTGAAAACTCTCAGTCCTCTCAGTTCGTGACATGCGAGCAGGACCCTGATGATTCAACTGACATCATCAGATCGACATCAAGGCAACGATGAAGTACACTTTCCTTCATGAAAGGAGCAAAAACAAATATGTTGTTTATGTGAATCACGTTTACCTCTCTGCTAAGTCCGAAGCAGCTTACACTAATTGTTAGAACGTACATTCATTCGAGAATTGTCCAAATCAATTTATTCATTCGATAAAATTTCACAAAAGCACAACTATGGTAACCACCTCGGTCACTCGTTATTTTACTTCGGAAGTTCGGTGTATACCACCTACATCTCTGGTCTAGGTGGAGTTTCAGTCAAAGCCTACTCCTCTACCATCTGCACATTTTCCCAACTGCCATACCGCTAGTTGCTCTTTACGCATCTTCGTGTCTACCTTCATTCCTTTTTTACCCTTTTTCCTTACAAGAAATAATTAAAACTTTAATTCAGTTCGTACATCAAGCTGCACTAAAATTCTTCCGCGAACATCTTTTCATCTGCTTTATTAGGGTACCCCTCGCTTTTATTCTCCCTCTCACGTGTGGGAGAACGCGATCAGTAACGACCGTTGTAGGGGGACCCATTTTTGTACTATTCGCGACGTCCTCGGCGTTCTCTTTGAGCGAACTGCTGATCGTGGCTGCCCTTCGCTCGCCAGCTTCTTCGACCCACGAAGTTTTCGCGCCATCTGGGTCTGCCGTAAGGCCTTTTCGGCTTTTCGGACCACGCCTGTTCGGCGGTCTCCTAAGCTGCATCTCTCGGATCATCACCAGCATTCGGCATTCGCATTGGCACATAATATACCTAAGCTGTCGTAGCTCCAACAGTCAGTGCGGCGAGCTGTCCGGTTGGCGTTGTGGTCGTCGTTCGGCTTCATCCGTACGCGAAACCCCCTGCTTCAGAGTCGTCGTCCACATGTTCGAAATAAGCGTAACCTCACCGCTGCCTTCTTTTATATCATCCGTTATCATGGCCTTATCTCGATTTAAACACGCTACACCATGAATTCTTGGTTGCTTCGGTCTTATCGTTCCATTTGGATAACTTTGAATTGTAGCGGCCATTTTCCGCTTCTTTGTCGACCTTTGCGGTACAAGTGCTACGACACGCCTAACGGCGTGTCTCGCACTTGCCCGCTTCGCGGGGTTATAGGTTTAAGCCTTGTTCTCAGAATGTACTCTCACACAAAAAGCACGTGTGATCCTCAAGACAATTTTGTTAACAGAACAACAAGAAGACAACATTTATTGAACCAACTCGGTGAATACTACGTTTGCTATTGAATTGAGTCCTGGTGTTAACCAAATTTTCAGACGGGACTTATGTCGAACTCGCGAGCACACCACGGACAGTTGACCATGAGAAAATACTGGACTGGGGAGATATACGCAGAGGCGTATCTGGCGCGGGTAAATTTTTCCGTTTAACATGGGATAACGCTGAGTTCTGCATGCGGCCGGTCGTCGTACGACGACGATGTGACCTCTGCTTCTTTTCCTTTCGATCTTCTGACTCCAGACGGTTGTGGTGCGACGAAGGGAACTCGTCTTCTGGATCCAGGCGCTCAGGAACGCGCGCAGACGCCGTTGTGTCAAGCAGGAGGAGGATGCGCTTCCTCTGATGCAACAATATCCCATGTTGAACGGCAAAGGTTGCCCGCGCGAGGTATGCGGAGGCGTCGCAAGGGGTTCCATGAGATTGAGCGTGGTTCCACGAGGCATATCTCAGCCAGGTTTCCAACCTGAGTGGGATACGCCTCATCATCTACAGGGCAGGGAGCTAACTCAATTATATAGTGGTAGATTGCTAACGCTCCGACGGAATATGAACTTATTCCTTGCTATCTTAAGCAGTTTGTAACCTAAGCGTCATCTGTAAGTACGAGTTCAGCAGAAAACTGTTCAACAAGATTCATACCAAACGGTGCATTGAAATCCGGCACGGAGGCATACCTGTAGACTGGTCAAAATGAGGGTTAGACCAATAACCAGGGAAATTTTTTCGAAAAAAACGGAAGACGGAATACGAAACGGAAGAACTCAAAATTGGACGGAAACCGGAATACGAAACACGGAAACGGAAGTAATTCAAAGCTCATTACTTCATTTAATTTTTCATGAATATAAATATATATTTATATATTTATATATAATCGTAGTAATAAATAGGTTGCCATTAACGAATGTACGAAATGGGCAAGGCAGCATGCAACTCTTCTCCAGCAAAATATAAAAAATTCTTGTATTCGTATCATTACTAAAATTAATTTTCCAACATCGCTTGATTGACAAATCGAGGTTTATGCAAAATCTTTCTTTAAATAGAAAGAACGTATTTTAAGAAAGAAAGTATTTTAGGAAAGGCAGAAAGTACTTTATTTTAGGAAGAAAGTAAGTAATAAACCCAGCTGAAGAGTAAGATGCCTGAGATTTCGCCACTCACGACACTTAACAGGTCTTACTGAATGCTCCGGACCTATCCTAATTGGGAGGGGCAGCGCTAAGGTTAGAGTTGCGTTCAGCAACCCACGACACGACATCCACTCTCTTGGTTCGCACAGGTGCCACAGTATCATTTGGCAGTAGCTGGCTGAAGCTCTGCAGCGAACTCAAAGGAGGGGAGTAGAGGCAAGACACCGCATGCCTTCCTCCGTCTAGAATAGATCCAATACCTATGGATTACCTATGGAAAGCAATGTTGGCAACATAAGAGTTCGTATAGAACTCTGATCTAGAATTGGTGTTTCAGGCGATACCTAAGATTATTAGAGGAAAAATAAGCATGCTGCATGCGAATAAGAAATTTGATTCTTGATTCAAACACTCAGGAAACTTAGTGGCCTTATACTATTCGGTAGTACACCGATTTAAGAAAAGAAAAAGAATCCAATTTGGTTATCGCACTGTTTCGACATCAGGATGCACCACCGGTTTGGAAGCAACACAATCACAGAAAAGGCGACGCATCGTTAAACTCTCTGTCCAGCTTTCATTTAAGTTCAAGAAGTGAACTATGGCGGTGCAAAGCAATCATTGGGTGATGAGTCACCATTTCCGTTCCGTTTTACGGCCCAAAAGAGGGCGGAACACGGAACGGAACGGAAGACTAAAAACGGCTGAAAGCCTGAATTCGGAACACGGAAACGGAAATGCCGCACATCCCTGCCAATCACCCTTAACTATGCTAAGGCGCCCAAATTTTTGCAAAAAACATGAAGCATCAAATGTTTACCAGCGTGAGATGTATACGAGCACGATTCTGTACCGACATTGTGTGTGACATACATCGTCGAAATGGTATCATTCTTGAATCATTTCGGGCGCGAAACTACCGCGAGTACGCCGGATATCAGCCTTCGGAACAAATCTAATAATTTCGAACGAATATTCGAATATTCATTATTCGACTAACCATTTCATTTAGACGGCTACAATATCGTCGATCTCGCAACACTGAGTGTAAGACATTCTCGGAAATGAGTGATGAAACAGCGATGACAAACAGAATGTCGTCATCGTGCGGTCACTCGCCATGTAGGTTGCCTTGCTTTTCCTTCTGTGTTGTTTTGTGATAAACAGCACACTCACTTTATTGTTAAGTTACATCTCTTGTCTCCGGTATTTATTGTCGAAAACACGTGAGCGAATTCTCATTCCGATTGCAGAGTCTAACTTACGGTGTCCGTTGGAAAACGATTTTATACTTGTGTCAACAATTATAGACTTTACAACAGCTATGATGTCATTATTTAGTAGATTACCTCCTAAGAAATAGCTATAGCATATTTGGAGAAACGGTCTTCAAGCAGAACAGGGGCGTCCCCCAAGGAGGTAATTTCAGCCCATTACCTGCTGATCTTACAATCTCTATGCTAGAGTATGAGTTTGCAAAAACACACAAACCTAGCAGTAAAATTTTTATACCTTACGGATACATGGATGATTTATTGGTTGTACATAGTTTTGAGGAAAAGCTTTGGAAGAAACCTTAAGAATGGTCTATAAAGACACCTCGGAATTAAACAAAACAAATTTAAACGAATTTAACTGTGATTATTTGAATATTACTTTGAAAGTGATTAACAATAAAAGTGAACAGTGCTATATAATAAAACGGGCAGTTTCAACTTTAAAGTTATTAGATTCCCACATGCTCCGTCTGCTGTTTCTAATAAGGTTAAATCAGCAACAATTTCAACAGAAACTCTTAGAATTGCACATGCTTGTTCAAAATTAAATTATTTCATTGATAAAATTGTTGAATTAAAAAATATTCTTTTAAGGAATGGAAATAACGAGCAGTTGGTCATACCTGGTATCACTAAGTGCATTTATAGGCATAAATTAATTTGCTACAAATTTGGGTTTAATGATTGTAAGGATAACCTAACAAAGTCCCTAAAACATGCTTAACACGTTGACGACCGCGCCTTTTCCGCGTGTCTGGCGCATGGGACCAATCGATTTTTTGCAGCGGCGACAGCGCGGCATAACATCATGTCGCACAGTCTAACGCGATCGCAATATTCATCTCCTGGTGTAAAGCGATTATGAGGATGACGAGGTGGTCCAAGACGACGTTGATGCTGAGGCCGATATCCTTGCACTAGCAGCTGACGATGATAGTGGCTCAGAAAGTGAAGTAATAGAATCCGAAGCAGAAAATGAGGATGAGGAAGTTTGGAAGAGCGATTTTGAAGCCCCTACTTTGTGGAACTTTGCGACGTAGTCCGACTTTTATGATGATCTGTTCGACTGCGTTAGGCCGATCGATTATTATGGATTATTTTTCAATGACGAATTGTTAATTGAAGCCATTACTTGACGAGAAGCTTAATGAATCAGTAACCGAAAACTGTTTTTGGGGACCACGCTTTTTACAGCAATGTCTAAAGATGAAGTGGACATCACACAAAAAAGTTGCCCGGAAAGATCTGAATAAAACTAGAAAAATAAATTACAAGGCTGTGGCCTGACATCATGTCACACGGTCGTCAACGTGTTAAAGAATAATAATGTTTCTTTTTTACGAACAACTTCAACTTTTTACGAACAACATCAACTTTTTTACGAACAACTTCAACTTTTATACGAACAACATCAACTTTTAACGAACAACTTCAACTTTTATATGGAAGAAAGTGCGCGCCATTGCAAACTACTGTGGCGCGCCACTTTCCTGACTATCAGACGTCAGTCAGTTTTTCACATTTTTTGCCTAAAATTGTTTTCTGTGGGTTTTCTCTCGTCTAACCACTTTTCTGGAGCCTTCTCTCTTTATTTCCTGCTAGCCTTACTCCACCCCATTGCTTAGCACTCCTTCTCTTTACTGAAGAGCCACGGAAGGAGTGGTAGACTAAGGTTCGTATGAGGGTAGTGGCAAACGAACCTGCAGACTCATTCGTACAACATTTTATTTGTAGTACTGGGGTGTTCGTAGATGTATTAACCCAGGCGGGACTCCAACTGTGTCTCAAAGCTATCTGGGAAACTGGATGTTAACTGTTAAACCGTCGTGCTGCTCATTCGTTCTGATCTTAGATGACTTTGATAAACTCAATTTTTTTCAGAATTTCTGTGGTTTGAAGTAATACGTTTTGATTGCATTTGGAAGCTTAGCTGATAATGTGGATTCACAACAATTTTACCATACGTACTTTGTTAATTAATTGTCGTGTTGTATTTATTCAATTAATTTTTTTCGATCCCTTCTTCATTTGCTCGTACCTTCCTTTCTACGAGATCATACTGCAACAGCATGGAAAGCAAAGAGGAATTGAACTCTGCGTTGAAAACTGCGAATTCTGCTCGCTTTCTTTTCACACTCTTCTGCGTAGCCTTAAATATCGTTTGGAAAAGGTGTTTGTTTTTGTTCTTGTGTAACGCACAGTTATCTAACGTTAATGCTGTCTCACTACTACTCTGTCTTTGCTGCGACTGGCGGCTATTCAATAATAAGTGGACTGTCTTCCCCTAGACACTGGTCCAAATCGGCTGTGAGATAAAGCCACAGTCGATACGCGTCGTGAGAACAAGCGACGCGACATAGGCACGGAACCGAAGGAGCAGCTGAAGAACCGCCCATAAAGTCCGGATTTACCGAAAGGGCGAGATCCTGCCAGAGATCTAAGGCAGAGTACGGTCCTCAGAGACGAGAAAGAGGAGCTGCACATCATCCTCGTTAGAACCTGGTAGTCTTGGTCAGAGGGCCGAGATTATCGATTGACTTTGGTCTGCGTGCCGTCTGTCTGTTGTGCTCGTGCGCAATCGCTCTATTGCCGCATTTGAGGGACCAAACAACAATGGTATAGCGGTACTGTTTCAGACAACGTCGAGATGACTTCCGAGAGCACAAATAATGATGCCTTGGAAGTAGAGCGTATGCTCCTGGATGAACCCATCGAGTCGGAACGAATGGCCGCGATTCAGGCCTCAATTAACACGTTGGTAGGAACAGTCCGCGAGCTGCTACAGGTAAGACTACACGCAATCACGATTGAGGACAAGGTGTCAACGCTGCAAGAGTTACCTAGTGCCCTGGCAAAGCAGCTCGAGGATGACACCACAGCACTTGATGTGGACCACATCTCCAAATCTACACGTATACTAGTAGACCCCACTGTACGGCAATCCAAGGGCAATTGGAACGACTAAGGCGTGTACGCCAGCAGCTCGAAAACGTCGCTGCTCTACTGGGAAAAACCTTCAAGAGGAGTTAAATGAGCAGTTATAGCAAGCAAATATGGCTACAGCTGCATGAGGGAGCTGGCACAAATAATGGAAGCAGATTCTACCGGTTTGGTAGAGAGAGTGAAAAGTTTAGTTGAGTAGTCTAGGAGAGTGAAAACTGGTGTGCCCGGAAGGGAACAGCAATTAAGGTCCCTATTTAAGACTGAAACACGACCGATGCAACAGGGCACCGAAAACTTTCTGATAGAGCAGCTCAACGCAGATGAGCTCGAGGATGTGGCATATCACGCGACATTCGACGCGGTCGCCGCAGCGCATGGTGAGTCGCGGGTTCCTGAGCTTGACTCGCAATTAAACACGGAGTTGCAGTAAGCAAGGAGGTGCGGGCAACCGCTGAGGCAGAAGGTGTGCCCATCGAGAACGACTTCGACAACCAGCAGAAGGGTGAGATTTTGAGAGAAAACTCCCCAAGCGATCCAGAGTACAATATAGCTAAAATGTTCGCGGCCATAATACTAGCCAAGGTCGAGATATTTAATGACCCAAAAGGGAAAAATTGTGGCCAATTTTAGCACGATTCAGTATGAAATATCAGAGTCCTGGGTTACCTGATGACATGCTGGTTCACCTTCTCTTTTCAAAACTGGACGAATACCCAAAAGCGGCTGCTAACGCGCTGCCAAAGTACGTTAAAAAGGAGGTTTTGAGGCCTTGGTAAGTGCCTTGAACGAAAACTCAAGGAAAATGAGTCCGCGATGAAGATGAAAGCGTACAGGGTGTTGAAAACCCTCAGAAAATCTGGAGATAACACACGTTATTGCGTCGAACTAGAAGTGACGCAGCAAGCGTATTCAGATTCATTTGAATGGGAACTCTCACGTACACGCGCAGGAGAGTTGGTGGCTCAATTGGCTGATTGGCCCGAGTACCTTCAGCTGTTCACGACGATGGAGCTGGCGCCTAAAGGGTCTCCCTACGAGATGGTCAAGAGTTTGGCGCAGCGCTGCGAGCGCAGCAAAGAACTCGCGATGGCATCAAAAAAGAACGCGGATTCTGTTAGAGCGCGCCCTGTCCAAACAGCGAAGAGCATTTCTCAGCAAAACAAACCTGCGCATTTTGCAAAGCAGCACGGAGTCAAGATTCCTGAAAAAACCAGGCCTCCAAAATGCTTTCGCTGCAACGGAAGTGGTCGCGAATCACAAAGAGGAATAAACAGAAAAAACGGTCTGACGAGTCCGATGGACCGAGGGTGTTTAGTGCAGCTCTACGTAAATGGCTGGGTGGAGCGGAACCGCCGTCAGTGGAACAAGGAGATCTACTGGCAGAGGTACCCATGAGAAATGTGAAACTGTTGGGGTTGTCCGGACGAGCGCTCCTGGATACAGGTTCACAGATAAGTAATTCGTCTCGGAATGCTGCGAGCTGCTCGCACAGCAGGATTTGACCTTGATTCTGACGTAGATGAAGTCAAGCTAGAAAGACCCGTACCTGTTTACGATGCATCAGGTAACAAAATGACGTTTAAAAGGGCCATCAGGCTTACACTTCAGGTCGACGATGGAGCTAGATGCCGAGTAGCTTTATTCGTGAAGGCTGGTGGAGACGGAACATTAGTTCTCGGCACTAATGCGCTCCACACACTGGGTTTTAGCCTAACCTCAGATAGCGGAAGGGCGACGAAAAGGCACAAATTTGGCAAGAGTGTGACGCCCAGAACATCACGGAAGCGGTGACAAAGAAGTGGGCAACTGTGGCCAAAAGAGTGTACATACGCCCAGGTGAAGCTAAAACAGTCCCCATAGTGATTAGCAAGGCCAGTGGAGGCATGCTGTGGTCCGACAATGACTATATACCGGATTTGGTCTGCGACGACTCCTCAACAACAGTAGATGTGCTAGTAGATAACGAACACCTTCGCAGGAGCGAAAACCTTTCGTGTGGGGGAGAAGGTAGGGTCCTTTGAACCAGCACAAGTTGTTGAGTGGGAGCCCGTTAGCAGTGGAAATAGACTGGAACCTACAGGATCGTCGGTAGAAAACCGAGAACAGAAGCTGTGGGAGATACTAAACAGCAGAAAGCGGGATGAAGATTTCAACGACCAATTGGAGTGTCTAGTTAAGCGCTACGCGGATGTAATAAACCTGCCCCTCTCAGGTTTATTTACGCGTAGATCATACGGCCTCTTAGACCCTTACATAACAAAACACGGCAGTAAAATAAAGATTTTATTAACAGTGGAGAAGCATGTGGCCAGCGATACAGGTCACGGACATGAGGCCAGGGGGGGGGGGGAAGGAGGAACTAGGCTCAGGAACTCCTCAGGGGCGGGGAGGCGCCGGAGCCGAAACCACACGGCCAGCGATCAGACTAGGACGAACCCTGCAGCATTCGTAGAGGTGTTTTTATATCCTTCAGCCAGTGGGATGAAACAACGGCTGTCGCTGTTACAACATTCTAAGACCGTCGAGGGTTGATCCCGAATAGATGCCTACGTTCATTACATCCTACCCTATTTGGAAGTCCCTGTCCGCAGGGACTGAAAGGTGGAGAGAATTTCGTGAATTCTGCCATATGGGGCGGTGCGAGCACCATTCTTCCGGTGACATGTAATGCGTGGCACTCTTCCATTGCAGTTGAGAGTGGGAAGTTGCAAAATGGATACCTGTCGTGAATGTCATTCCTCATTCGTTTGGTGAAGAGCCAGTCGAATATCATCGTCGAGAATAGCAGAACAGTCGATGTAATTGAGGTGACGAAAGAATAGGTGCTGGTGATAATTAATATCTTCATCCAGGGAGCGGGTCGAAAGGGAAGGTCTGTGGAAGAGAAAGGTTTCGGAAGAGGGCGGGGGCTATTCTTGGAGTAAAAACTGGGTTTATGAAAACAACTGCCGTGAAAGCGATTGCGAAAGACACACGGGAGAGAAGATATTAGTAGAACATAGACTATAGCGCTATGAGGAACTAAAAAGATAATGCTGCATTTTCTCGTTAGTAATTAGTTTTTTAATACGCGGCATTCCTTGGAAATCCAAACTTTTTCTGCATTAATACTTGGACAGAATTTGAACATTACAGCGCTTATTCGGACACCATCATTATTCATTGAATAATTTTATTGCACGAGGTGTGGTGCGACCTGGCCAGGATTTCACTTGTTGCTCAGAAATATGTAAGAATATATGCAATTTCTGGTTGGCCTCGTGATAGAGGGAGCAATTCATGCGCTTCGACTTCGTATAAGACGAAGGAAAGAGAAGAGAAGATCAGTTTGGCATATCAAAGACAGGAATGTCACAAATTTGAATTTCGCATGAGATATTGTGATTTCGCAGCATCACAAAATTATATAGGAGATTTTGATCTACAGAAATGGAGGGGTACTATGAAAGAGCTCGTTCATTGAGGTTTTTACTAAAAACCCTGGCCGGGACCTCCATGTAATAAACCTCTCCCCTGAGGTTTATTCGCTTGTAGATCGCACGGCCTCTCGGGCCCTTACATAACAAAACACCGATATAATGCAACAATTTTATTAACAATACAGTACACGCTCTTGGACTAGCATGAGGGTCCGCGGAGGAGTATACCGCCGAAACAAGGGAGGAAAGGCAGGGAGTAGGCAAGGAAGGGAGGAAGGCCGGAAGGGAAGCCGGACGGAGAGAAGCCGAACGCCTCAGGGACGGGGAGGCGCCGGGGCCGAGACCACGCGGCCGGCGACCCAGACGTTGTTTTGCTGTCGCCTTTTATACCCAGATCCCCGAGCAGCAAGTGGCGAGGGGTTCGGCTCTGTGCGGCTCCCGGTTGCGCTCCCGGTGGAAAACAACGGTGGCAAATTTTGTGGTTGCATGTAAGATCTGTCAATTAAGGAAGGATCCCAGTGCCTACAGAGTAAATGAGCCCCTCCATGAGTTCGGAATACCCACCCGTCCATGGGAACGTGTCCACTCTGATGTCATAGGTCCTTTGCCCATGACACTGAACGGTAATAAATTTCTCCTAGTTTTCATCGATGCCTTTTCTAAGTATATTATAGCCGAACCCATCCCTGACCAAAAGGCCATAACCACTATCAATACATTTATGAATCGCTTAGTTGCCCGCTTCGGCCCTCCACATATGCTCGTAACCGATCAAGGCACCAATTATCTAAGCGATACATTTCAAGAAACCCTCAAGGCCATACAAGTTCTTCATTGAACTAGCACCCCTTACCATCATGAAAGTAACGGTCAGGTCGAACGTGCCAATCGTACTATCGAAGAACTCATTACCATGGCCACAACCCAGAAGAATGACCAATGGGACGATGTCACTTTTCTAGCAGTTCACGCTTACAACTGCGTGGAGAATTCAACTACCAAACTTTCCCCTCATTCTATCATCCATGGGTTTGACCCACCTAACATCTTCCGTTCTGCTTTACAATTGCCTACCAGAAAATTTGCTGACGAGCAAGACTACATAGGCCAATTAGTACCCTTACTAAAGGATATCTGGACCCAGGTTACCCAAAATATCACCACTGCCCAGATTACCCAAAAGCACAACTACAACCTCCGGAAACGATCAAAACCATCGGAATTTAATATCGGTGATCAAATACTAATAAGAAAAGAAACTGGTAGTAAAATCGTACCTAAGTTTGATGGTCCTTTCCCCATCGTGCGCATTGATCGCCCCAATATCACCATCTTCGACGGCCGACGAAATCGGTCGATCCATATGAATCGCGCTAAACTCTATAAACAACCTGAAAATTAGCTATCACAAATTTTACAAGAATGCTGGTATTTCACCTTTTTGCAATCAATAGAACACTTCAGCACCAAATTTTTATTCTAAGTGACATCGCTTAAGCACAGGTATCTTGTAACAATATAGTAACAACAAAGTTTAAACACGACTATCTACATTAACAATGTGGGCCCCCCCCGGGCTCAACCAATCTCCCTCTTCTTGAAGGTCCCCTCCAGCTTCGGGAGAGGGACGAGCGCCCGCAGTGCGAAGCGGCTGCGCGCTCTTCTGCGGATATAAAAATATCCGCAGGCAGCCGCTCCTAGGAGCACCATCACTCCTAAATAAATACTATTGATACTTAGGCAGATTCCGCGCTCCGAGCAGCGCTCGGTACAAAACGAGCGGTCCACACTGTGCGCCATTCTGCAATCATTGTATAATAATCAATAATCAATCAATTAATAGCTACCATGTCATCGATAACGTCGACGCGTATGAATAACGGAGGCCCACCCCATATGTAAGGATAACTACTCTATCAGGAAGCTACCCCCCCCCTATTTGTAAGTACTTGTGCAAAACATACAAGATAACGATAACCCAATCGAAGAGCTACATATGAGATAATAAGAGATATTACATGATTATATATGCTAAACTACATAGCCTAGATATATATCAGCAATAAGTGATAAGCCGGCGCGGTCGTCTAACGTGAACGCAAGAACACAATGATGCGGTGGTATCCCGCGCATTTCTCGACATTAATCATAATCAACAACGCGGGCCTGTCTCGCACCCGAAATCCCGCGATTAGCACTAGACGCGCCTCGCACCCCATGTCGAGGTCACCATCGCGACAGAATATTCGCACCTCAAGATTGAGCAACAGCCAATGGATGCACGTCGCACCCCGAAAGTAACTCCATAATTTTTATATTTTGATTTTGTATAATTCCAAATGAACATTTGCATCCCCCCTATCATCAATGTCAACTATTACTGCAATGTACCCTCCCTAATATCATCATTCATATTTTAAGATGTCTGCACCACCCAAATCAGCTGCGTTAAGCGCCATTGTCTTCAAACAATGGCGTGCACGATCACGCTCCCCTCCGTCACCTCCTCGCTGCATGGTATACTCGGATCTGTCACGTGGGCGAACGTGCTGGATCCGGACCAAAGACCTGGACCAACACACGGTCTCAGGGAACGAGGAGAGCTCGCACTTCGCCATCCCTCCCCGACCGCACATTTTGTGCGAGCCGCTCCACGGACGGAAGCGAACCGGTCAGATTAATCTCCATATTCATATAAAAAAAGAAGACGACGAAAGAATAACCGAGAAGTACCCCCCTTCCTTTCTCCGATTCAACCTGGCATAACTTACGAATGAATAAGAACAGGATACCCATAACGTTGTACTGATCTATCCCTAGGAATAGCATCTCCGAACGACGATTAGTTAAGAATAAGACAAGAATAGGACTTGAAGAAACCAGGACTAGGAGGAGAGTAGTCACTGCACTGCGGAAGTAATGCGACAATAACTTTCGCAATGACCACGCTCCCGCGGGGTCAACATGGACCGCGACGCGACCGCGCGCACCGCGTCCCTTGGCACCCCGCCAGCCTCATCACTCTACCTCGGATTACGGTATTACACACTGAACCCCTAATACGACATGGATATACAACCCCAGTTCATTACCCCCCCCCCCTCAATCCATAACCGACTTACCAAGTAATGGTGAGAATAGAATGCGAACGCATGAAGCGCGCAACAATGAGAGTAACCCCTCACCATGTCTGAAATACCAGTCGGACAAGGACTGTGTGTGATAAATCACGATTGTGATTAGGGCGCGATATCTTTTAGATACAGCCATAGTGGCATAAACATCCTGTACGCTGCTCCACAGCTCTTGATTTAACAGCAATCATTCCAGACAGTATGGACTCCCAAAAAAGTGCACGGTTCAACCGCTCTCCGCGAAGCGAGGCTTCATCACGATCACGCTCGCCGTCGCCAATGCGACTCTCCAGATGGGCATCCTCAGACGATGACGAGGATCATAAAGAGCAGGCCAAGCCGGAGGTCCAGCTCGCCACTATGGCGGCCCGGCGTCCGATCAAGGCGCCAAGCGCCTCGCCCAGCCCCACACCCCCTTCCCCACCGGCCATGAAGGCTGTTCTTGTCCCAGCCAGTAGCACGGCGCCTAAGTATAAGGTCTATGCTGTGCCCGGCACATTCTGCGCGAAGTGCGCTCCTACGGCCCGCTCATATTATCCCCCCCTCCGACTATCCGTGTGCGCTCTGCAACGGACCACACGGCACGGCCTTATGCCGCGCCGACATCCCCCACTGTGTCAAGACCACCATCCTGCACCGATTAAACCGTTGCCCACGATGAAAGGGTTTCACCCCTTAACGGGGGAGATGTGTTATTCGAGGTGGCCGTGCACCAAATGTGGTGGCACGGACCACCACGAATTATTGTGTACGGTGGTCCCCGCTCACTATTCTCCATGGGCCCCCCCGCTTTTAGTC
>OX375867.1:20608968-20809183 GCA_947359475.1 Heligmosomoides polygyrus bakeri
CTTAAGGAATACATATGTACTGGAGTTTGCTTGTAAGCATGGGATTTTACCTCCCGAACAGCATGGATTTATGAGAGGTCGATCAGTTGAAACGAACCTTCTAGAATGTATCAATGACTGGGGTGAGGCTTTGGACAAGAATTTGAGTTGTGATGTCGTCTATTTCGATTTCGCTAAGGCCTTTGATCGAGTATCGCATAGGAAACTTTTGTCTAAACTGTCCATGCTTAACTTTCATCCCATTATAGTTAAGTGGATTGGAGAGTTTTTAAGCAACAGAACATTCCAAGTGAGCTTGGGGCAGTCCCTTTCTGGGGTCAAAGCCGTCTCCAGCGGCGTGTCTCAAGGTGGTGTCTTATCACCAATCTTATTCAATCTTTACACTGCTGATTTGCCTACATCACAAAACCCACTGGGGTCAAGGTCAAGATGTACGCCGACGACATCAAGCTGTAAAAGGTAATTGTAGATTCGTAGGATGTTGGAAGGCTTCAGGAGGCGGTGGATCTGCTAGTCCAGTGGAGTAAGAAGTGGCAGCTTCCGCTGTCCCCGAGTAAAACTGTGTTCATGTCGCTTCACCAGGGCCGTTCCTCTGGCGTTCGTGATCGTGAGTATCATAATGACAATTTCCCTATCCAAGCTGTGAGTAGCGTCAAAGATCTTGGTTTCCACTATGACGCTAAACTGGATTTCTCTGAGCACGTGTCCAATTGTTGCAAGCGCGCCCAGCATGGAACCTATCAGATTTTCAAAGGTTTGACTACAAGGAATAAGGCTGTTTTGATAAGGGCTTACAAGTCGTATGTGCGTCCGTTAGTGGAGTCCTCCACTACGGTCTTGCCCCCAGTAGGAAAAACCTGATTAATGCGCTGGAAAAGGTACAGAATAACTTTACTCGCAAGGTGCTTAATCGTATTGGGGGCTTTTTGTACTCCTGCCCTAGGAGCATGTTTAAGGTAAGCCTCTTCCCTCACAGGGCAGCAAGCGCTTATCTTAGGACAACGAAATGCATACAATCCCCCTTTTCTCTAGGACATCTTAAGCGGTCAGTTCAAAAAGTTCGTTGCTCAGTTATGAGGTTTAGGATTTAGGTGTCTTTTTTTTACTCTGGTTTGCTCGTTACGTAAGCTGTGTTGTGCTATTTTTGATTGCAGATCTGACATCATTTCATTTGATTTGTTGCTATGTATTGTCGGCGACGACGATGCCTCTACCAGAAGAGGCACCCGCCGTCCACTGGGCGGAACAGGTCACCATGGCCAGAAGATAGCGGTGTACGCGAGAGTGCTCTTATGCGGTTGTGACGAATGGTCCTATCTCCCTTTCCTGCTCATTACGTATAAATGATTTACCACTGAACCATCCTGAATTGTGTACAGAAGTAGAAACGCGTTACTCCTTTAACATTTCGCTATCTGTACCTCTCCCGCTATCCGTACAACGGGTATATTTTGGTGCATCGGCCTAATAAGCCATATCGTAAGTCTCTCGCGTCTCTACGCCTAGAGCCGCAAGTCGATCTATTGCAGATCGCATTCTCTCTAATAAAGAGAATCGTAAGTCTCTCGCGTCCCTACGCCTAGAGCCGCAAGTCGATCTATTGCAGATCGCATTCTCTCTAATAAAGAGAATCGTAAGTCTCTCGCGTACCTACGCCTAGAGCCGCAAGTCGATCTATTGCAGATCGCATTTTCTCTAATAAAGAGAATCGTAAGTCTCTCGCGTACCTACGCCTAGAGCCGCAAGTCTATCTATTGCAGATCGAATTCTCTGCAAATTTCTGTGCATATAGCACTAGAAACATTTCTTTCATCACCGAAAGAAATTTCCAGTGTCCAAGACACTAGGAACACTATCTCTTAAATTCAAAGAGACCAACGAGAAGTCCCGCATAAAATGGCGTTGCACTTCCACAGAGCCCCGATCATGAGCAGCGCGTCAACGCTGAAAGACCTTGTGAT
Source organism: Heligmosomoides polygyrus bakeri (assembly GCA_947359475.1). Taxonomy (NCBI): domain Eukaryota; kingdom Metazoa; phylum Nematoda; class Chromadorea; order Rhabditida; family Heligmosomidae; genus Heligmosomoides; species Heligmosomoides polygyrus. The sequence goes on from OX375867.1 coordinate 20,610,930, forward strand.
AACGTACACAGAGTATACAGTAAGAGTAGAGTATCCGCTAACGGATGAAAATACTTACGAAAAATGTAAGTCTACTACTGCACTTTTGCAAAGCAGTATAAAGCAAGTAAAACAGGGGAAGGACAAGCTCGAGAAGCTCTATAAAGAGATTCGAGAGGAGTACAAAATTTGTAAAAATAAGTCCGATAAAAAGGACATTATGCTAGAAATTGAGCAGATAGAGAATGAGTCACAGCTGCATAAAGAGCTAGCTAGTGCGGATAATCTGATCTACAAACTTATGCACGTCATGAGGAATCCAAGTGCGTAAGGGACACGATGAGCGTAAAATTAGGGTATATCTCACAGAGAGCCCTAATACTGCAAAACGCACAATCGTGCAGTACTGCTCCGCAGGAAGATGAGGCTGACGAAACAGAGCCGATTGAAACTGCGGACAGTAATATCTCTCAAATACCGTTGGATTCGGTTGCTGATAATGTAATTGGAAGTGAGGCACGACGATGTCGTTCGATAAAACCTCCTCAAGCCACGTTACCGAAATTCTACGGCAACGTTGAAGATTTCTCAGAGTTCTGGGCAATTTTCGAGACCCTTGTTCACAAGAGTAAGGAGCTTGACGTTATGGAGAAAATCCTCTTACTCAAGGAAAGCCTGAGAAGAAAGGCACAAGATTCAGTAAAAGGCATAAAGCTAGTGCCTGAAAACTATGAGTGGATTATACAAACTATACAGGAAAAGTACTGTAATCATTCTGTAAATCGGTCACATATAGCGCACAAACTCATCAGTTTAAAGCCAGCTAACAGTTATGCGAAAAGCTGCTCGTCAGCTTTCGATCAGATCCAAATACTGATTAATCAGATGGTGTCCGCAGGCTATGATGTCCGTAGAACTTGTGACCCGTTGTGGTGTGAAATCATCCTAGCGAAATTTCCTCACGACGTAGTGAGACCAGTTCTGCTATCAAGCCATTCGCAAGATAGCCAAACAATCGGTGACCTCACAGCTCATTTAAAGAAAGAGATTGCCGCTAAAGCGTACTTGGAGAGCAGGCTGGGTCACAGAGAGAGCAGTGCGCTCAGCCTTTCTAGAGATAAGTGCACCATGCGGCGACGGTACTCTGCCACTCGTCAGTGCCTGTTCTGCCATAGGGGTAATCATAACTCAATGACCTGCGGAACGATCACCGATCAAGCAAGACGCCGCAAGATACTAACAGATGGCAGAAGGTGCTGGAAATGTTGTTCAACCAACCACTCCAGCTATGAGTATCAAATTCCTGACTGTTGTCAGTGCGGTAAACAGCACCATAGCAGTCTGTGCACGAAGGGGAGCAGAAATTTCCGAAGTTCCCCTCCACGTTCATGGAGTATCAGACAAAGATCACGGAGAAATAGTCCAGTAAACTCGCAAAAAGGTGGAAGTAGCAGTATTAGCTACGCGATGACATCAGTCTTAGGAAACAATGGGATGAATATTAATTCCCGTAAACAACCGAAAATGGTCGCCAGAACATTGGCAATACCTCGGAATCAAAAATCCGGAGTCAAGCCATTAACTGGTCGTCGTAGTCCTTCAGTATATATCAAGTCTTCACTTCCACCTCATCGCTGTCTTCAACCTTCAACAAGCCGCTTTTCGCCACTACTCCCGCTGTCTTCAACCCTCCACAAGCCGTACTCCTCTACCAATCCCACCGCCTTCAACGATCGACAAGCCGTTACCCATCGTCAACTTTCGAGCCGACTCCAATCGCCCTCAAGCTGTCGCTTCTACTACCAAAGCCGTTCGACTGCTACTAAATGATCTGCTATCCGCACATTTTTGTATGTAGACATGGCTATGTTTTTTTTTCGGTTTTTCCCTGAGCATGTTTTGATGTTGCGCTTCAGTTGTACTGTTCTATTGATGTGTCTGTGTATCTAGCGGTCGCGCTTATCGCGTTCGTATTGAATAAATAAATATAAATAAATAAACTTTATGGCGGCCTCCGTACAAAAGTCGCTAATTACACTATCTATGGAAATTCACAAAAATTCATGATGGTTTGCTCGCTCTTATGGCAAAATAGGATGTGCCGTTAGTGGCTTTACAAGATTGTGTACAAAAGTGGAGGGGGAAAGACCATATCTAGTCACTGGTGGCCAGAAAGAGAATGCCTTCACGTGGGTTGGGAATAGTCTCGCCCCTGCCATCGTGGTAGGCGGCGATAAAAAGGTCGAGACTAATATTACCATTAATCTGCAGCTGAGGATAAACGACGGAGCATCAGTGCCAACGATGCCAGGATTCATTAAAAGTTGGACGTGGGCAACTCATGATTTGTACTTCTCGTCCAAGCCAACCAAGCCCTTCACCCTCCAATACGGTGAGTTGGTACAAGACTTGCCTGCGAATGATAAAACGCTGACTTGTCTGTCGGTTGGCTACCCAAGTTATTGTACAGGCCACACACACTTTAAGGCTGCCTCCACGATATCCCGCAGACATAGAATGCGTGGCGCATCGAGTAAAGGGATTGACCAACGCCGAACCTTACCCTTCGTCGTGGTGAGTAGGTGATGAAATCCACTCTCTACGTCCGACAATGGCGGGAAAATCGAAATTAAACAATAAGACAAGCTCAGAGCACTAGTCGAGTTTGCTTAGGGGACAGTGTCTTATACTTTTCTTCGCGAGGAAGCCTATCCATCTTTTAGTGTATCGCCCTCATTAGGATTGATCCGTGTGCGCCTTATTTCGTTACCCAACTCACGGGTCCCGAAGGCAAGTGAGCGTTCCTTTGCCCTTCTTAGTCTTCCTTCTTTGTTCGAAACAACGTATCACGTCGCAATACTACAACCCAGCTAGCGTTGCTGCAGTACTAAAGCCTTAACAGCCTCCATAAACCTTAGCTTTAGTCAACGAAGCTTGATGTTGGCGGTTTCCGCGCTCCAATGCAACATTCCGCTTGCGTGCGGTCGAGTCGACGTGTGTCCCTGTTTTTCAGGATTACAGTAGTCCTACTTCGCGCAAATTTCGTTCGTCCTAAATTTGGCTCCCATTATCAGTCCGTTCATTGTCCCGCGTCAGGTTGCCGATCTTTTGGATTCGTTATTTCCTCAATTCGTTGTAGTTGCTTCTCCAGCAGATGTTTGTTTCTCTAATATTGGGAACAGCCATCGGCCGAAAGCTCTACGAGTCGGAACTATGGTCATATGTTGAAGATTCTGCTTCAGGTCCTGTGTTCGGAGCTGTTTTGATTCCTGGTTATTCCTCGTTTTGTGAGGGAGTCCCGTAGTCCTGGTTCAGGGTAGCGCTAACGTGTTTTGGGAAGGGTCCACCTCTATTTTTCCCCATTAGTTCAAAAGCTTTTATGGGATGTCAGGCTTGGAATCCTACATAGTAACTGTAGAAAAGTCATTTAAGCGTCTTCCAGCAAAAATAACTTGCCAGGTGTGGAAGAGGGTGGGCTCCCCGAACTCGAATTGCACAGCTTTTCCTCGAAATCCTCCCATCGAGCGCTTAAAGTTTGGCTCATCGGTGTGGAGCCTTACGGCACTTTCAGGCGTGGATGTGAAGAAAGAAGCATGATAGGGCGTTAGCCCATCTATGGTTGTTCTATCTGCACTAGGACTTCCCCTGGCATGGGTTGGATTCTCCCGTGTGTATTGCGATGCTGGCTTTTCTTCGTGAATGAGCTCCATCAGTTTCAGTTCGTATCTCCGAGAACACTCGTTTATGACCTGTTCTAAGTCTGACAGTTTTCAGGGCTGGGTACAAGATCGTGATGATCTTTGTAAAGACGCTTTCTGGTCGGACGCTGACCCTCGATGTCGCTGCGGATGAGAGCGTCTCGAGCATCAAGTCTCTGATCGCTGCCCGCTATGGAGTTGCCGCTGAGAGCCAGAGGCTGATCTGTGCCGGTGAGTTGTTCAGCAAGCTGTCTTGTCAACAACAGTTTTCAGGGACTTTGTTTGACGTGTTCCGTTTGCTGAATCCCGAGAAGACCAGAAATGGTCTTTGAGGACGGACCCAGCTAATTTAAGTACTTGATTTGCTAAAACTATAGGTCGTCAGCTCTCCGATGACGATGAGGTCGAGGCCGAGTCTACCCTGCATCTATCGCTGAGGTCAGTAAGATGTCGCCGTTGTATGAATGATGTGCGCTTTCTAGCAGTGATGATCTTTTGTTCATCATCGGTGTCCAGGCCTCTGAGAGTTCCGTGACTGATGTCTTGAGTTATCTGAGCTAGAAAACGAACATCAGTATTAGTAGCGTCGATCTTCTTTTACCTTCGCTTAAAATGTGTTCATTTTAGCCTTCTCGGAGGTGCGAAGAAGAGAAAGAAGAAGGTCTACACGACCCCCAAGAAGATCAAGCACAAGAGAAAGAAGGTCAAGCTCGCCGTGCTGAAGTACTATGAGGTTGGTTGATGCTTCCAGCATCCGCTTTTTCTGGATGGCTGTGCCGTGTCCGTTTTCTAGCAGTGATGATCATTTGTTCATCATCGGTGTCCAGGCCTCTGAGAGTTTCGTGACTGATGTCTTGAGTTATCTGAGCTAGAAAACGGCTCGTACAGTTGCCTTTGTTACGAAGTAACTCGTAGCCTTCCAGTGCTTAACATAATTGGTTGTAGGTCGATGACAATGGCAAGATCCGAAGACTTCGCAAAGAGTGCCAGTCACCATCGTGTGGAGGAGGAGTGTTCATGGCCGCTCATGAGAACCGATACTACTGCGGTCGCTGTCACGACACCCTCGTCGTCGAAGAGCCTGTCGCAGCATCTAAGGGCAAAGGTGGCAAGGGAAAGAAATAACTTCTTGTTGTTGTTGATAAATTTTTGTTATGAAATGTCGTTGCATATGTATAAGAATGAATCGGGTTTATTTCCTGAACGTGGTCAATACATCGGAAAGGATCACACTTGGAGCGTAGGAATTCGGCTAATTTAGGGGAGACGTGGGAAGGCGTACATGGGCTGGAGTCACGCGCATGGACCGCATCCGAAACGATGTCCTTCGGCAGAAGTTGGGTGTCGCGCTGATAGCGGACAAGATGCGCCAAGCTCGCTTACGATGGTACGGCCACGTTCTGCGTGGAAAGGAAGACAGCGTCCGCCGTAAGATAGGCCTTAACTTCGAAGTAATTGGAAGGCGGCCTAGAGGGCGCCCGAAGCAGCGCTGGTCTGACACGTTACATACGGACTTGAAGGGTGCTGGTGTCCACCCTGAGCTAACGTTCTATTGGGAAATGTGGCGTCATGACACCAGAATAGCGGACCCCGCAACGAATCGGGACAGACGCTGAAGAAAAAGAAGAAGAGGGTCGAGAGGGTGAAATTCCATTCAACAGGTGTTAATTATCAGCATAAAAACGGCCTATTTCGCCGCATTCGCGCTGTCAATGGAGGCGGCAATGGTTCTGTTGAGCCGGGCCGCTTTCGTAGCCTTCTCTTTTCCCACGAACCTTTTTTCATGATTCTGGCAGAATATCTCCTTCGATGACTGACCGCTGTCGTTCCTAGACGCAGACGGAGGTGGACACCAATCGCATGACTATCAGTCACAGGTACCTCAATGAGAGCAGCACTGACTGTGAACAACTGGCTGTTGTTGTGGACAACACCAGAATCCAGCGCACCTTTCAATGCCGGAGAAGGCGGCTTATGTGGATGCACCGTGTCAAAGAGGTGTAAGAGTAGTTAGTTACTAGTTAGTTAGTAACAACTTAGTTACTTCTTCTTCAAACTTGGGTAGTTAAACCGTTGGAGAGTTGTGCTTGAGAACCTTTGCTGATGCTATCGCTCCATGTAAAAATGCCACTAAGAGTTATTTAGACTACTGGTGTCTTATTTATGGGAGGCAGTCGTTAGTCCCGACTCGGATGCGCACTGACGATGCCGACAGTGCCTGTGGTGCCAATTAGCGTCGACCCGCACCGTGCCACTCGTCGCTTCGCGACGATCTCCAAGGCGGCCCTGACCGCCGTGCGATGGTGACCTAGCCGAGCACGGGAGCCTGCAGTCGACCGTGACCCCACCGAGGCGAACTTCGCAGATCGACCAGATTTACATTTACAGTAGATAACTTACTTAGAGGGTTTACAAAGGCAGCGTAAAGACGTACTGGTGCGAGTCCTACGCACTTTCATGCCAGAATTTTGAGCTCTATCTGATGGGCTGTATAAGAATGCTTAAAAATTCCTCTGTAGAGATATTTTGACCCAGGCTTTGAGCTAAAGGCTTCACGAACAATTAGGCATGAATTTCGTAGACTTTATAATGAAAAATTTATGGTCTACCTTGGTCTAGCTTTGTAATTTTATGGTCTAGGGCTGTACAATAATGCTTAAAAACTTCCCTGTAGAGACATTTTGGAGAAAGCCTCTAGATAAAGACTGCACGAACAATGCAAAAAAAGCTTTTCCAGGGCAGCATAGACTTGGAGGCTAAATGATTACTGATGCTTAAAATAACGGTGCTCCTCCTCAGTTTTCCTTCATTCATGAAGGATGCAACTTTATTCTACTGACATGCCACTGGAAGAACAATTTGATATGTTATGTGATAAAATTCAATTACCATGAATTTTTACTCTTACCTATTCAGTCTTAGTTTCGAGAAATATTCTGCTGGGTATCACAAAGGTTCATAAAGATGTCGAGGATCTTAGAAAAACCTGAAGGATACTGTGAAAAAACTAGAACAGAATTCTCCTAGGAAGGCTCTCTACTAAATGGATTGTTCGTGCTCTGTATCTGGATGCCTAAAATGTCTCTGCAGGGAAATTTTAAGCATTCTTGAACAGCCCTTCAGATAGACCATAAAATTTTTATTATAAAGTCTACGAATTTCGTGCCTAATTTCGTGAAGCCTTTGGCTCGAAGCCTGCGTCAAAATATTCCTATAGAGAAATTTTTAAGTGTTCTTGTACAGTCCATCAGATAGAGCTCGAAATTCTGATGTAAAAGTATGTAGGTCTCGCACCAGTACGACTCTTTGCACTGCCTTTGTAAACCCTATAAATAAGTTATCCGCTGTAACTGTAAATCTGGTCGATCTGTAAAGTTCGGCCTCGGTGGGGTCGCGGTCGACTGCAGGCTCCCGTGCTCGGCTAGGTCACCATCGCAGGGCGGCGAGGGCTGCCTTGGAGATCGTCGCGAAGCGGCGGGTGGCACGGTGCGAGTCGACGCTAATTGGCACCACAGGCACTGTCGGCATCGTCAGTGCGCATCCGAGTCGGGACTAACGACTATCACCCCTTATTTATCCTGTACAAAAATAGAAAAGAAGGCGCAAACAGGCTCGAGTACGGGGTCATCATGTAGGACAGCCGTATACAAAGCTTTGTGCTGTACGAAACTAGAAATGTTTTGCAGCAGTGGTGTGTTCTACCCCTATGGTGAACTGAAGTAGGCCATTTCTGATGTGATTGGATATGGATTTGTCTTCATACCCAAGCGGATAACCACTGAGTACAAGGTAACTCACCCTCCCCCATTTGTGCTGAGAAGAATAAGGGGAAGAAAACTCTCCTGTACGGTGAGTTATTGTTTGGTGGAGTAGTATGTTGAATGATTTCAACTTTTCCAAACTCTAAAGAAAGCGAGGGCGCCGAAACGTGAGCCTCAGTGAAGGCGATGTCAGCCTTGGTCGACGGTTAAATAAGGCGGCAATAATCTACATTGATATTGCTCGTGTTAAGAACTGATAGACTTTGGATTTACGAGCTAAAGAATGATCAGAGACCGCTCGGGTAACGTCAGTTTGATCGAAATTTTGCGCAGTGTGCAGTGCCAGTGAGATCTACAGTGAATTGCTTCTGTTCCGCCCACTATGGGCCTGTTCATACTTCGCGACAGCAGCGACAAGAGCGCAGCGCGCGTGGCGTGCGCGGCGTGCGCAGCGTGCGCAGCGCGCGGAAGTATGAACAGGCGACAAGAGCGACTGGAGCGACAAGAGCGACTGGGGCGTCGGGCGTAGTGTGGTGTACGTAATTGCACCATAACGTCTACTTCGTGGCCTAAAATATCAAGTGAATAGAGGTCTTCACGTCTAACTTCAACTTCAGTTGCATTAGTTTTTGGGAACTGAAACAGACACAGGCAAACAGTTATATTAGTAAAAAGTTTCCGGAAACTGAGACAGACACAAGCAAACCATATTTTTAGTCAAAACAAGTTGTTAGAAACTGAAACAGACAGAAGCGAACAATCATGTTACCTACATCGTCAGTCTGGCACTCAAAATAGACATAAATGCCCTTCTACCTTTGTGTGAAGAATGTCCGAACAGGAATCGTCTCCTTCCAGCACTAGTGCGCGTTCCAGCACTAGTGCGGTGTAATTACGTACTCCACACTCCGTTCGTCGCCCTAGTCGCTCCAGTCGCTCCCGGCGCCGGCGCGAAGTATGAACAGGCGACAAGAGCGACAAGAGCGACAAGAGCGACAAGAGCGACTGGAGCGACAGCGCCGGCGCTCGAGTATGAACACTTTTCGGCGGCGCGCGCTCGGTTTTAATCGATATGCATATTTTGCACGGGCGACAAGTCGCTCTTGTCGCGAAGTATGAACAGGGCCTATGTGGAGTCAACAAGGCTGACAAGTGGTCCCCAGGATGCCCAAACTGATTGAGTCCTTGAATTTCTTTGGACCCAGTCTGACTGTCGCACTTGACGTTTGGTATGCTGAATGAGGAGGATGAAGCTTCACAAAATCTCGTTCTTCACGGACACAGGCATCGCTTTGGAGCGCTCGACCGAGTCTTTGACAGTGCTGCCATTCTCCAGGTCGATTCTGAATAGTCTTCTTTTGCAAAGTTTGGTGAACGGTTCGCTGTTCGGAGGAATTCCGTTGAAGAAATGGCTTCGGTCTTGCTTTGAGATACTGAATCTCGGAAAATAAACATAATGCAAATGTCCGGTGCGTTCGTCTGAGAGTCCGAGATTCAGCATCCTCTATTGCTTCGGTAACGACGTCTGGAGCAGAAATAAGTAACTACGCGAAGGTAGTACACTACTCTGACATATGTAGGTGAACATGTGTTGGAGTATTTTACCCGCGGAGGACTACTGCGCGCGTATTCGATCCATTTTCTTAACGGCGAGCCTTTTCATGGATTACGGTTGCCCCAGTACTCTTGTAAGGAGCCATACTCGACAGCTATTAAGAGTCGTTGCAACTCATTTCAAGAGGGGTGTGAGTCTCGATACTGGGCAGAGATTCCGTGAGGTAATAGAAATTGCCAAGGTTTTTCAGCTGCCGACCCGCATCTACTTTTGAGCGTTTGCAAGGCTCCTATACATAGTCATTTGGTCAGTTTATGGCCCCTTATGGACCCCTGTACTCTTTAACTCCGCTGGAAATTTCTTTGTTGATTGAAGAACGTTCCACAGCCACAATTCTCCTTGCAGTGCAAACTGTGGATTGGAGCGCGACAGACAACTTTCTGTTGACTTCGGTTTTTTTCTGGTTCATCCCAAATACTGTTTTGTTCATCCATTTCTTTGAATCTTGCGCTCTGTCGTATAATCGTAATAGAACTTGTGCTCGCAGCTTTTCTTTTACTAATTCCCTTCTTGATGGTCTTTCTCGCTGCCCTTCGCAATTCTTGGTGCTCATTTGCAAAGATGATGCTCTACATTACAGGCTGCGTAGCAATCCTGCCCACTCGAACGTTCCACAATGGGTAAAAAGGTCAAAATTGGAAAGCAGCGTCGTGATAAGTACTACAAATTAGCAAAGGAAGCAGGTTGGTCGTGACTCCTTCGTTTCCTGTTAGTGTTTTGTGCTAAAATTGCGATTCAATTCAGGATATCGTTCTCGTGCCGCTTTCAAGTTAATTCAACTCAATAAGCGGTTTGAGTTCTTACAAAATGCTCGCGCTACAGTCGATCTCTGTGCGGCTCCGGGAGGATGGATGCAGGTCGCCGTGCAGAATATGCCAGTTTCAAGTCTGGTTATAGGTCAGCTGGGATACTGATCGATTTTCATTTAAATTTAGTTTCAATGATTTTCATTGAATATTCAGTAGAACTTTAGGTGTCGATTTGGTGCCGATAAAGCCTATAGCGAACTGCATTGCCATACAAGGTGACATAACAATAGAGAAGACTAGACAGGCTATAAAGAAGGAGTTGCAGCGTTGGGAGGTTCGTCTTTTCGTTGGTTTTCTTTGAATTCACTTCTTTCATTTCCCCAGATTTCAAAGAGTGTTTCGTAATTGTTTCCGCATGTATCGAACCCCTCTGGCATGGCAGAGCCTTAACGAATGGAAAAGTGGAACCGAGTTTATTTAGAAGGAGTTTAGTCAATTTTCAAAAATGATGACCAAATAGCATTTATTCTACCATTACTTTCCGAAAGATAAGACGGACTATTGGCTGAGTATTTTTATTGTGTCAATGTCGGGCTTTGCCATAAATTCTGATCCTTGTTTGGACATGTTTCGCTAAACAGAGCTCTTGCTTCTCCTCTAGAGCTCAGTAGTTCGGAAGTATTTAAAGTAGGGGACGGTTTTTATTTTAGTCAAATTTGTGCTGTTTTCATTTCATTTCATTTCATTTATTGCACAAGTTGTGCGCCTTAAATAAATAAACAACAGCAGACAGAAACAAAAACAGTGCTGCATGCTGCAGTCTGAGTGTTTTTCGAACCTCTGATCATAAATATTTAGGAATCGTTTATACGATTTGGGATCGTAGCAAACTCTTAGCCAGTAATTGGAGAGAGAGGAAATGAATATGGCGGCAGCAGTACGAAAAGAAAAATGGACAGAAAAAGAGCTTTGCGTGCTAATGCTTCTGTGCCGTTGCAATCACCATTACACCATCAATAAGATGAAACGATGTGAGAGAGCGAGGAGAGTGTATGATATGTTGAGAATAAGGAGATAAGACAATGAGTAATGCTACGAGCTGAGAAATTTAATGACGGTTCGAAAAGCACTCATATAATTGACAGCAACAATACATAATATTACTCTCAAATATCTTTAATGCAAGTTATCTTTATCTGCCGATGTCTTCTTGGAATTTACGAATGTGAATGTTGCTGATTTAAAAAAGCAGGAAGCGAGATAGTAGATCAGAGCAGAATTTGCCGATACGAAGTCCATGGGAGAAAGATCCACTGGTTCATAGAAAACAGTATGCTAAAAGCAATTCTCATTGAAATTGAGATCGCCCCGAAAGGCAAGATTCACCATCCTGCGTCTGAAAACTGAGCCCGATTGGGCTTGGAAGACTTCAATGGGTAATAGACGGAACCATTTAGAGCACCGATAAAACACAATATTGAACAGCTTATCTCTGCCAGTGCGTTGGATTCTACGGTAAGAGATGCAGAGTCTATTTCGCCTAGAACCAACGGGCCGAAAAACCCAGTACTTGCTCGCTGAGAGATTCACCTCGTTCCTGATAATGCGGAAGCAAAAGACCAGGTCAGATATTATCCTACGGACTTGAAGTGGCAGCAGTTTGAAATGCTTCAGACGATTTTCATAGCTAGGGAGGAGAAGGCGATCCGTAGGATTCGAACAACGGTACCATAAAAGTCTTGCAAAGAGCTTCTGTATTTTCTCGATTTTGAGTACATAGTTTCTTGTTCTAGGGCTCCATAAAGGCGAGCAATATTCCAAGTGAGGCAATACGTATGACTTGTATAAGCGAACCAGTATTGCAACATCAGAATATTTAACATTCCGAAAAATCAGGAAAAGTGCTGAGTATGATTTTCGTACAATGAAGTCTATCTGAGATTTGAATTCGAGCGTGGGTTCAAAGAGAACTCCTAAGTCCTTAACAGTGCGACAGCTGGATAAAAGCACACCACCAATCTCATATTCCACTTGTTCTAAGGTTCCAATATGCATCACCTGACATTTATTCAAGTTGAGAGGAATTTCCCACTCAGATGCCCATGCAACCATTTTTTCAATGGCATTATTCAATGCCTGCCTTACTTCCGCATAGTTATTCGAGGTGTACGATCCGTAAACTTTTATGGCATCAGCATAAGCTTGAACTTTGACGAAAGGCGATGTTTTAAGTAATGGTGGAAGATCACTAGTATAGATGATAAAAAGTAATGGCGACAAGACTCCCCTTGAGGGACACAACTAGTACAACGGTAAACGCTAGAAAAGCTACTATTTTTTCTAACAGTAAAAGTACGATCGCAAAGATAAGATTTTAACCACTGCAACAGGTTGCCAGAAATACCAGCTTGCTGAAGCTTAGTAACAAGTTTTAAGTGGCAGACTTTATCGAAAGCTTTAGAGAAAGCAAAATAAATAATATCCAGAGAACCACCATCATTAGCAGCTCTGCAACAGTCGTAATAAAGATCGATCAAATTTTTCAATGTGGAGGCCCCCGGCACAAGGCCGTGCTGTTCAGGAGTAATGATGGACCGATCATTCAAGAAAGAGAGAATCTTCGCATTCAAAATTTTTACCATAACTTTGACAGGGGTTGGTGTGAGGCTAATTGGCCTGAAATTGGTTACATTGCAGCTTCCGGAAGTTTTAGGTAAAGCGGTAACAATAGCCTTTCATTGTGTTTTTGAGATAAAGCATCGTTAAAGGCGTAGCAAATGTACCTTTACCGTCTTCAGGGTATTTGTTTGCTGCCACAATTGCTTGTACTGCAGGCTTTTCATAGATCTGCTACGTTTAGGCTGACTGTGTGCTACACGACGGTGCTCCGAACGTTGGTCTCAACTGGGTACACGATGCATTCCAGCAGAATTGCCTTGTGCTTTCAGCGTTGAGGCTGGCCACACAGATCCTGAGAAAGAATGGTACATTCGTCACTAAGGTGAGTTAGTGGTTCAAGCAAGTGTTGGAAATATAGTTGGCTTCACACCTATGTTACGGAAGCATTAAAACTAGCTGCTCGTTTGCCTGCTGCTTGTTATAACTTGTATTATTTGTGGGATTTAGCACATAGTTGAGCTCCTAAGTCATGGTGTGCAAACACTTTATCTCCGCTAACATCTACGATAGTCTATAAACTGTCCACGTTGCTGCAGCCCAAGGCTTCGGGCAGGGGTGCATGGAGTCAGCCACGTGGGAAATGGCTGCCTGGAGGTGGTGGAGTCGTGCTGTGGGAGCGGCATCAGTTTCCTCCTGGATGATTGGACCAAAGTGGCGATTGTAAATAGAGAGCCGTTAGAAGACGAAGTGTTTCGCTAACGGGTAGGGGTGTTACCGTGATGTAACTGTTATGGGAAAAGCTGCCCGAAGCAAAGTTCAGAAGGAGGCTACGTATACGTCGAAAATTTTCCGTCGAAAGAGACTTAGGCGCCAGCCTTTTCAGACGATCGAGAAGCGGAGCGGATCAAGACGATGAACACTAGATCACCCACAAGATAAACCCTTTTTATAACCCCTTACGTCTGGACTTGCTGCTGGATTTGTTTGCTTCGTTAGTAACGCCTACCGGGTCAAGTCGAAGTTACCGCAAGTAGCGCAATTCTCGACCAAGAGCTTTGCCGCACATTTCTTTCCTCCTCCGCTATGCCATGTTTCAGGTATTCCGATCCAATGACTACTCCTGTCTGATTGCAACCTTTGAAAAACTGTTCAAACGAGTACATGTGTGGAAGCCAGCTGCATCACGTCTTGAGTCCGCTGAGATTTTCGTGGTCTGCGAGAAATACCTGAAACCACCAAAGGTATGTTCTAAAAGCTTCAATTGCATTATTGACCACTGAACTCATTTATGGAAGCTCAGGTTGCGCCCGAACTTCTCGACCACAAGAAGGTGTTCTCAGAACCCGATGGCCATGCGGCAACGAAACTGAACCCGTGAGTTTTTCGGCCGTTGATTTGTCCTTCGAAATTATCATGCTGGGTTTCAGGCAAACGCTTCTGCTTGGCAAGAAAGAGAAGAAGAGCAAGGTCGAAGGCTACGAAGAAGGCGTGCTGTCTGTGCACAAGAAAGTGGACGCAACCACGTTCATTCAGGCCCATGTAAGAGCTTTCACTGTCATGATTTCTGTCTTCAATAGCTAATCATGCTTAATGTACAGGAGTACCTGGAAGTGCTGGGAGCCGCTGCTGAGATTGTACTGGACCAAGATAAGTGGAAAGACGCCCCTGAAACTAATGAAGAGGTGAGTTGATGCTGTGCTGCTCTGACTATGCAGTTGCTGATCCGATAATTACTTCAGATACGTGAGTATCTGAAAGACCTAAAGGTTTGTGGACCCCGAGAGCTGCGTAAACTTCTGAAGTGGAGGAAGGCAATGCGCGGAATTCTCGAACAAGAGCTCAAGGCTCTTGAAGAGTGCGTTGGATTTGATTGAAGCAGCGATTTACTCGTTGGACCTCATAGTCACATAGGTTGCCGACTTATGAGGATTACTTGTAAAGTGCATGTTTAGGGAGCTTGGCGAGGAGGTGCAACCCGAGGTCGAACTCAACGAGGATGAGCAAGAGTGGGTTATCACACTGTTACTGGAATTTTGATCGATTGTTGTGGAGAATGATCAACTGCTCAAGAAAATCCTGGATAATTTACTTCGTCCTCTTTAATGTCTTGTTTAGGGACAAGGAGATGGCCGAAATCGATGAGATGATCGCTAGAGCTAGTGAAGAAGAGAGGGCAGCACTAAAAAAGTTTGTGGACCACTATTCCGTTTGTTTACAGAGCGTTTTCCACTCAGCTTGCTGTTTACTGGTCTAATGCTTCACAAACCGCTAGTCTTTCAGGAAGAAGAAGAAGATGCTGAAGGCAAAGGCGAAGATTGTGAGGCGTCGTCAGCTGAAGATGATAATTGAAGGCGACCATGCGGACCAGGTTGAGGACCTGGATTTGTTCAGCTTGAAGAAGATTCGCAGGGTACGTTTATTTGCTTCAGTCTAGCTAGCAGATGGAGAGCGTCCTTAGCTGTCGATTGGACTACATCAGTAGTTGATCGAAGTCAATCGATCACTTCTGATCGGCTTTATTCTTTGGTTACTATACACGTTCAAAGGCCATCGCGTTCTTATTATTTCCACACAGGTTCGAAATTTATCCTCTTCGGGTAGCAAACTGGGTGATGCTCCAACTCTAGCTCTAACTTCGACTTTAAATAGAGGTTATTACATCGGATTCCGCCCAGGCCAATCAAACTTACCATTCTTTTTGTTAGCTGAACTGGAGAGACTGAACTAGACTGGGAAGGGTGATGCACAGAACGACCCATCGGATGGCAAGTGAAGTCATTGCATGAGCCAGATGTGCATTTATATTGCATCTGCAGCACTTCCGCTGAAGTAGTGCATGGGTCTATCAAGTATTTCTGACACCTTATGCTTCAAAAGTTCGATCGTTGTCGAAAACCATTTTTGTAGATAGGTGTGATGTATTGAGTTACGCTAACGTCATTCATGAGTGGGAATAGCGAGGGAAAGAAGATGGATTCATACACTACTTCCATGAAAAATGCTTACGCGGACACACTAACGAATGGACCCGCACATGCACACAAAGATGTAGGATGCATTTGTGCAGGGGTGCGCTTTCGTCCAACTGCTACCATATTCACATTTCCTGCTAGATCGAAATCGACCTGTTGGGCTAGGGTAGCATTGAGAATAACGCAAGGGTATATGTGGTACAGATATACCGTGGCAGGCTACAAAAAGCTATCCGAGCAGGACTCACTAACAGACTGCCGCTAACTCATAGACAAGGACACTGGGCTTTATACTCCAGTCGCATGACGGCGCGGCGCTATGGAAGCTGTCAATATCGATTAGGCAGCGCAGCGGATCGATGTTGGTAGCTTTCATAACGCCGCGCTGCCCGGCAACCGATGTATAAACCACGCCTTACGATTAGAGAAGAATTGGATAGGAGAGTTGAAGAAGCAGCTAATAAAAAGCAGCGCTGAACAGTAAAAACTAACAACAACAGTGGGTCATCTGTTAAGGCCCACCTCACTGAAACTGAATTGCTTAAGAAGACGATTTTTGCGTGTACAAGCCTGCCAGTCATGCTTTCATAGTACATCGTTGCATTGTCTTGTCAGATTATATAGCCTGTCCCAGAACCTGAACTGCAGCACATCAGACCGCGAGAGAGTTGAGGATATAGTGGCTTTGATCGCGCTAACACTCCCGTAAGTTCTGGGCTTCAAGGATTCAGTTCCTTTTCCGGGTTCCGGGAGGTCAGTACCGACCAAGCCAGAAGATCTCGCTCATTCGGTAACTCTGGAACCACATTATTCCACGGCTCAATTCTGCAAACTCCTTTCGTGTTTGACAACATTTCGACTCCGCACGAGCATTATCTTCGCAGTATGAAAATGATTTTTTCGTTTCATTTTAGGCACGGGAACTGAATCAGTTGACAGCCGATTCTGTTCAAACACCAGAGGTCAAGGGTGATGAGGACGATGATGCTGAAGGACTTGGAGATGGAGAATGGGAAACGAGAAAGGGTGAAGGGTACGTTGTCTAATACTCTTCGTTCTTGCCGGTTTTTTCTTCTGGCAGGAATATGCTTCATTGACTGTTAGTAATTCATTTATCTACAGCAACAATTTTTAAGGTCCGACGAGGAGGAAGGCGAATCGGATGCTGAAGTTGGAGAGGAGTCCAGTGATGAGAGCGACAACGAGCTAATTCATACAGAAGAAAGTGGACTAACCAAGGTGCAGAAGAAGGAAACGAGAGCGGATAAATGGTTTCAGAAGGTACACCGCATGAAGGATCCGTTCTTCTTGAGAGTTTTGTGACCTCATAGTCAGGTTTGTGGATGAGTAAGCTTTTCACTCACAGGAGGAAATAGCCGGCCTGCTGTCAGATGAAGATGATGACGATGAGATGGACGTGATTGAGAAGCATATGAAACGACAGGGCAAGAATATTCACGCTAACACGGGTAGGAAATTCTTTCTTGTTTACGTCTCGTACCTTTTCGTTCAGCTTCGCCGTTTAGTGAGCTTCGAGAACCAAGAAGTGCGTAGTAAGAAGAGGAAGAAGCGCAGTGACGACAACAATGACGACTTCGACAAAAAAGATGAAGAACAGAAGAATGATTCCGACAATGAAGAAGAAGAAGTCGAAGAAGATGTGGACGAGGAAGAAGAAGAAAAAGAAGCGTCAGCTGGATCGAAGTTCGCTGCTGAAATGGCTTGGGAAGAGGAAGAGGTGGAAGACGGTAAGCCCAATGAGCGCGGATGTTGAGTTTTCCTAGGATTTTGAACAGTGTCTGTTTAGGAGAGAAGCGTGCTACTAAGCGCGAAGTCGCCAAAACTATCCTTGGAGAGGATCTTCAACCAAGTGCGTTATTCTTAAGTATGGCTCTCTTGAAAGTTCCAATTTGTTTCACTTCAGAAGCAAAGAAACGGAGACTTACGCCTGAGCAGCTGGCGCTGGGCGAGCAGTTGATCTACTCAAGCAAATCGGCCAGAGAAGTTGAGGAATGGGGTTGGAATAGGTAAGCAGGAAGACGACACACTGTGTTGGAGCCTTGGAGTAGACGTCGATTTCGTTCAGATATGCCAACAACGACGAAGGTCTTCCTGACTGGTTCGTTGAGGACGAGAAGAAACACTATCGGAAGCAGTTACCCGTTACTAAAGTATGTGAAGAAGTCGATGCGGGATACCTTTTGCGTTAAACGCTTTTAGACACCCAACCGATGTCAGAAATATATATTTGAGGCACAAGTAGAGGAGTACCGCAAGCGGTTGAGAGAGCTAAATGCACGGCCATGCAAAAAGGTGGCGGAAGCGAAGGACAGAAAGAAAAGAAAGTGAGTGGTTGACGAGTTGTCTCGGGAATTTCTGTTCAGAAAACTGCACATGAATCAGTAGCTACCTTCGGATGACTTTTGTTTCGTGTCCAAATCCACCTAAAACTTCTCCATTCATGAACTTTATTTAGGCTTCTTCGTCGTCTACAAACCGCAAAGAAGAAGGCTGAATGTGTGGTGGACAATGAGAACCTCGAGCATTCTGAGAAAGTTCGCGAGATGAGGAAGTAAGTCGGAGGCCTCGTTATTTCGAAGGGAATTGATTTTAGTTGTTAACTCGAATTTTCAAGGATTTACGCTGTGGCCAACAGAAAAGAGAAGAAGAAAACGGAGCTCATTGTGATGACGAAGGCCAAAAAAGGAACGATGTCGAGACCCAACGGGAAGTACAAGCTTGTGGATAGGTTAGTCTACATCTTCCTTAGCTTCTTCGATGTTAACATAGGGTTGTCTTTGACCTTTAATTGTGTGTAATCTGTTTAGATCAATGACAAAATACGTTATGAAATACGGTTGCTTAATTCAGAGTGGAGAAATTTCTTCCTACATTTTTTCTTGCACAGGGTTTTGCATTTAGCCTTGCCCTACTTTCGCTTTGACCAGAAATCTTGCCTTACAAAATTTTGAGCCAGCAATAGTTTTTCGAGAATAATCTGAGAATCTGTTCTCATTACTCTAACTCTCGTCCTGACAAGAAACTTTGTGAGTACATCAGTCTGCCTATTTCTTCCTGAGCAAGAAATAACGTGATTATTTCTTTAAATTTTGGTTTTGCCTCGATGCACGAAATGTTCCATCATAGTGTAGAAGCGGAATGGGTCCAACTTTGGATAAATGCTGGCCTGATCTCATTAAATTGTGAATGTGGGCTTCTTTTAGCAGTTGACATGTTATTCACTTCCATTCCGGCCTGTCGGTGGAGGCGCGGGCTGTTTCGTACACCCTGAGCAAGATTCTTCGTTCGGATCCTGCCAGGGCTAAACAAGCCCGCTATCCTTCCATGGGCTCTGAATTTGTACCAGGCTCGCTTTCACGTAGAAGAAGGACAAACCAAACAGGGATTGATTAACGCTCTCCTTTATTATTTATCCTTATCGTTCATGCTTTGGTGACCTCATCTTCTTGCAAAATAGAAATTATCTATACTGCTACCAACCCAAACATAAGGTGTTAGAGAGCACGAAAAAGGGAAAGTAGAGACAGTTACAAACGAAAGTCTAACCTAACAGGTGGATGCCGAAGAGGACTACCAAACATTCCAAATATAGACCGGGTGAATGGGCACCCCCAGAGGCCACCTGATTTTGGTGCGCTGTAGACCGCTTCGAATAGCAGATAAGAGTCCCTAGGTCTATCTGGACAAGCGGCTCACAGTAACCCAAGAAGATCTGATCTGCAGGGTACATAAGTTGGGTGGCTCGGCGAGGATTAAAGCTCATTCACCCATGTTTTCGTCTATCTTCTAATGTTTGGTGGTCCTTTTCGGCATCCATCTGAAAGGATAGTCATTCATTTATAGCTGTAGTATCGGGTTTGTCTCCACTTTCGTTGAAATTAGTACTCTGTAATGTGGACTCCCGTCTGAGCTGGTAGCATTGATGCGCCACGCATTATATTAGGTTGTACCATAAGTCCCGCCGTTTCTTTTTCAACGATTCATTGCGGATTTCGCCCGAAGTCTCTTGCATAGAGCTATACAACTTTCGAAAGAGAATGATTTGCTCTATCAGACCATATATTGCATTTCTTTTTTCATCCTGAATTTTGTCATTTTTTAGGTCGTTAAAGTGAAAAGTGAAAAAGGGGCCATCTGCACACTTATTCTCTCCGCTTAGGTTTGGAATTTTTTGCGCAGTTTTTCATAGCATTTGGAAGACAATGGTCTGTACTACAAGAATACATGTTGGCTCCGCATGCTCATTCATTCTTTATTGATCTTTTAGGCCATCAAATTAGGACGTCCGAAGGAGAAGATTTATTTTTACGGACAGTTCCTGCTCTGTGGTTGGACTTTTTTGCTCGGTGTTATTTGTCGGTCGAAAGAGAATGTCTTGCTCAATTGGAATTTGTGTCGCGTTTATCGGCTCATGCTGATTTCTGTCGAATATCAACAAAATTCCAAAAAGAGAAAAATCATCTTTACCAACTCCTTTTGTTCAGTTGTTGATATTCGACAGAAATCAGCATGAGTCAATAAATGCGACACAAATCCTTATTGTGCAAGACATCCTCTTTCGAACGACATATAACACCAAGCAAAAAGTCCAACCACAGAACCGAGCTGTCGGTAAAAATTCGGACGGAAAAGTCGGACGTCCCAATTTGATTACCTAAAAATCAACAAAGGACAAATGAACCAATAGGACCAACACGTAGTAGGAGACATTGTCTTCCTTATGCTATAAAAATTGCGCGAAAAATTCCAAACCTAAGCGGAGAGAAGCGGTTGCACAGGCCACTTTTTTACTTTTCTTTTACTTTTCACTTTAACGACTTAAAAATTCACAAAATTCAGGATGAAAAAAGAAATGCAGTACACGTTCTAATAGAGCAAATCATTCTCTTTCGAAAGCTTTATAGCGCCATGCAAGAGGCCGCCGACAAAATCCGTATTGAGTTGTTGAAAAAACCGCGGGGACTTATAGGACAACCTAATACTTATAGGGGATGTCGTGGAGCCCATTTGAATGCGTATTTGGCCCATGCAATGACTAGCTGTAGCGTGCCGATGAACAAGCCAGCGTTTTATCCTTCCTAGACAAGCCTGGTACCAATTCACCGACCACTGCGGGATGGAAAGGTTGGCCTGGGCGGAAAGTCCGAACCAGGAACCTGGTATCGGGTGCACGCGATAGACGTCAGTTCCTCCGACTGCGCTACACACGCCCACCCTCAGCTTATAAGTCTCATACTTTTCGCCTTTATGCTTTCCAAAAAAATATAATGTACAGTTTTGTCGTATCGATTTGTATACTGATTTTCTGTATAACCAATTTCTTTATAACTTCTGACTCACCTTAATGTATGTGCGATCTCGTGTTATACCTACTCGATGGCATAGTTGTGCTCTCTTTCGTTTGTGCTGTTGAAAAAATATTAGCTGTAAATTCTTGGTGTATTCATGGGTAATCTGCAACAATTTTAAGTTCTTTATTGTTAAAATTGGAAGCTCTAGTAGGAATAGTGACAACAGGGAACAAAGCCAGTTTAGGCGTTTGGTTCGTTCTGTGTGCTTTCACTTCCTCAACATCAAAAGGCTGGAACGCGTTTTGCAACTGAGTGCTGCAGGCTAACATTGTTTCTTTTCAGCCGAATGAAGAAGGATCTGCGAGCTTTGAAGGCGAAGACGAAGACGAAGGGCCGAGCAAAGAAGTCGCGGCCAGGCAGAAGACATGGCCATTGAAGTTCAGGTTGCGAGGTAACTCATGACCGTGGAGGTTCACCTTGATAGTAGGATACTCCTCAGTTTCTGTAATCTTCACAGCGTTTCCTTTAGCATACAAGCCTCGCTGTATGCTACGTTTTTGTGATTTCATCTCAGCGGCCTCTTCTGTTGGATCTGGCTGACTAGAAAGTCAACGTTCGTTGGCCGTGATGTATTATTAGCTTTGTTATTCTTGTTGTTGGTTACTCTGATTGTTGTTGATTTCACTGTTGTTTGTGAACCTGTGTGAAGGAGAGATATCTTGATAAAGTGTTAGAAGGTGGCCGGCGTGGTTTCCTTCTTGGTCGCAGCACTATATAAGCTAGAGTGCTAAAGTGTCGGTGGTTCAGAATATGTCCTTCGATACACACATGCACCAGTTGTTGGACACCATTTACCTCAAACTTGGGTAATTAAACCAAAACTGTATTTTTCCACAAAAACAATACACAATAGAGCAGGTTAATAACATCTTACAAGAGAATGAAGATTAGAAAAAATCGAACATGAGAAGAGCGCCATGTAAATTTCCCATATGACTCTTTTATAAGGAGTTTTTTGTTTGCATAGCTCCCAATCTGATAAAGCTCTTAGCGAAAATTCCTCACAATCTTCTTCTTCTTCTTCTTCAGCGTTTGTCCCGCTTCGTCGCGGGGTCCGCTCTTCTGGTGTCATGACGCCACCTTTCCCGGTCATGCGCTTGATCGGGGTGGACGCCAGTTACTTTCATGTCCATGTGTAACGTATCCGACCAACGCTGCTTCGGGCGTCCTCTAGGCCGCTTTCCGGACACTTCCAACTCAAGGCCTATCTTGCGGACGCTGTCTTCCTTTCCACGCAGAACGTGGCCGTACCATCGTAAGCGAGCTTCGCGCATCTTGTCCGCTATCGGCGCGACACCGAACTTCTGCCGAATAGCATCATTTCTGATGCGGTCCGTGCGGGTGACTCCAGCCGTCCAGCGCAGCATCTTCGTCTCCATGACGCTGAGGCGCGTTTCAACTTCCTTAGTCGCAGGCCAACACTCAGCGCCGTACATTGCTACCGGCCGCACGACTGTTCTGTAGATCTTTGACTTCAGGTGCTCTGGTATCTTCCTATCGCAGAGCACACCAGTCAGCGAACGCCACTTGGACCAAGCTGCACTCACTCGTGAGTTCACTTCAACCATCAGACCGCCGTCAGACGCTATTGCTGATCCCAGGTATTTAAAGACCGCAGTGCGTGGAAGCTTAGTACCGTTAATCTTAATGGAGCCGGACTCGTTTACGTCAGTCGTTAGGTACTCGGTCTTCTTGACGTTCAATTTGAGTCCGAACATCGCCAGGCGGTCGCACCAAGCTTGCACCTGCCGCTCGAGATCATCTTTCTCTTCGCAAGCGAGCATTACGTCATCAGCATAGAGCAGCGTCCATGGAACAGGCTGCTGAAGATCTCGCGTAATGGCATCCATGACGACAACAAAGAGGAGTGGAGAAAGCGCAGAACCTTGGTGCACCCCGACAGAGATGGGAAACTCCATCGAGGTTCCAGCTGCAGCTTGAACTCGACTCTTTGGACAAGAGTAGAGCATCCGCACCCACTCTATGAGTTCCTCAGGTACGTTGTGTTGTCGCAAGGCGTACCATATAACCTCACGCGGTACGCGGTCGAAGGCGTTCTCCACGTCGAGAAAGGCTATATGCACCGGCTTCTGTTTCTCACGATGCTTCTCCACCAGGAGGCGGGCGGCGTGTATAGCATCAATGGTCCCACAACCAGACACAAAACCGCACTGGTTGTCGGAGAGCCTGACGATTTCACGAATTCGTCTGTCGAGGATTCGCTCGAAGATCTTCATGCTGTGTGAAAGCAAGCGAATCGGACGGTAATTGGAGCAGTCTGCAGGACTGCCCTTCTTCTTCCAAATCGGAATCGTCGTACTGTTGTGCCAACACTCCGGTACTTTCTTCTCCTTTACTACCTGGTTGAAGAACTCAGCCAACCACTCAGCAGGATACCAGAGCTTCGACTTCCAAACATCGGCTGCCACGTCGTCGGGACCCTGTCGCCTTACCGGGTTTCATCTTCTTCAGAGCCGCTTCTGCTTCCTCCACGGTGACCTTGTGAACGGGACCGTGAACAGAACCCACAGAAGGGATGGCCGGGTGAGGAAATTCCATAGTGGAAATTTCCTCAAAGTAATCACGCCATCGCTTCAGCGCCTTTTTGCGGTCTGTCAGAAGATGGCCGCTCTCATCATTGATGCCAAAAAACTTTTCAATGTCCTCGGTTTGGCGATGGCGGGTCTTAGCAAGTCGGTACAAATACCGCTCACCATCGCGTGACTCGAGCTTTTCGTTGACATCACTATAATGAGTGGCTTTCGCAACAGCCACGGCTTTCTTTGCAGCCTTCTTCGCCTTCTGATACTTCTGCCAGTTGTCGGCTGTTTTATCGCTGAGAAACACGTGATAGAGCGACTTCTTCTCTCTAACCTTTGCCTTCACATCGTCCGTCCACAGCCATGTCTGCTTATCGACCTTGCGTCGCCCAGGCTTCGTTATGCCGAGTTCCAACTTTGCAGCTTGGCGTATCGCGTCGGTTGCTCTCTTCCAAGTTTCATCGACAGTCGTGACTGTCGGTAACCGTACGCGGGAAATCACAGCTGCTTCCTTCTCTTTCATTCGCCACCACTTGATTCTCGCAGCACCGCATCGCTCAACTTGCTGCATCCTCGGAGGGGTGATCTTAAAGGTGCAGACAAGCGGTCGATGCTGTGGGGCGACCGTCTCATACGGCACGATCTTCGCGTCTGTGACAATGCTTCGGTCGCGATCCTTGACAAGGACAAAGTCTATCTGAGACTTGGAGCTCCCACTATAGTATGAGATGAGGTGGGAGTCGCGTTTTCGGAAAACGGTGTTCACAATGGTGAGATTATGCGATTCCGCATACTCAAGAATGCGCTCACCATCGGCGTTACGAGACCCGTATCCGAAACCACCATGACAGCTGTACCCGTCCTTCGCAGCACCTACGTGCCCATTAAGGTCACCAGCGGCTATGATGACATCTTTCGGCGGTACCTCTGCTGTCTTCTCATCAAGCAGGCTCCAAAACTCTTCCTTGGCTTGATCGGAGCAGCCACTCTGCGGAGCATACGCAGAGAAGAAGTGATAGAGTCGCTCCTTCGCGGCGACAAGGATCTTCATCAACCGATCGTCTAGCGTTCGACGCTTACAATCGAGTCACGAAATCGTTCGGAGACGATTATTCCGACACCACTGGTGGTCCTGGGACTTCCACATAGAACGGCCTTGAAGCCACGTCCTATGTCCCTTGACTTGCGGCAGGACCACTTCGTCTCCTGCACCGCACAGAAATCAACTCTTCTACGCTCCAGTGCTTCAACCAAGTCGCACGAGCGGCCCGTTAACGTACCCACATTCAGCGTTGCTACGCGGGTCCTGCCTACGTTACGGGACTTTCGGACTAGCTCAGTTGCCCCCCGATGCCGTCCTCGCATCAGGGACCCTCGCATACTTTCCACACTCGCCGGGCTCTGCGAGTGCGCGTCGGCTCCCGCGGACGCCGTAGCACAATCTCGAAAAACATGACTATTCATACACCATGTGATGTGACATGGGTCTTCGTAGGCCGGCCTGTCACCAGGGCCTGTCGCCTGCATTCGAGTGTCCGTGCTTAGCTTAGCTCACAAAGCGAGCAGTTTCCAGTGGCACCACGTGGAGGAACGGACATCGCCACCGAAAATTCCTCACAATATTCCACGAAATCGTCCTATGATCGCGAGAAAGTCGCGATACTACACTACTATAGAAGGCGTCAAAGTATAGTAATGCCTACACTTCATGGGCCAGCACAGACTTTTATTGATATCAAAATGCGGTGCTCCGGCCGGATGTTTAAAATGATTTGCGTGAAGAAGGAGTCATGCAAAGTCGAAGTCAATAGTCAAACAAGACGCTACCTGCTGAAGAGTAGGATATAAGAGCCATATACTGCCAACTAACAGAAACGACCTGCGCAAACGCAAACAGAGAGACTACTGAGAAACATCATGTCTTTTTCGTTTCGGACTTGTTAGGAACCTCAAAAGAATACATACACTGCTTGAAAGGTGAGAAGTTTGCTGACAGTGAAGGTTGGGGCTCAAATTGGGTGAGCTATTCTGTCACGTATCCAACGACTCATAATGCTGAGTCTCGTGTCCAGCGTGGAAGCACTGCGGAATTTAGGCTGAACGTCTGTTTCTTGGGCTGCTTTTTGCATGATTTTTCACATTAAAAATTATTTAGACAACTGGAGTTCGACATCATCGCAAATATGAATGAATAGACAGCAAATAAAGTACGAACATAATTTCTCTGAGAAATTTGTCCTAATTAAGACTGTGAGAAGACAATATCTCATCAAGCGATGACCCTTTTTCGACATCCGGAGAGGAAAGCAACATCACGTCCTATCGCCATCGACGAACGTTGTAAAAATATCTTTCAAAGCTGGAGACAGATAACTAGATTTTCTCTTTCCAATCATGCAATTGGTCCAATCTGCGTTTGCGGTTTGCCATTTATCCCCTACGTGCAGTAATAACATAACGTACCTATTTGAAGGTTGAATAATAGTTTGTGAGCAGTGGAAATTCTAGACCTTTAGTCTAAAGAGCACTGCACGACATATTAGGTTGGCGTATTTTTTCTTCGAAATTTTATTGTTTCGTTTGTGAGCGACTTCAATCTTCAATCTACAGAGTAACTACCATTTACATCTGCAACCTTCTGCCATCTGACGGGGAGACCATGAAATCCTTTCTTCCAGAATGAAGTCAGCTGTGACTCGAGGAAGTGTTCCACCTCGGATTCCAGTTCGGTTCGGTCGTTGAAGCACCTATCCCTGAGGTGTTATTTGACAACTCGAAAGAGGTGGTAGTCCGATGGCGCAAGACCTGCGGAATACGGTGGGTCGGGCAGCACCTCCCACCTAAGCTCCTGCAACTTCTCGCGAGACGACCTTGCAATGTGGGGGAGAGCATTGTCGTGAAGAAGGTAAGCATCTCTTCACCCCGCCGTTTGCGCGACATGGTCTCCCTCAGCTTCTGCAGCTGTGTAGCGTAGATGTTCGCTGTTACTTCGGTGCCGTCGTCAGGAAGCTCAAGATAGAACGTGTCTCGAGAATTCCATCAACAGCACAGCATTACCTTCCTCTGGTGGATGTCCGCCTTGAGGTTGTGGTTCTCCTTGAGGGAGCCACTGGGCCTTCCGAGAATTGTTAACGAGGAAGACCCAGGATCCATCTCCCGTGAAGACATTCTCGAGAAAGTCCTTATTACGAAATCGAACAAGGAGAGACTGAGCGATAGTCGGTTGCGACGCTTTGTCCGAGTCACGGAGTCACTCAGCCTTCTCTGCAATCGTAGTATTTATATGCCCTCAGAAGCAAATCGCCACGTATGCGAAATACTCTAGAATGTTTGTGCTACAACTACATGGTACCAAAGACTCCTTGGAGGTTCCTGTTAAATCTTGAAAAATTTTCAAAATTTTTGGTGCAAGACTTTTTCACCAACCTAATAATTCGCATGCCCTTGTTTCGCCATGGTCTTTGTTATATTCTCTTCTAAGGTTCATTTTGAACCAAGTAACTCTTAACAACAAAGAAATTTAGAGCACTAGCGGGTACATTAAAGTTACAGCCCTATCCCTTGCACTTTCGAAAATCTCTTATCAGTCAAATCGCTTCATTTTTTTGCGGGGAAGACGCAGGTGACGTCAAGTGTCGTTCTCATCCATATTCCATCAGTGTGGTTGGTGGGAAAAGCTGTGCTGAGTCATCATCCCCCCCCCATTTATGCATAACTTTATCGGCATATTCAACTACATATTGACAAAATGCGGATTCAGATTGCCTCACTGTATTTATTTAGTATTTATTTATTTATTTATTTATTATATACGTGGACAACCACGCCATAAAACATAACAGCAGTCAACACAACTACAGTGCAGTGTAAAAAAAAATGGAACTAGAAAAGAGTAGAGGATAGGCAACACTAGGATTATTCATAACACGGAAGAAACTGTGTTGGAGGATGGCAGCTAACAAGCTTCCTGGAGATACCGATCGACCAGTATTTTGTATTGCCTTAGTGCGTTTGGCAAGTTGTTTTTCTTGGAGAATCTTAGGAATTCGATGCCGGCTCGACAGCTGAAGAACGAAGTCCTTGTGTTACTTCTTGCTCTGGGAATCTGGATCTTCCACTGCCCACCCGTTGTGTTCGAGGAACAAACTGAATAAAACTCTTGAAGAGAATGGCACAGCATACCATTAAGCAACTTGTAAATCATGATTAGATCGTACCTTCTTCTACGATAGGCAAGACTGCGCAAGTTGAAGATTTGAATTTTTCTCAACTGCTGATGGTATGGTGGCGTAGTCCAAACCATAAACTCTTATCCATAGTTTCCTGGTAAAGCTGTATTGTGCAGATTCAAGCCTAACAATTTCTCGCTTGGACTTAGGACTGAATAGTGGCGCCGTGCTCTAATATAGGTCTAACATACGATTTATAGGCTAGCAATAAACGAACAACAGAATTTGTTCTTAAGGCCTTAAATATACTGCATACAACTCTATCAGCCTTCATTGCTGTGAATTCTCAATGTTCTTTAAAGGATAGTTTTGAGTACAGAATAAATCCAAGACATGTATCGTATATTGTACGTATTGTATATCGAAGACTCGAATGTGTGGCAGATACCTCAAAGGGGTTGATTGATATGCCATTCTTTTCTCCAGTTTTCTAGTCTCCCTTGCTCATTTCAAAGAATGTTATCCTTCAGAGGACGCTGCACTGTCCTGTTTAGACCACCATTATTCTAATCACCGGCCCCGACCCTGACTATTATACTGCTCCCGGCTTCCAGCAGCCGTTGTTCCGAAAGGGCTGTGTTTACTCTGTACGAGGGGTAGTCATGGAGAATTCTCGCCGGCAAGCCGTCAACAGTGCTCGGCCGGATCACTGTTGTTCGTCGATGAGCCTCCGCTAACAACGGCCGCGTGGTGCTCGCTTCTCCGTGGCTTTTGAGCAGCACGTACTGGCTAACTTGTTCGTGCTCCTCACTGACGTATAGGACTGAAACCTGTCTGTCCCCCTTGGGATCTATCCTAGTCGGAGGGAACTGTCTGTGGTCTGAAAAGCCATAACACTTGCTCAGTCGCAGTGAAGGGAATCTGCACAGTAGGCGGAAAATTACATCTACATAG
Source organism: Heligmosomoides polygyrus bakeri (assembly GCA_947359475.1). Taxonomy (NCBI): domain Eukaryota; kingdom Metazoa; phylum Nematoda; class Chromadorea; order Rhabditida; family Heligmosomidae; genus Heligmosomoides; species Heligmosomoides polygyrus. The sequence continues at coordinate 20,639,358 of OX375867.1, forward strand.
CAGAATGTTTGTAGGTACGACACCAGGCTTCCGTTTTGAACGAAAGACGAATTTGAAGAACTATAAACTCTTATCGTCCTAAGGCCTTGTCAATATTTCATTTCGTAGCACCTTGGGATCTATCCTAGTCGGAGGGAACTTGCAAAGGAAGCTTCGCTTCTAGGTCAGCTCATGGTATTCTCTTTGTAAACTAGTCTGCTTTACGTTTTCTCATCGTTGTCCAAAAGAGTGAACTGCCACCCTCAATAGGATAGATCCGCACATTGTCTATAAATCTAGAAGGCTTATGAATCGGTTTCTGAATGTGTGCCACAGATTTCTTAGCTCAATACATGTCTAGATCATTCTCCAATGAATACTGCAATAGTTGATCGCTCATTTTTTCTAATAATTTCGCCTGGATATCACGATGATCACAGGAGCTTCTATGTAGTTGAAGAAATGTCTGCCATCACTATATACAGGGTGCGGCAGAATTACCGATGGGCTGAAAATTCAACGGCATTTTGAAATCGAACCTCGCAGATAAATTCTAACTATCAATTATCTACTATAAACTTGACAATTCAAACCCTGTTAACAGTTTTCGAAATGATCGACTTCTGCCTCCACACAGCCCTTCAGACGTTCGACAAAGGCTTCGCATGTGGCACACAGGTACGGTTCATCAATTTCGTCCCAGGATTTCAAGCGCTTCCAAATTTGAGTGCTTGGTAGAGCAGGCTTTTTTCTCAAAGGCGGCCCACACAGAATTTTCCATCGGGTTAAGATCCGGAAAACTATAGGGCCATTCGTCGTGTGTGATGAAGTCAGGCAGGCTGCTCGGTGCACCATTCCTGGACCACCTTCGCTTTATGTGCCGGAGCGGAATCTTGTTGAAAGCACCAGTAGGCTCCTTCAAAGTGGGAATCGGCCCACGATTGAGAACTTCTTCCAGAATATCCGTGTAAACCGCTGCGTTCGCCAGCTTCGACGAAAACAAGTGGAGTTTTCCCTGAAGATGTGACTCCCCACAAACCATTACGGATTGAAGCTCATTCGCACTTTCCTGAAGTCGTCCTTTGGCGGTACAGGGTGCGTAAAAAGTATTGACGCAGTAAATGACGGTTGTGGAAATAGTACTGCGCAGTAAGTTTTAAAATGTTCACTTGAGAGATATGGAAAATGATCTTGCGAACACGATAGAGTAACTCGTAATTGACATTGGCTCCTTTACTGTGAATACAGGAGCGAAAACGACGGAAAAATTCATGAGCACGCGCCGCAAGTACTCGCTTGGATTTCGTCCCCTGCTTCTAACAGGGTAGCCTTCTGCGACTGGTCACCTCTGTTGAAAGTAGCCCAGACCTCATTCTCCAAAATCGCCCAAAAAGAGTAATCCAGCGGATTCATGTCTAAGCTGTGCTCGTCTGAGAAGCTGTCCACACCTGCGCGCGTTATCTGTTTGCCGTTATCGGACAGAGATTGATAATTTTGGATTTAAACGTTATTGTGCTTAGACATCTTGTAATCATCATCTGTTATGACAGAGCCGTGGCTGACGTTTGGGTTGCTGACTTCTTTCCTCACCAACCGACTCGAACAGCGCCAAATTCTCTTGTTAAGGAAGTATTCAGCTCTTTGGGTAACATACAAAAAAGGGCCACCGTAGCGACGATGGTCATGTTTCATCAGTTTTTTTCGTGAGTGTTTTTTGAGCACAATACAGGAAACAAAAATAACACACAAAAACCTAGAGAGGTAGAAAGAGAAAGCTGGAGCTGAAACAAAATGTAGGTGCGTCAATACTTTTTACGCATCCTGTAGCATCGGCAAGCGGTTCCCCAACAATCCTCTCATTTTGGGTGTCGAAGGCAGGATTCAACGTGAAAATCTTTTCATCGATTAAGACGATGTCTCGAGCGCGTGCCACCGTGAATCGCTGCAGCAACCTTCTGAATCTTTCCAGTCTCCTCTTGTTCATAGTGTCCGTCAGGAGCTGGCTTTTCTGCAGACGATAATGGAACTTCTTAAGCTCTCCCCTGACTATCCTCCTTATTGACCTTTCGCTTATTCCTACGTCTTTTGCCATCTGGCGCATCAATCCCCTGGCGTTTCTCCGGATTTGTTCTCTTACGAGTTTAACATTTTTCCGGTTAGCTGTCGTGGGACGCCCTCTTCCTTTTCTATCCTTTTCGGTCTTCAATTCCTTGTAGCGTTTTACTGCATCCTGAAACGTTCTTCGGGGCACGGAAAGCGTCCTCACAATATCTCCCGTTTGCTTGCCGGCCTTATGAAGTTCGATAATAGCACTCCGTAGGTGGGAACCCCTAACCATTTTGTACTCACGTACGTATGAGTTGCACAATGTTCATTGTATTAGGCGAATGAAGCGGGACAATTTCTAAGAAATTTCAAAAAAATTAAAATGTTTAGGTGCACGGGTAATTTTGCCGCACCCTGTTCATGCTATACGCATAGGTGTTTTGTTCTTGAATTCTTCATATGATTTTTAAAACCGATGGCTGTGGTTAAACAGTTCTTCGATTGGCTTCATTGCGCTCTCACATGCACTTCTATAACATCGTCGGCGAATTCGTCACACGCTTGTAATTCATGTGTCATTCAATAAAATCTGTAACAGTGGGAGCAATAGGAAATTCCTGAATGCCGAATGATCTCTCTCACAACCTGCGTTCTGCGGACTGTGTTAACCGTCGTTAACCCTAGGAAGTTTCAGCGCCTCTTCCTCGTTTGCGTCAGAGACTCTTTTGACATCCCGAGAAACACTTTCAGTAGCGGTCCTCATGTAGTGTGTGTCATAGAAACGCTCTATGCTCGCTGTCCACCTAATTTTCGCCGACAGGACACGTGTGTCAGGCCGTCGCTGATCCTCGAAGCTCGTAACTGCGGATGACTCCTCTCGCCTGCCTGAATCGCGTTACTCCAAGCATCGATCTCGTTTTTCAACGCTGATCGTGTGTTCATGTTGCTTTACTAGAGCCCAGGTTTCTGCGCAGGAGGATATTTGACCAACGTTTCGGCTGGATCGCCTTCATCAGAGCCTGAAACGGCGCTTAGCTAGGAGTTTCCCAGTAAATATCTCCCAACCTTACAAAATTCGACGCCATCTTTTTGAAAGATCCCTGATAGCGCGGCGAATGAGCATAAGAGACCAATGAAGAAGTTCTTCGCATTGAGTGGAAGGTGGTGGACACGGAACCGGGTATTCTTTGTCTTCTTCACTACTTCTTCGACGTTCTTGAAAGCTGCTTAAGGTGCTATTTTGCCTATGCTCTGCCACAGGAACATTGCCACGGGCGAGTTTCATTAACGACTTACAGCAATTTAACCGAGAAAATACAGCCGAAATCCCTGATAGCGCGGCGAAATGTTTCACCATATCGCTTGATAAGCCGCGCTGCCACGGATTTCGGCTGTATTTTCTCTTTCAAATTGCTGTAAGTCGTTGACGAATCCGGCCCCGTGTTGACTTCGCTTAGTTAATGTATTCGGTAAATGCTCGTTCCTCCTGGCTGAATCAGATAAGCATCGGAAACTCTTCCATTCATAATGTAACCTTATTCGTAAGTATCAGCCGGCGCGTGTAGCGCAGTCGGAGGAGGTGCGAGTTGTCTTGTACACCCGATACCATGCTCCTTGTTCGGATTTTTCGCCCAGACCAACCCAGCCTTCCATCCTTCCGGAGTCGTTGAATTGGTACCAGACCTGCGTGCGAAGGATAAAGCGCTGACTTGTTCTTCGGCTAGCCACTGCAAGTCATTGTATGACCAAATATCATCGCCTCCGAAGAAGAAGAATGCGTGGCGCATTCCAAAAGGGATTGAGCAACACCGTCCTTTATGCTTTCAGTGTTTCATATATCAGCTCATGCTCAATCCATTACCCATTGCCTAGTGTGTGTGTTTTTGTGTATGTATGTGGTCCTTTGGCACTGAAAACTAGCCGCCTTCGTGCTCTTTAAAACAAACTTTAATCCACTATTTTTCCTCAAAAGGGTAATTCTATAAAATTTCAAACAACATGTTTGCTTGTTTTGTAGGTAAATTAAAACTTTAACAAGAAGGCTGCACCAAATTTCCCTTCAACAAAAAATTATCCCAAATTTTTTTTGGGAACTGTAGTTTAATGTGGAAGGAGCTCGCTTTGATTTGAAGGATGCTCAGCTTGATATCAAAAGCGTTACGTTTGCTTAGGAAAAAAACCAATCTTGTGAAAACTGTCCAGTTTGATCTGAAAAATGTCCAGGATTTTACGTAGTCATCGCTTAATCAGACCTAAATGGACTTTGCTTTAGCTTTAAAAGTGCTCAGTTTGATGTGGAATTAATGGATTTCCGGTAGAAGTCGGCTGACTTCATATTGTTGCAGATCTGGACATTTTCAAGGTTATTTCAGCAACTTCTTTCACTAGAGGGTCTTCAATCCCATGGAAGGAATTTCCATCAGCCTTATCGAGTCTTTTGATTCGGCCTCTTGGGTCAGTCTTAGTAAATTTCGGTCCACTCGCCCTTCTGATTTTCCGGGAACTTCCGGTACTCATCGAACGATCGTCGCCTCCACACGCGACCTCGCGCCACGATTCACCCTGTCTCACGCTTCTTAGCGCTTTGTGCGCGGAGATCCGTGATGAGATCCTGCCGCCTGTCATTATTCATCTGGATAACGATGCTTATCTCCTTGAATTATTCCCGCGGTCATCAGCATCCGACCGACGTCGACGACGACGCCGACTCCATACGACGACGACTCGCGTGTGACGTTTTTCAGGCACTTCGCCCGGAATTTACGACACCGCTTTAGCCACCGACACACTTCGCACTAAGCCGTAACCGCCCGAACGGCTCCTTGGAGGATCGTCTCCTCTGATATTCCGACGTTGCTCTTCCACCGTCGTCGCTCTACAAGCTGTGGCATTCCGCTTTAATCGATAGATGGTGTATTCTCGTCCATCGTCCATTCATCAAGCGTATGGTCTGATGCATAGCGGAGCGGTCCCGCTTATTGGGCATCCTCTTAGGGGTGGATTTAAGAAGGTGAACGAAGGGAAGCGGTCGCATTTCTGGAGACGGTTGCCCTTTGCGTGGAACTCTCTCTCGCTCGCTCGTCGTTTTTCACCGTTCTCATCTCTTGGCCACGGTTTCCGGTGCTCCTTTCAGGTCGTTGAGAAAGTCTCTTTGAACGTATGAACAGCCTGCTGTTAGGAAGAGCGAATTAGCAATTTTGAACGTTGTAGAGCGTGTAATAAGGGGTTAATTTGTTGTAGATTTTTTGGATCTGTCCTAAGGAAGGGAGCATATAATGATTTGAGTCTCCATTTCCCCCTTGAGTTTCTACGTGAGATTCAGCTGCTCTCTCATGATGCAAAATTTTTCATTCAATTTTTATTGGATATGGTTGTGTGATTTTTCTTTGATTTTTCTTTCATTTTTTGGTATTTCTAAGACTATCGGTTCCTTTCTTTCTGAATGTTTTCAAAATTGTATATATAATAAGCTATTCGTGTTCAATTAAAATACATTGTAATATTTTTAAGATATGCAAACATTATCCTAGATACGAAAAAGGATAAAGGACAAAGGGCGCCTTTCCGGAATGCGCCACGCATTCTAATTGTACGGGATTTCGTGGAGGCAGCGTGACTTCATATGTGGCCTATATAACCTGCGTGGCCAGTGGATAGACAAGTCACTGATTTATCTTACACGGACAATTCTGGTACCGATTCACCGGCTTCGGATTGATGGAAGGTTCTATTCACCCTGGCGGGAAATCTGAAGCAGGATCCTTGATGCGGGCTGCGTAGTTGTCCTTAAGTCCAATAGGATGTTTATTTTCACGCTTACATTTTTCAATTTGACAAATTTGCCGTAAAAATAAGCCGCATATAATATTTTATTCAGTACCTTTTTGCCACAAACATGTTCGCGTTCGATTATGTTTATATGCTTAGTTTTTGAGAAAATTTATTTTGAGAAATCGTGTATAGAGGTTGATCTCTAAACTCCAAAAAAATCTCACAGAGAGAAGGCATGAAAGCAAAAAAGCAAGGATTACGACTTGATTTTTGCAAGTCGTAACCCTTGCTCTTATGCTTTCTTGAAAGCACCAAATCCAGCAAGGAAGTGTTCCGTAAGAGGTTTTTCACACATCTTATATAGACTAGTATTTGCTTTGCCGAAAAGTAGCCTAGCATTTAGTATTTAGTAAAAAACTTAAAAAAGAAGACCAGCTCCGAAATAAAATTTTGCAGCTAAGGCATCTTGCTGTTGAACTATAGAATGCGTAAGCCTACGACCATCTAAGCGCACGATTTTTTGTAAAATTAGCTGCCTCGGTGAATAGTTACTATCGCTCATCTTCGCACCTACAGTACGTGCTCATCAGGGGTGTGTGTTTACCGGTTAACGATTTACCGGTTTAACGGATTTACCAGCATTTTCGCGATAAATTCTTTTAGCGAAATTTCCGGTAAATTCCCAAATTTACCGGAAAATTTGACGACTTTTTTCGTACAAAATCATGTTCCCTTCTATCGAATGGAGAAGGAAACATACTACCGATCTCACTTTAGAAGTGATTGCTTCTATCTCCTCTCATAACTTGCTATTAGCGTTCGTGGTCCTCAACCTCATTAAAACAGCCATGCCCATATCAGGAGGCGGGGATGGTGCGCGCTAGTGTGAAAGCGCGCTCCACTGGATTAGTACCTCGCGCTGACATTCCTCACCCGACCTGAGACAATTTGGACTGGAGATATTGAAGCTCTCAGAATAGACGATCGCCAGGAATACGAAGAAGATACGCTCCTGTCTCGTTCCCGTAATTTAGTCCAAGATGCAAGGCATCGGAATGTATTCCGCTAGTCCAATTGATCTGCTGGACTCTTAGGCCTCATGCACACTTCCCGTCGCCGCGATTGAATCTCGGCGACGAATTTTGCAGAGCGACGCGAAAGAATTTGAATCTCTATGCGCACGTCGCATCGCCCATCGCTCTGCAAGGAAGCGCGACGGCGATCCGTCCAGGACCAACGCTAAACACCGCGCGCTGCGCGAAAAAGTATGCCATGCTCGCGACGGGCGCGGGAAGCCATTGCGCACGCCAACACCTACTGTTGCGGCGGCCGCAGCGAAGTTTCCTTTGGCTATTCAACCGCGCGAGGCGGAGTGGCCATGAACTGAGTGCCGCGATGGCATCGTGGCGATGGGAGAATGCCCCGACCTCAAGCTTTTTCCCATATAAGAAGAGAAAGTGGTAGTGTAAGGTGTAAATCATTCCTTCATCGAATGAAACGGTGATAATTGTGATAATTTCAAAAAGCAGTTAAACTGTTAATCCAAAAAAAGATATGGCAATATTCGATTGAATGTCGGATGTTCCAGAAATGTTTTTGAGTTTGATTAAGCTGTTTTAAAGTTTTGATTAAGCTTCTACTTTTTAAAAGCACTCACAATATAGGTAATTACACTTGTGCATTGTTAGACTTCCGCTCGGTTTGTTTGCTTTAGGATGACGTATGCATGATAAAATAAAGATGATATGGTTTTTCTGAACGTGATGATGTTTCGGTGAAAAGCTTTACGTTTTTTACATTACCGCCGCTTAAAACCAGTTGTTTTTAGAGAATACTAAATTTAAAGCAATTAACGGATTTACCGAATTTACCGGAATTTTCCGGCGAATTTCCGCGTTAAAAATTTGCGGTAAAAAATTTACCGGCGGCAAGTCAGCGCACACCCCTGGTGCTCATCGATTCTGTTCGCTCCGTTCTCTCGCCATTGTCATTCAGCAAGTCGTTAGCATTTACAGTTAGCAAAGTGTTCGATTTGATTCCCGTTGGAGAGCCATGTATAGCACATCGGTTCAGCCTTCCAACGTCGCCTCCTTATTTCCTTTTGAAGACTTCGATTCCGTGTCGCACCGTAGGAAGAGGCGCTGGCTCTGCGACCATTCCAAATCGATTTTGGGTTCGGTTCTAGCCCCGGTCTACCTGCTTTTTTCAGCGGTATAGAAATTGACACCGAGCCTGACTGGAAGAGATTGGCAATCAGCTCGTGGTTTGCCTATTGGCTAACTAACGGAAGACATTGCACAGGTCAACCAGACCCTTTGACAAAATCAATAATTTATTTCAAGTGAAAAACAAGAAATAAAGGCAGACTAACTTACAAAGACAAAATCGTGAACTCCCTGCGAGACGACCTTCCTTGGCAATCTCCTAGCCAGGATATACCTCTCTATTTGTGTTTTTTTCTAACGACGTCTCCTACAGCCAGGAGTTTTGGGATGCGCCGCGTATTCTTTTTCCATTTTTGATGTGTCGTGAAGGCGATTCTAATGAGTAGTTGGCCTTAAAACCATACATGCGACAGCGATTTAACACAGAATGCGTGACGCACACCAGAATGGGACAGGATAAAGCCAATTAATCTTTGTCGTCTGTCGAACTATTTTGAAAAGTTTTTTTTCAAGAAAGGGGACATTTTTGCCAGAAAATCGGTAACCTAACTTCTGCTCCGGAAATTTTTACATCTTAGTATGGAATCATTTAACTATAACGCTTTGTGCTGGGTAATAGGTTGGTCGCGCAATTTGCTCAGAGCCACTTGCTGCCTTTTAGATGTCAGAACCAGAATCAATGTTGTTCATATTCTTTCGCTTTTTGTTTGCTCTATTACTATAACTCCGTGCTAGTGCCTCGTATTCATTTCGCAAGCGCCAGAAAAATGTTATCATTGGTTCTGTCAGAATCTCAAAGCGGAGCAGACCTGTCAGCAAAGACAAAGACCCCAAAAAACAGCTGTCTGGTCGTGATTGACATCACTACAAAAGCTGGTCTGTGGAGCAGGACACTGACCTCGAGCTTCTGAAGACAGCGATATATCCTGGACTCCATTTTAGTGCAGCCGCTCTATTCCCATTTGTTCAACAGCGCCAATGCTGAATGCAGAGACCTTTTGTTTGTTTTGTTTGCACAGCGGTTTCGTCACACCTGAATGACTGATGCATTGCTGGGCTCATCGTCCGTCGCTTCTGCTTATCAGACCTTATCAAGCAGAGTCTGGTTTTTATTCCAGACGACCAGCTGTATGACCCGCGAGACAAGCAGCACAGCACAATGATGCCCTCCGGCACGTCGCGGACTTCTGTCATCGGTTACTGTGCCTTAGTAAGTCTGTTGTATTCAAAATTTAATCGCATGTGGTAGTCCACTGAAAGAGCAGATCTCAAACGACTTACCTAATACAGCAGTTTCCACCCAGCATGCTTAAGGAGGTAGAAAGCCAGGAAGAGTAGCATTTGATTAACTAATTATTTAATTAATTAATTAATTGCGAAGCAATTAACTTAGGTCGAATACATTTAAATGAAACGCTTCATCGAATCGGTTCAGTTTTTCATCAATCCTCATTTGGAAATTGAATCATAGACGAGTAAATGAATAAAAGATGCTTACCACACACCTTTACCTTTCGACCTTCCTGTACCATAGACCGACTTCCGCAGTGGTAGCACAATCGGATTGCGTGCTGTGCCGGAGATCGCGTGCAGCCGATTCCAGGTTTCAGGCTCGGATCTCACGAACAGACTAACCAAGCCTTCTGTCCCTATGTGTCGGTTAGTTGGCAACAGATTGTCAGGGAAGGATAAACACTGACGGCTACCACCGCAAGTCGTTGTATGTATATGCCGAATACGCATTTAAATGGCACCGTAGAAGTAGAACGCGTGGCGCATCCCAAGAGGGATTGAATAACGATTTATCTTTAATTTTCAATTCTTATCGCTTATTTAGACCTTTCCCATTTCATATGCCTTAAACCGACTGGGGCACGTGGTAGCACAGCAGGACCAGGCACCCACTCCAGGTTTTTGGTTCGCTTTTCCCTACCAAGCTAACCAAGCCATCTATCCATCCGGGGTTGACAAATTGGTACCATAACTGTTTGGGAAGGATAGAGCTCAGGCTTTTCCATTGACAGGAACCGAACCGATTCGACAGTAGATCAGAAGGCATATTGACTCCTTTTCTGCGCTTTTTTCCTTTCTTCCTCCCCTTTCCTGTACATAGTGCCTCCAAAGCTTACATTCGTCATAAAATGGTATTCTGAATAAGTTGCTCTTCCAACGATGTTCTATACTTAAAAAACGAACGATCGTTATATAATTAAAATCTGCTCCATCTTTTTAGAAGCTTACAAACAGCAGACGGCGGTCTTGCCGACATTTCCATACGTTTCTTCTCGTCGTCACCTAGCGAGCTAATGTCAAACAGAAGCTGTGACGACATTATGTGAAAAGTCGACTGACTCACTTGTGCGACAAGGACTTTGGCTAAAGGTTTTCAGAGAATTCCGCATGAGAAATTTTCATATATGTGCATCTGGCACGTAAGAGCTCAGCCAGGGAAGGCGCCGGCTGTGACGTACAATCCGAGTCGAAGCCTTGGTTCGAGTTGCGCCCGAGACAACCAGATCATTCATCCCTCCGTGAGCGGTGAATTGGTACCAGATGGTCTGGTAAGGGCGAAATTCCGTTTTGTCCATCAGTTGTCCACAGCAAGTCTTTTTATTGGGTAAGCACGTATTCAAACTGCTCACCAAGGCTCTGCGCTTTCCCCGCTCCTATTCATTGTCGTAATGGATGTCATTTCGAGAGACCTTCAGAAGCGTGCCCCCTGGACGCTGCTGTATGCAGATGACGCAATGCTCGCAAACGAAGAGAAGAGCGAACTCGAGCGACAAGCGCAAGCTTGGTACAACCGCTTGGCGATGTTCTTGCTTAAGATGAACGTCAAAAAATCCGAGCTCTTGACGACAGACGTAATGGAATCCGGGTCCATTCAGATCAATGGCACTACGCTCGTCCGACGACAAACTTCAAGGACCTCGGATGTGCAATTACGTCTGATGGTAGTCTGATTTCGAGGTGAACTCGCGCGTAAGTGCAGCGTGGTCCAAGTGGCGCTCGATGAAAGGTGTTCTATGCGACGGGAAGATACCGAAACGCCTTAAATCGAGGATATATAGAACCATCGTCTGACCAGGAGCTGCGTGTTGGCCTGCAACCAAGGAGGTTGGGACTCGGCTCAGCGTAATGGAAACGAAAATGCTGTGCTGGACCGCTGGTGTTACGCGTCTGGACCGTATTCACAACGATGAAATACGCCAGAGGTTTGGTGTTGCTCCAGCTTTACTGACAAGTTACGTGAAGCTCGCCTAGTGGTGACACTGTTCGGAAGATTGGCCTTAACATAGATGTGCCCGGAACGGCCTAAAGGGCGTCCAAAGCAGCGTTCGCTTGATACGTTGCATATGGACCTGAAGGTTGAGGAGGGCGGTCAGGAGGTACACCCGCCCTTGCTGGAGGGGAGGGGGGGGGGGGCGTGCGATCTTCCTCTCATCCCCCTTGCTGACCCACCCCCAACCCCCTAGGCTTCACCGAGAGTCTAACGTCTGCCTTGCGAAACATTTGACACGCAAAGCAAAAGTTTCCGGTCCTCAGAACAGCGGCTGTACCTCCTGTCGCGCTGACGAAGGTTGCTGGTATCCACCCCGATCAAGCGTTTGATCGCATAAAGTGGCGTCACCATATCAGAAGAGCGGACCTCCTCGAAGCGGGACAAACGCTGAAGAAGAAGAAGAAGAAGAAGAAAAAGAAAAAGAAAAAGAAAAAGAAGCACTTATTCAAACCGCAGTAACGATATCGCGTTCAAGCTGTTCTAAAAATGTAACCACTGTTTGAAAGGAGATAGCTTTGCCGCCAGTACTGATATTAAAGAAGTTAGGAACTTATATGCAAATGCAAAAAGATAGAGGAAAAAAAGAAAAGTATTTTTTGATATGCGAGCGGTAGGGTTGAGCCGTGCACTTGTCTGAATTCTTGAATTCACACTCGACTGATTGTGCTTCACTTGAATACTTGTCATAACTTCTCCATAAAGTGGCATTGATGGAGTTGTGCTTCTCCTAGGGTTAAGGACTTAAAAGCCCACCACAACTTGCGGCAAAATGCAGTGTATCCTAAAAAAAGTAGGTACTTTTTGAAAAATTCTAACATTGCTGCTAGTCTATGCATTCTTCAGGACACACTGCATTTTGCCATTTTGGACGACAGACATCCCGTTTACAATACCTTCACCACACAAAAGAGGATCTGCCCTCTTACTATTATAAATAGCGGTTAGTGCCGATGAGATTTGGTGTGTTTTTAAGTTTTAGACTTCAGAAGAAGCACAAATCAACCAATATCAAGAAACACCACTTTATGGAGAAGTGACGGCAAGTATTCAAGCCAAATAGAGTTAATCGAGTCTAAAATGCAATAAATCAGACGAATGGGTGGTGCAGTTCCTGCAGTTCATACGTCAGAAATTTCTATTTTCTTGAGATTTCCATATGAAATTTTGACTTCTTTACTACCTTCACTGGCAGCGAAGTTATTACGTGTCAAACAGTGCTTTTTTAGGAACCCTCTAGAATGCTTGGTATTTCTCGCAGAGGTGATCGCATCTATTGTATACCGGGATATCGTAGCTCAACTGTCTCTAGCTCTCTTTTCGCTCCGCCAAGCCGTCTGCTGTCAAGGAGGCAGCACTCAATGTCATGGCTGGACTGCGGTGAGATGTAAGCAAGACCTACAGGACAGCGTTGGGGCAGTTTGAATGTGTAGATAACCTATGAAGTGCACCCTCGTCGAATTCATTACACATTCAGACTGTCTCAACACTATCCGTTAGGTGTTGTGTGCATCTCAATGCTGCCGTCCAGCCACGATTTGAGGTGCAGCTTCGCAGAGCGGGCAGAGAGAGAGCGTTGAGCTCCGATATTCCGGATCGCTACGTTAGCTGTCTCTCCTACTGAAGGAGGCAGAAGGACGCGCCCCACTACAGTGGTATCGGCCCCGTATCAGAAGATACGAAGCGACATGAGCAGTGCACATTTTGCTGCCGTGGAGAACATATCACCCTATTGCGAATCAAAAATTGTCATCTATCCTAGTCAGAAGGGAGACTCTTATGAGAGTTGCGCCAGATGCTTCATGCCACCCTACTATCAACACCTTCTATGTTGTTTTTTTTTGTGAAAGTGGCTGTATCCTACAGCGGCAAACGGAATCTACGGACAATTTCAACGAGGGAAAATAGATGCAGAACGACAAGTGTTCACCTCGCAGATGTTCCACATGCAGACTGCGGACTCAATATAAACAGTGCAAGGTGTCTCAAAAAATGTGTACACTGTTTGAAAGATGATAACTGATACTATTCTTCAGCACCTTTACTGTGAGCAAAGTTGTCACCCTTCAAACAGTGTATACATTGTTTGAGACACCCTGTATATCACGCATATTACGGGGCAGTAACGACAAAAGGAACGCGAAGTATAGTAGGAAATAAACGCAGACACATGCCTACATCGGCGTTACACAATCCCTTCACGGGATGCGCCACATATTCTTCTTCTACGGGTTTGTTGTAGTAAAATAAATTAAAATCCACGTAAAGTAGCAATTAGGCGTACACATTGGAAGTGAAAATAGGAAGAAGGGAAAATAGGGAAGCATCACGCTCCTTTCTGTTCTACCCTTTCTCAGTTACCGACGGCTTTACGAGGTAATTGCCAGAATTGCCAGAATTCGCCGACATTTTTGCTTTTTAAGGTTGTCCGTGTCATCCACTGGAGTTTATGTGAGGTTATATTGACGCGCAGTGCCTTTATTATATGGATTTATAAGACGGGCTCCAACCTTAGAGACATTTGGACCCTAAAAATACATAAAAATTAGAGAAAGCAGGGCGAAAATTTAGTGGAACTCAGGATGCTGGATCTACGGTACTGGATCTGTGACCATAATCTGCTCCACGGCGCAAGGTCTATTATACTTGTCTACTAAAACTTCTCAGAGCAGATCACTGTTGGTCACCCTACCGTAATAAGGGCAGTCGACTACGTTACCGTAACTGAGGGAGATCCTCAACGCACGTATCTTACACACATGTCATAGCGTGGCCCGACGAAGGAAGTTTACGACGGATGACACCCGCTTGTAAGGACCCCAGAAGCTGTGCCTTGCATTTTCTTTGAAATGCCTTCAAAACGTTTCTGAGATAAAATGGATCTCCTTTTTACTAGAACTCTACCGCAATCCAGGGCAGTTGCAGTAGTTCGCTGATTGCTAACAGATGGTGCGACTAGGTGGGCTGTTTCTTTTCCTTTTTAGATTATGCTATTATATTTCCCTTCGAGTAGACCACAGATGGGACCAGGAACTCAGAACGGAGCCGAAACCTTACTACAGATAGTAGAGCTGTGTGTGTGTGTGTATGTGTGTGTGTGTGTGTGTGTGTGTGTGTGTGTGTGTGTGTGTGTGTGTGTGTGTGTGTGTGTGTGTGTGTGTGTGTGTGTGTGTGTGTGTGTGTGTGTGTGTGTGTGTGTGTGTGTGTGTGTGTGTGTGTGTGTGTGTGTGTGTGTGTGTGTGTGTGTGTGTGTGTGTGTGTGTGTGTGTGTGTGTGTGTGTGTGTGTGTGTGTGTGTGTGTGTGTGTGTGTGTGTGTGTGTGTGTGTGTGTGTGTGTGTGTGTGTGTGTGTGTGTGTGTGTGTGTGTGTGTGTGTGTGTGTGTGTGTGTGTGTGTGTGTGTGTGTGTGTGTGTGTGTGTGTGTGTGTGTGTGTGTGTGTGTGTGTGTGTGTGTGTGTGTGTGTGTGTGTGTGTGGTACTCCTAAATCCAAGTTGTCTTTGTCGTCATGAGTTGGCGCTCTTCAGTAGGCCAAAATGTAGAACTTTACTACATCTGCAGAACTTCAGCTGTCGCATCAGTCAGGAGTACCATGAGACCACCAGCAGATGAGATATTAGGGTGTCGAGAAATATCTGCAGAAATACGACAATTTTCTCAATTTTTTATCAACATTTTATTAATCAACCAAATAATTTCCATCAACATCGACTACTCTCCGCCAACGTTCCACAAGACTTCGAATGCCTCTGGCGTAGAAATCCGGCGACTTGTTGGCGAAAAAAGCTCGGAGGCCATTTTCGAGGTGGTCACGATCTTCATAACGCTCCCTTCCAGATGATGCTGAAGTGATCGAAAAATGTGGCAGTCACTTGGGGCCAGATCTGGGCTGTACGGTGGATACGGCAAAACTTCCCATCCGAGTTCCAGAATTTTCTGAGAAGTCGTCTTCGCGATGGGTGGTCGCGCGTTATCGTGCAGCAAGCGAACTTTGTCGAGCCTGGGCTGTTCCTTGCACATCTTGTCGGCCAGTCTGTGCAGTTGGGTAGCGTAGACCTCGGCAGTGGCGGTCGTGCTGTTAGGCAGCAACGTGAAGTGGTAGATACCATAAACTCCCCACAAAACGCTCAGCATGACTTTCCTCGCCTGAATTTCACCTTTTACGAAGGATTTCAGCACTTCATCGCGTTGGCACTACGCACGATTACGAGCGTGGTTGACGTAGAGGACCCATTTTCGTCTCCTGTGACGATGGTGTCCAGCCAGTTGAAGGTGCGACTTCGGGAGAGCAGCTGGGTGCATATGTCTAGACGTCTTCGCCGGTTGTCGTCGGTCAGTTCGTGTGGGAGCCACTGACCGAGCTTTTTAACCACTCCAAGAGGTCGCAGTCCATTGTCCACGGTGGACCGGGAACAGCCAAGAGCAGCAGCAAAATAACGCACACCTTCGTATGGATACTGCTCTGCCAGTTTCCTCAGCTCGTCCAAAGATATCGTTGTCGGTCGACCAGAGCGAGGTTCATCTTCGAGACTCCTGTTCCCGCTTCTGAAGCGTTCGAACCAGCTATACACAGACCGTACAGAAGGAGCTCCAGAGTCGAATACACGACACAAGTTTCGATAGGCTTCTGCAGCGAAGTGCCCAGATTCAAACTCGTGAAAGACTACGTGTCTAATATGGGTAGACAGTTCGGCCATCGTACAGCGAAATAGACAAAGAAGACGGAGCTGGATATGCTATGCAGATACAACAGGACAGTGTCTTTATATAGCACTTATGATGAAATCTTCAGAACATTCTAGAAAAAATCTGGAACATTGCGAAGTTTTCCACAGAGCTTTCTGGACATCTTAATAAGTGATTACGTGCACATGCCCTACAATGCCAGACATCAGAAGAGTCGCCGGAGAATGCGGTACGGTTGTTCGGATGGGATTCGGCTTGACCTTGAAACAGCGTTCTCGGAGGCTGAGTTACACATCGTTAAGTTCACTCAAAAACCGTTTTCTGGGCCGATAAGGCGCCACCTACTCGGCGCTCATCCCGTCGACAACAGCATTCCAGCGCCAACGACTCGCTGCTGTCCTTGCATACCATCTGGCCTCCCGCGGTCAAAACGATTTCAAGCGCCACGCGCCGACGTCGTCCTCTTTAAAAGCCGCCTGCTGAGCGTTCGCGAGAGCTTTTTCAGGCCGTTCTCGTGGAATTTCGTGCCCGGACTGCGGATGACCCGTGCATTTCGTTCAGCCAAGGGGCTTCTCAGAGAGTGGTCTACAGGCAGGACCCTGGCTTAATTCACGTTCTAATAGGCGAGCTTTCGAACGCATGCCTGACTTTCCACGAACAGATCTCCTTGTTAGTTCTTTTTTACCTTCCTAGATTGGCCATTTGAATGCCGTTATATTGGTGGATTCATGCGGTTATGGATACTATTCTAAATATAAATCGCCTTCGGAGATTTGCGTACTGCAGATCAATTTTCGGGGGTTATAAAAAGTTGATCTTTTTACATTTCTTTTTTTTTCTCTTACGTGAAAGCGAATCCGAGGTATATAAAAATTTATCGCCAGTCTCACATTTATTTTTTTCATACTCTTAGATTTCTTCTCCTCTTTTTAAAAATTTGAGTCATCAAAATGGACACTCTTAGAGGCAAGATTGACGTTTTGAAATCAAACTGTACTGAATCTGAATCTTCCAAATCAAAACGAGCGTCTCCACGTTAAAATAGAAATTTTCTGTGGCAGTTAAAACAATTTTTGATAATGGGAAATTTAGTATGACCTTCCTCGAAATTTTTTATTTACTTCTTAAGGAAAAAGTAATGGATTACATTTTATTTCAAAGCGCAGGGAGGTAGAAAGAAAGAATTGTAAAGTAAGAAAAAAGTGAAGAAGTAGGAGTAGCAAAAAGTACGATTAGAAAAAATCATTCGCTGTATTAAAGAGAAGAAATGCAAACGTATTCGAGCGAATCGTAGTAATTTTTATCTGATTGATAGCAACAATTCTGTTTGCGTGGAGAACCAGATATAAACGGCACGACAGTAGCAGTTGTAAAAACACATATTCTCATAGCTGTTTCATGAGGGCCTGGCGCAGCCTCTTTTCAGCGATTAAAACTGCTGCCCTCCTGCACTTTAGGACAAGCTTTAAACCTTTATTTTTCTTTGAAAAATGATAAAAATCAAATATCAAAAAGCGTGTCCACCTTTTGAGGCAGGTGAATAAAAAAAATTCAAGGAAAGTCATGCTACATTTTCCTTAAATTAAAAACCTATTTCAACTGACTCGGAGAGTCTTGGAAAGTGTTCTATTTTGGAAGATACTCATTTTGATCTGCAAAATGTTCAGTTCGATTTCAAAAGCTTTGGCGTCAGCGTCCAAATGCTTGCCTGGAAGATTTGACTTAACAAGTGTCCAATTTGATTTGAAAATTATCCAGTTTGACGTGAAAACAAGAGTAAACGTCGACATCAATCAAACTAATTTTTCGAATGCGTCGCGCATTCTATTTCACAGGTTTAGAGGCAATATGAATGTGTGTGTGGATTACAACTTCAGAGCATGGAAGTGTCAGCCGTTTACAAGTTATCACTCCAGATATTCACTTATTTTATTAATTCGATATGGCTCTAATCTCATAAAATTCCGAGAAGAAGACGACTTTATGATACAGCAACTGAGTCCTACCCGTGCGACTTAAGTATGACTTCGCTGGATAGGAATTCTATCTTCGGGTTGAGAGTATCTTTGCGTAGGATGCGCTTTTGAGTTCATAGAACCATTTACACATCGTACTGAATATTTTTCAAATTTTATTTATTATTTTATTTTATATTTTTCAATTGGGCACTCCTCCGAGCAAGTTTTAAGACTTCTGAAATCGAAGCGAACTCTTTCAAATCGAAATGACCTTTAGACAAGTTATGCTACAGGCTCAATAAGATGTTTGATTTTTTGTTTTTGTTTAAGAGAACTTTGAAAAAAAAACTTTCTATGAAATTTGTAGTTCAACTGCCTCAATCAGTTGATAAATTTAATAATTTTTCAAAATTCTTATTTTCAGAGAAAAATAATCAATCAAAATTTATTTCAAACCACAGCGAAAATGTGTGCAGATAGCGTATCAAGAGATTAGATCGCGCCGTGCACTCATAAAGTTCGCCGCAACTTTTATTTGATTGACAGTGTCGCCACTTACATGAATCAAAGTGAAAACATGTGTCTCTTTACAGCTGCTTTTCTTTCATTGTTAAAAGGTATAAAACTCCATGCAAATAGATATTCTGCTGTCAATCGAATAAAAATCGCAGCGTCCTGGAGCATGGCAAAATCTAAAACAAATTTGGATTTAGAGCTAAAAAATGTTCGCCTTCCTGCTTTTTAAGACAACCATTAAACTATTGGTTTTCCTCAAAAAAAAAACAGAAGTTTTATAAAATTTCAAACAATGTGTTCACTTATCGGCTAGGTGAATTAAAGGTGCAAAGAAAGTTGGGAGTTACTTCAAAGAAAGCTATACTAAAATTTTCCTTGAACAAAAAAATTGCTCTTGCCTTATTGGATAGTCTCTAGTTTAATGTAGAAAAAGTGCATTTCAATTTGGAAGAGTTGATTTTGATTTCAAAAATCTTAGGCTAACTTAAGAGAGTGTTCAATTTGATCTGAAAAGTGTCCTATTCGACGTGAAAGTGGTATAGATTCGGAAGCCGCCCCATAAGAACTGGGCAAATCACTAAGTGGTTCTAATGGATGCGTTGTCCTGGTTCGGACAGGAGCGGTGGAACCATTACAATCTAACAGTGCAGACGCTTTCTCGACCACCACTGAACCATCGGGAGCGGTTCACTTAGCGTTGAGGACCGTGGCTCTATAATTCAAGGCAGTCTCCCATACCTCTAGTCTTCGGCAATGTTTGTTGATACCTCCCTTCCACGCTCACTTCTTAAATCTCATGGTTTGAATATAGAAAAATGGCCAAAATCATGAGTACTGTTGATGTGACGCCACTTACTCTGCCCTCGGTAAGGAATTCATTTTTTCGTCTTTTATACGTCCGGGAGTAATTAGTCGTCGCGTATGGCTCTTATCGCTGTCGAGACTCTGTTCTGTAACCGATTTTCTGAGCCATCCGACCCAGTTTTCGGCTCTGGTTTTATTGTCGTACGGTATTTATATGGAAAAAGAATGGTCAGTCCCTTCGTGTGGTGCGCCCCGCATTCTACTTCTACGGGATGTCGTGAAGACGTTTTGAATGCCTTAACAATGTCATGCGTTAGCCAGCTTGGTTAATCGGCGGGAACACGAACCAAGAACCTTTATTTAACCTTTATAAAAACCCAAGGAACTACCACTCGCCCTAAAATCCGTACATATTCTCCTATTCTCCTATTGGGGGCCTGTAGCGCAGTCGGAGGAGGCTCGACTGTCGCGTGCACTCGATACCAGGTTCCTGTTTCGGATTTCCCGTCCAGGCCAACCAAGCCTTCCATCCCTCCGGGGTGGGTGAATTGGTACCAGACTTGTCTGGGAAGGATAGAGCGCTGACTTGTTCATCGGCTGGCCACCGCAAGTCATTGTATGGCCAAATACGCATTCATTTCGCCTCCACGACATCCCGTAGAAGTAGAATGCACTGGCGCATCCCAGAAGGAATTGGGTGACGCCGTCCTTTATCCTTTATCCTTACCCTTATTCTCCTATTAGTTTTTTGGTTTTATCGTCGCCCCTTAGAAGTCCCTTGTAGCGCAATGGAAGAAGGTGCAGAATTTCGCGCGTACGCGTTATACCAGGTTCCTAGTTCGGATTTCCCGCTCTGGCCGACCAATCCTCCCATCTCCCCCCGGTGTCGGTGATAGGTGGTGCCAGACTCGTCTAGGAAGGATAATGCGCTGATTTCTTCATCGGCTGGCCACCGCAGCTCATTGTATGGCCTAATGAGATCCCGTAGAAGTAGAATGTGTGGCGCTTCCCAAAAACGACTGAGTACTGCCGTCCCTTCTCCTTATCCCTTAACCTTAGAACTCCTTATGTTATACCTGTTTTCTGATTATCTGGAACCATTCCAGCAGCACTAGTCATAAAATGCACACCCTAGGCAAGGTTAAACCCATTCATTTTTCATTTTTATGTTATTTTTATATTTCAAGCTCGTTCATTCGTCAAAGTCCACAAAGGGCGCTTGTCCTATGACGCGAAAGTTACTTGGTTGGCATTTTGAAACATTTTCATGTCAAATTGGACGCTTTCAAACCAAACAGGACACTCTTCAAGGAAAGCTTGACACTTTTGAAATCAATTAGTGAAATGTTTATTCAGTGTCCAAATCGGTAAGAAAATAACACATCTAAAGCTTTTCGGTTGAAAATGGGCCAGGATAAGCTCGTTTTTAGATTTCTGTTCACTGGGTATCCAAACTGGTTCATCTGGCACCGTCGACCGGGTGGCTGCAACACATTCCAGTTGTGAATTCGAATCTCGTTTAGGCTGCCAAGAGCTGTACTCCGTCGGTGTTGGTGAACTATCAGCGGAGAAGTAGTTAAAAGATCGGGTTGTCTATCGGTTGACGAACTGACGACCACAGGCCATTTCTAGGTGTCGTAGGTGCGACTCTAGAAGACGCCTCTCTGGTGTTTGATAAGCCCGTCGAAGTGGCTGATGCTCTTCACGGGGTCGGCCTAAATAACACCACCTATTGCTGACGGTTCTGATGCGTTGAAGCGCGCAGGAAAGCGCATGCTTAAAAGATCCTTACAACATTCTTACAATTTGTAAGAATTCTTGGAAGCTTTAGGAGCACAACCGTCCAGCCTATAAAGTGCTGCTAACTCTACCGCAGCAAAAACCTATGTTTCAGCAAAATATGCCTCTTGAAAAATACCTACCCAAAGTGCAGTCGAATCATGAACATCCATCATTCCAACCACGCTGTGAACTAGGTCACAGATGTCGTTTTTTGAACGACATGCAAAGTGAAATTTTGGGGCGACGGAACCGCAGAGGACATCCTTGTGTGGAAAAAGCAAAATTCCGCCTAACGACGCTCTGCTGATTTTTATCATCTTTATTTTTCTTTTTATCAGCTTGGAGGTTGATATGAAATCCGCGCAAACACATCAAACTGCCGTGCATTCAGCACTACGTCTAATTTCCCTTGGATAAGGAAGGGCCTCAACCCAATGGCACGCTGTGTCAGACGGACAGGGAGAGGTCTTCCGTATTCTTCACTTGTGATAAGTCCTGGATTCTGCTTGCTGACCTTACGATTAGGTTCCAAAGCTTCAAAATTTTTAAAGTGAATATCATTTGGAAAGAATTCAAAACGGCATACGTTCATACCTTCGAATGTAGGGTTAATTGGACTGTTATTATACGTAATGTTGGCACGTGGAGCGCAGTCGGAGCGGGCCCCGGCTGTCGCGTGCACCCGATTCCAGGTTCCTGGCTCGGATATCTCACTCTGGCTGCTCTGGCATAGATAAAACATTGATAAACATTGGTAACAAACGCGGGAACAAAGCGCTGACTTTCGTTTTCGCTGGCTTGATTTGCCCGAGGGAAAATCCGAAGAAAAAACCTGGTATCGAGCACACGTCACAGCCGGCATCTCCTCCTCCGAGTGTGCTACATGCTTCCCCGGGGGAGGAAGCTGATGAAAAGCTCTTACTTGACACGTTTTTGAGAGATTATAGTGGGATATGTACCTATTAATTGTTGGGAAGGTGATAATTAACAAACCTGGAACGAACAATAAACATTGCAAAAATTCAGCAGGGCACGGGAATCGAGCACCTTGCCGCATGGCTATGAGGCACCGCCACTCCTTCCTGAGCCATCCACCTGCCTGCTTCGGTGCCTTTCCCCACCTCTCCTCCACATGTCAGGTGCTGACAGTGTTCTCCCATGGTCAGCTTTCAGGACCCCTAGCTCATTCGCTTCAAGGATTTTGCAAATGGAACACGCCTTACTACTATTAAAAGGGTGAAAATTCTCGTGTTGGTATTCATTTTTGCTGTTCAGACATACGCTTGAGACAGTTCCATGGTTAGTCTTGAAGGGCATCTATTCCGCGCAAGGCCTCATCCAGTTTTAGGTTTTTCTAATTCTCATTCCAATCTCTTGAAGCAGTCTTTTGCTGATATCTTTTTAAAGATTCGTATCTGTTCTAGGGGACTAGAGGCAGCTCAGTAAATCTTTTCCTGCGACGGTTAGGCTGAAATTGGACGATTTAACGGCGACTTCTACACACTGAGTTAGCAATCGGAAGCACCTTTCGCTGCAATGTCCTTTGTTTCGCCTTTCTGGCTATGCCTCTCCCGACTAGCACGGATCATGCGACTAAGCCAGATTCCTCTGTTTATCATCGTTTATTCTTGTTGACGTGAGTCCGAAATACTGACTCAGTTCTGCATTACCCTTTCCGAGATTCAAGGGCCAAGGGTAATGAGACAAAACTAGTTTCCGAAAAGATCTTCAATCGTTTTAAAAATGCCTTAAACGAGCTCGGTATTCAACATGTAACGATTCTAACCAATGTAATGGCACTCAAATCGCACAGTTAGAGATGTAAAGAAAAACTGCAAGAAGGATAGGAACTTATCAGAACATCAAATTGGTGGAAACTTTTGGACGAAACTGTTGGTCCGACGTTATGCCACGACACTGCTTCTTATCTTGAAGGAAAAGGCCGTTTTATCGAATTCCTTGTCCGGATACGCCACGCATACTATTAGGTTGGTACAAAAGAAGAGCAGGTTTTTAGTCTTTTTTCAACACTACTTTTAAAAATAAACTCAGACTTTTTCATAAGGAGGTATTGTGCATTGTTAGAAAGCTTATTATACAGGATAAAGGACGGCGTTATTCAATCCGCCACGCATTCTACTTCTAAGGGATGTCGTGGAGGCGAGTAGAATGCGTATTTGGCCACACAATGACTTGCGGTGGTCAGCCGAAGAAGAAGTCAGCGCCTTACCCTTCCCACGGTCTGGTACCAATTCACCGACGCCGGAGGGGTGGAAGGCATAGTTGACGAAATCCGAACCAGGAACCTGGTATCGGGTACAGGCGACAGCCGGCGCCTCCTCCGACTGCGCTCCGCGCGCCCCTAGAAAGCTTATTATATGCGCTTTTAAATATTTATATGGAATTTAATTCATGTCGCGTATTTAAAAAAATGATTTGGTTTTTATTTCCAGATGTCTAAACGAGATTTCCGTCAAAGTTACTTCTACGAGTTGAAACTGGGCCGATCTTCTGCTCAAACCGCTCGGAATATGAAAAAAGTGTGGGGGCAGGGAAGTATCAACGAATGAAATGGTACCAGAAGTTTCGTGCCGGCAATACCAGCCTCGAGGACAAGCTACATAGCAGCCGTTGATAACGATCCATTGAAGGGGTCAGTTGAAG
Source organism: Heligmosomoides polygyrus bakeri (assembly GCA_947359475.1). Lineage (NCBI taxonomy): Eukaryota > Metazoa > Nematoda > Chromadorea > Rhabditida > Heligmosomidae > Heligmosomoides > Heligmosomoides polygyrus. The sequence continues at coordinate 20,663,006 of OX375867.1, forward strand.
ATGAGCAGCGCAAAACCATGAGAGAAGTTGCTGAGAAACTCGACATCAATCACCTGCAGTGGCCCGCCATTTGAGGCAGACTGGGAAGACCAAGAAGCTAAATTTACCGAAAGTCAGAAAAATCGTCGTTGTGAAATATCGTCGGCCCATCTTTTGTGCAACGCCACCGATCCGTTTCTCGAAGGGATTGTGACTTGCGATGAGAAATGGATACTCTGTGATAACAGACGACATTGGCCTTGTGGCTGAACCAAAAAGAAACTCGTCGACATCATTCCAAAGCTGAAAAAATTTAACAAATTTGGGTTACAAGCATGATTTTTCCATACGGGCACAAAATCTACACTGTAACCTTACCGCTTATCCTCCCGGTCCCGCGGCTTCATAAAATCGGCAAGTGATATTCACAAAGTCATCAAGAACTCACTCTGCACGTCGGCATTGCTCCAGGCGGTTGCGTTAGCCATCGTTCCGGTATCACTCTTTGCCTGGTGCCAGGTGTTCAGAACACATTTTTGGTGAAATAGTGCTGAACAGCGAAAAGAAATCAACTGTTGTGGCTACTGGGGAGGTAAACCTCCAGTGAAAGCAGAGAACAACACATAAGAATCTAACAGGAGCAGCGTTCGCGATGGAACGACCGCATACACGAAGGAACCCCTAGATCATTACGGTGTAGAAATCGTGCTCGTATGGAAGAATTATTCTATAATTGGGTTACTACGTGGTCATTTTTCTCACGTCTATGGCCCGATTATTTGGTCTCGATGGTTACATCGAGTCAAGTCTATTCTTGTTCCACCTTCGACTGCCTGTTCCTCAGCTCGATACAGCTTCAAACACTCCATGGAGAAGAGCGCAAACCTGCTCATCTCCACGTGCCTCCGCCCGCACCAGTCATCGTGTGGTTTAGGTGTTGGCTTAAAGTGCATGCCTGACGCTGCCCAGGAGACCTTCGGGCGTTCTAATTGGCGTCAGCGACCAGCTCTGTATCGCGTTAGGAGGTAATAGCCGCCAGAATCGCCTTCTTCACTACGTCTACAGCCAAATCGGCTGCGCGCCTGTCGTCCAGTTGTCAGAGGCACCTACGTCGAAGAGTGGCTGCTCGGAACCAGTCCAGACGAGGTGTGAGACCGTGAAAAAATCCCCGGGGCAGTCACGCCACCCACGAAGATCGTACCTTAACGTCCCTTAGCGGATCGATGAGTCGAGGCTCATCTACGCCCGGCACACTGACCGCAAACAATAGCGACGGGGCGCTCTCGTCGCCGTCGCATCAGTTGTCCGTTCATCCGCCCGTTTGGTCCCCGTCGCCGCCGCCGCCGTCGTCTCCACGCTCCCGTACCGCATTCCTTTCCCTTCTACACAACTATTCAAGCCGTTTGATGGCGCTAACGCGATACCAGACCCTCTGCTAATCTCCAGCCTACATTCGGCCCGCAAACTGGGCCGTTTTTCTCTCTGCCACATTTTTTGGGCGTCCTCTCGCTCATAGAGCAGAGTCAGCACCGTAATTGTTGACTGGTCGGATCGCGTTCCTTTGTTGGTTTTGTTTGGAGGTGAATAGCGGCGTCTGTGCGCGGGACTCGGTAGCTTTTTCCATCCGGCGTACGCATACCAGCGGTGTCCATTCAGGACGTCTTCCTTGCCCTACGCCCTCCTGAAACCGGAAGCGATTGTGCGACGGCGACCAGCTGAACCTGTAGCTTGCCCCGGTGAAAGTTCAGAAAGCCTCCAAAAAGTGCGGTGAATGAGTGGAAACTGTAACTTATCTGCTCGTAACATGGTGGTGTCACCAAAAGTGCATCACCTCATTGGTTGCATAGAAAGACTGGTTTTCGAACGATGTTCGACGCTTTAATTATCTTATCTAGCCTGTGTCAGTTCATGCCTTTTTCACTTACTTCTTCTGTTATGCATGCCCTCTCATGTGATTTAGCCACCAAGTAAGTATAGAATAAAGATCAGCTGGGGTTGGTAAAGTATTGCTAACCAGCTGAAAAAGTGTCCGCCTTTTTGAGCATCAAATTTGAAACAGTCATAACTATTACAAACCCAACAATAAAAATGAAGCTTCTTAAGTTGTTAGATGGATGTCTAGTTGCGATCAAAACTCTTGCGCCAGGCGGGACTCGAACCCGCATCTTCTGCTTTCCGGGCAGCGATGTTCGCCTTACACCACCGGCGTTGTTTGGTCGAACTGAACATCCACGATATCTTCCTAGCAAGTACTCACCTATCAGCACTCACCCGTTATCGGGATGAGCCGGCCGCTGATATCAGCATGAAACCGGTCAAGCTATCTTCCTAGGTGGTGTAAGGCGAACATCGCTGCCCGGAAAGCAGAAGATGCGGGTTCGAGTCCCGCCTGGCGCAAGAGTTTTGATCGTAACTAGACATCCATCTAACAACTTGTATCTTCTATACCAGCCGCTCTAGGCTCAAGCAAAGTTGAAGCTTCTTAGTTTTCCTCACGTGTTTTATTCATGATGAAGTCAGAAAGCGGGAACAGTCGAAAAAGGTGAGTTTCTCGTAACACCAAAATCGGATAAAAAATTAAAGCGCATCCAAAATTCGTCACAGAACTTCATAGTTTATCTCTGTTGTAATAAGGAATTTTAGTTGAAATAAATGTGCAACATTTATGTATCTATGCTATTCTTTTATGGGTCATACATGGGTGTCATCATTATAGGTCTATCCTATTATATAAAGTCCTGAAATACAATCCTGAATCCTGAAATATAGCAGTACAAAACTCTGTTGAGCCTACCAATCTTTCTGTTTCAACTTATTGAGTGAAAAGCCCTGTTCGCATGTTTTGAGAAAATTTATGCTCGTAGATTTTTTAAAACTCTAGTGCCAACGAGCTTCCTCCACATCGTGTTGTTTGTTTATTATAATTGTGGAAACATTCAAAACATCAAAATGGGGAAACTAAATAAATATTTATCTCTTCAAGTTCAAGTGAGCGCGCGTAGCGCAGTCGGAGGAGACGCGACTGCCGCGTGCACTATACCTTTGTCCTTTTCGAATTTCGAATAAATTCGAATTTCGAATATTCGAATATTCGACTATTCGAAAAAAGTCCAATATTCGAATTATTCGATTATTCGAATATTCGAGAAAGTCCAATATTCGAATTATTCGATTATTCGAATATTCGAGAAAGTCCAATATTCGAATTATTCGATTATTCGAATATTCGAGAAGGTCCAATATTCGAATTATTCGTTTATTCGAATATTCGAAAGTGGTCAATATTCGAATATTCATTTATTCGAATATTCGAATGCTTCGAAATCGAATATTCGAATAGTCGAATATTCGAATATTCTTTATCAATCTCTTAACAAGTTAGTGGCACTCTTCTTCGAAAACCAGGGGAGTGTGACCTTATGATAAAAAACGACGTTTGAGTTTCGCGCGTCGCTCAAAGTGCGCCGAATTGTGTGTACGCAATCTGACAAGGGAAGTCAATGAACTTCCCGTGGAGATTTCCAAAATGACCTATTGCTTGTTATAAGGGTGTGTATAAGAAGCACCATAGTGGTCTTCAAATGTCCTGCGGGCATCTGGGTAGGTCAAAAATTACAAAAAACTGTAGCACTTCAGTGCTGGCTGATAAGGCGAAAGTGACGCCTTGAGTGGCCTTGAAATACTCAGAAATTAACATGCAGATGCTATAGAGCTTTAATTATAGTTAGATGTTAGAAATCTGACAATTTATTAGGTTTCCCGGAAGGGACTGCAGGGTACATTCAAGTGCGACAAACTGGGGGTGTGAATAGCGAGGAGAGGTCCAGGTTCGAATCTAGGAGAGGTGTTTACGGATTGCTGTGCGTTTTGGTAAATGTAGAACACATTCTCATTTTAACCTCATTTACGAACATGATCGAAATGTTTTGCTTCAGTCCATCTCAGGGATGTGCTGATCGGGCTTCGGGTTTCTATAGAGAACGTTTCTCTTGTAAATTTTACTAATTTTACCATCTCTTATAAAATGTATCATTTTTGACCCACTCCGTAGTATTGGTCTTCTTGCAGCCTATTCTTCCTCGGCCACTGTCCCGCGCTGACAGGGGGGGGGGGCTTTCCAAACGTAGGTACTTGTAGTAATTCTCAAGACTTCGTAAGTAGAGAATAAAATTTCGTCCAAACGTTGTCCTAAGGGTTAACTGAGGTTCTGATCACAAAGCTGGCAAACGCTTTGGGTGTTACGGTCGACCACAATAGGCGATGGTGAGTATGTGCAAGAAAAGGTGCAGAATAACCGGCCGTGTTGTACTATCGTGACTCCAAAAATTGAGTGGCATTTTTTTCGCCCAAACATCGCCTGTACTGCTACTTTGGATGCTGAGCACGAATATGGTATCCAATTTCGACAATTTGGCCGCTTACGATATTTCATAGTGTGTGTTCGTGAGTAAGGATGGGGTTGTCATGACCACTGATTTCGTCCTTTCCTCGACTCAGGAAATTATTTAGGCTGCTGCCACGAATCTGTCATTTCTTTTTCTAAATTATCCATTTTTCGTGCACTACTTTCCATCTCAAAGTCGAAGACTGGAAAGCAAGTCTGATCACATATGTAGGTGAAGAAAGCGATTCCATGTACTCAAACTGATAAACTTGATCACTAATGAAAATGTGGAATCACGCGATCACGCGAAAACGTTTACTAGATTTGCGATCAGCACCTCAATTAGCCCTCTAGACGACGTTTGGGCGAAACCTGCTTTCGATCTCCGGAGTTGTGGGAGTACAAGTCCCTAAACCTTCGATTAGCAGAGAGTGGTGGGGAGGCGATGGGCAGCAGGGGTGCGCGTTAAATTTTTTCGGTAAATTTTTAACGACCACTTTTTAACGAAAATTTTTCGCGATAAAAAGGTAAATTCGGTAAATTCGTTAAATAAAATGTCCCTTAGCTGCATTCAGTTTTAAACCACTGGGGTGCCTCTCGGACAATCCCCCACAGCGCTCAATAGGTCACTTATAAGATTCCCGCGGGAAGTTCATTGACCTCCCTTGTGAGTTGACGCGAAGTAAGCGCTGCAAGCGCGGCCCTCCGCTGCGCACCTGCTTCCTTGTAAACGGCCGTCGAGCGTGCTGTGGCCATTCACGTGAATCGCAAGTGATTAGGGTTATGCCTGTACACAGATATTTTTACCTTCAGTATACTACGGGAGAATCCTCGTTTTGTATTTCTACCCCAGTTACAACAAGGGAACGATTAGAGCCGAAGGGGCTGCGGTAGGGAGGTAGAACTTTCAGGGGCCTAGAAAGCTCCTGCTTTCTGCCAGCAAAGACGTTGAAGAAGAGAGGAAGAGCAATGGCTATGGAGTACAAGAGCCAGTCATACTCCGTTTCCTATGAAAGTGAGTCATCCCCATTTTCGCTCTAACACTGTCCAAGTCGTAGTGTCTTGTCAGATTAGATTCCAACGCGGGTCCGTTTCTCTTCAACGGAGCTAGAACACAAACTGAATGCCATTCATGAGACTCCAGTGCGCCCTTTCTGCACCAGATCGCCTTTGTGTCATTTCTCCGCCCATGATAATCATTCTTTTACCACCTGGAAGCTTCGCTATAACATAAGAAAAGATAGCAATCTATAGAGAAAGACCTATAACAATCTAGCTCTGCCTACCCAAGGTGTTTCTCTCTTCTCGGTGCACGAATTCTTAGGGAAGCAAAGCGTGCTTCATTGCCATTATACCGCTGTTATTGTCCTTTGGTCTCGTAAAGGAAATGGATGGAGCAGCTATCCATTTCCTTCACAGTGGGTAGTAAAAAATAATTAGATGTCAACCACTGGGTGACGACAGTAAATAATAGTGTTCATTTGATTACTCGAATATTCGACTATTCGAAATTCGATTATTCGAAATTCGACTTTTTGAAAATAAAATATTATTCGATCATTCGAAATTCGAAATTTTGAAAATCGAATATTATTCGATCATTCGAAATTCGAAATTTTGAAAATCGAATATTATTCGATCATTCGAAATTCGAAATTTTGAAAATCGAATATTATTCGATCATTCGAAATTCGAAATTTTGAAAATCGAACATTATTCGATCATTCGAAATTCGAAATTTTGAAAATCGAATATTATTCGATCATTCGAAATTCGAAATTTTTTCCCAAGGACAAAGGTATAGCGTGCACCCGATACCAGGTTCCTGGTTCGGATTTCCCGCCCAGGCCAACCAAGCCTTCCATCCCTCCGGGGTCGGTGAATTGGTGCCAGACTCGTCTGGGAAGGATAAAGCGCTGACTTGTTCATCGGCTGGCCACCGCAAGTCATTGTATGGCCAAATACGCATTCATGTCGCCTCCACGACATCCCGTAGAAGTAGAATGCGCTGGCGCATCCCAGAAGGGATTGAGTAACGTAAGGGGAGTCCTTTATCCTTTTATCCTTTATCCTCTTCAAGTTTATTTTGAAGAAACTACTTGTTTTGAATGAAATCGACAATGACCAAGACAAATTCAAAAAGAAGTTGATAGTCAGCACATACATTCTACAGATCCTTCAAGAACCGTTGCACGCTGCTCAGCAAAATTTCATGGGCTACACCGTAATCATTAATATCAAAGCGACTTTTTCAAATTACAGTGGATAATCATTATACGTTATAGGTATTTATTCTTTTTTCCATAATTGTAAGATTTTGGTTAAAATCTGCTTAGTCATGCAGATAAACTTTAACCAAGTTTAAAATTTAAGAGAAAATCCAATGAAAGATTGAGCTGGCTGCTGATGAGAATAAAAAAACTTACAAATTTCATACGAAAACCTGCTACTGACGATGGCTACCTCTTGGGAGAAACAGTCCTTCACTAATTAGATCATGAATTCTAGCAACTGAAATAAGTGCAACGCTTGATGTTCTCTGCACATTCGATCCGTCACCGAAATATCTACGACAAACCTTTCGATAATTTGGATATCTTTTTGCTTCCCCAGCGAACAGTACTTATTTCTTATTTCTGTTTCTTTTCATACAGGTTTTAATTCATTTTAACGGCCTTGCAATGATGAAAAGCTCACAAGTCAGAAGCGATTTAAACCCAAAATGGAATAGTGAGGCATGGGAGGTTTGCGTTTTCTGAGACAGTGTCACATCCCTCTTATGCACTAAATAAGATCAGAGTAGATTAATAACGAAATGTGAATTAATTCGAACATATTATGAAAGGGGGGGGGCCTGGAGCGCAGTCGGAGGAGGCGCGACTGTCGCGTGCACCCGATACCAGGTTCCTGTTTCGGATTTCCCACCCAGGCCAACCATGCCTTCCATCCCTCCGGGGTCGGTGAATTGGTACCAGGCTTGTCTGGGAAGGATACAGCGCTGGCATGTTCATCGGCTGGCCACCGCAAGTAATTGTATGGCCAAATACGCATTTGGAATGCCCACGCATTCAACTCGCCTCCACGACATCCCGTAGAAGTAGAATGCGTGGGCATTCCAAATAGGATTCTTTATCCTTTTATTATGAAAGCATTGAATAAGCGCTGCTTGGTGGCGATGTCCGTTCCTCCTCGTGGTGCCACTGGAAACTGCTCGCTTCTGCGAGCTAAGCCAAGCACGGACATTCGAATGCAGGCGACAGGCCCTTGTGACAGGCCGGCCTACGAACAACCCAATGTCACATCGTATGGGTGTATGTCAGTTCATGTTTTTCGAGATAATGCTACGGCGTCCGCGGGAGCCGACGCGCACTCGCAAAGCCCGGCGAGTGTGAGAAGTATGCGAGGGTCCCTGGTGCGAGGACGGCATCGGGGGGCAACTGAGCTAGTCCGAAAGTCCCGTAACGTAAGCAGGACCCGCGTAGCAACGCTGAATGTGGGTACGTTGATGGGCCGCTCGTGCGAGTTGGTAGAAGCACTGGAGCGTAGAAGAGTTGATTTCTGTGCGGTGCAGGAGACGAGGTGGTCCTGCCGCAAGTCGAGAGATATAGGACGTGGCTTCAAGGCCGTTCTATGTGGAAGTCCCAGGACCACCAGTGGTGTTGGTATAATCGTCTCCGAGCGTTTCCGAGACTCGATTGTAAGCGTCGAGCGCTTTGACGATCGATTGATGAAGATCGTTGTCGCCGCTAAGGAGCGACTCTTCCACTTCTTCTCTGCATATGCTCCGCAGACTGGCTGTTCCGATCAAGCCAAGGATGAGTTTTGGAGCCTGCTTGATGAGAAGACAGCAGAGGTACCGTCGAAGGACGTCATCATCGTCGCTGGTGACCTCAATGGGCACGTAGGCGCTGCGAAAGACGGGTACAGCTGTCATGGTGGATTCGGCTATGGGTTGCGTAACACAGATGGTGAGCGTATCCTTGAATATGCGGATTCGCATAACCTCACCATAATGAACACCGTGTTTCGCAAACGCAACTCCCACCTTATCTCGTTCTATAGTGGGAACACCAAGACGCAGATAGACTTCGTCCTTGTGAGAGATCGTGACCGAAATCTCGTCACAGACGCGAAGATCGTGCCGTATGAAACGGTCGCCCCACAGCATCGTCCGCTGATCTGTACTTTGAAGATCGCTCCTCCGAGGCTGCAGCAGGTTGAGCGATGCGGTGCTGCAAGAATCAAGTGGTGGCGAATGAAAGAGAAAGAAGCAGCTGTGATTTCTCGCGTACGGTTACCGACAGTCACGACTGTCGACGAAACTTGGAAGAAAGCGACCGACGCGATACTTCAAGCTGCGAGGTCAGAACTTGGCACTACGAAGCCTGGACGACGAAAGGTCGACATGCAGGCATGGCTGTGGACGAACGATGTGAAAGAAAAAGTTCGAGAGAAGAAAGCGCTTTATCATGTGTTTCTCGGCGACAAGACCGCCGATAACTGGCAAAAGTACCACGAAGCGAAAAAAGCTGCCAAGAAGGCTGTGGCCGTAGCAAAAGCCACTCATTACAATGATGTCTACGAAAAGCTTGAGTCGCGCGATGGCGAGCGGTATTTGTACCGACTTGCGAAAAACCGTCATCGCCAATCCGAGGATATAGAGAAGTTCTTTGGCATCAATGATGAGAACGGCCATCTTCTGACAGAGCGCAAAAAGGCATTGAAGCGATGGTGCGATTATTTCGAGGGAATTTCGACTGAAGAGTTCCCTCATCCGGCCGTCCCTTCTGTGGCTCCTATCCACGGTCCCGTCCACAAAATCACTGTGGAGGAAACTGACGCGGCTCTGAGGAAGATGAGACCGGGCAAGGCGACTGGTCCAGATGACTTGCCAGCTGACTTATGGAAGTCGAAGTTCTGGTACTCTGCTGAGTGGTTGGCCAAGTTTTTCAACCAGGTTGTAGCGGAGAAGAAGGTGCCTGATGTTTGGCAGGAAAGTACGACGATTCCGATTTGGAAGAAGAAGGGCAGCCCTGCAGACTGCTCAAATTACCGTCCGATTCGGTTGCTCTCGCACAGCATGAAGATCTTCGAGCGAATCCTCGATAGCCGAATTCGCGAAATCGTCAAGCTTTCAAGCAATCAGTGCGGCTTCGTGGCTGGTTGTGGCACTATCGATGCCATACATGCCGCCCGTCTTCTGGTAGAGAAGCATCGCGAGAAACAGAGGCCGGTGCATCTTGCCTTTCTCGACTTGGAGAAGGCCTTCGATCGCGTACCGCGTGAGGTTATATGGTACGCCCTACGACAGCACTGTGTTCCCGAAGAACTTGTAGAGTGGGTGCGAATGCTATACTCTTGTCCAAAGAGTCGTGTGCAAGCGGCAGCAGGAACCTCGACGAAGTTTCCCATCTCTGTTGGGGTGCACCAAGGATCTGCGCTTTCCCCACTCCTCTTTGTTGTCGTAATGGATGCCATTACGCGAGATCTCCAGAAGCCCGTCCCTTGGACGTTGCTTTATGCCGATGACGTGATGCTCGCCTGCGAAGACAAAGGTGAGCTCGAACGAGAGGTGCAAGCTTGGTGCGACCGCCTGGCAATGTTCGGACTCAAATTGAACGTCAAGAAGACCGAGTATTTCACGACTGACGTAAATGAGTCCGGCTCCATTAAGATTAACGGTACTGAGCTTGCACGCACTTCGGTGTTTAAATACCTGGGATCAGCAATAGCCTCTGATGGCAGTCTGATGGTTGAAGTGAACTCACGCGTGAGTGCAGCTTGGTCGAAGTGGCGCTCGTTGACTGGAGTACTCTGCGACAAGAAGATGCCAGAGCGCTTAAAGTCGAAGATCTACAAAACCGTCGTCCGGCCGGTAGCGATGTACGGAGCTGAGTGTTGGCCTGCGACAAAGGAAACGGAAAGTCGCCTCAGCGTAATAGAAATGAAGATGCTGCGCTGGATGGCTGGAGTCACGCGCCTGGACCGCATCCGAAACGAGGCTATCCGGCAGAAGTTCGGTGTCGCGCCGATAGCGGACAAGATGCGTGAAGCTCGCTTACGATGGTACGGCCACGTTCTGCGTGGAAAGGAAGACAGCGTCCGTAAGATAGGCCTTAACTTCGTAGTGTCTGGAAAACGGCCTAGAGGGCGCCCGAAGCAGCGCTGGGCTGATACGTTACACAAGGACTTTAAAGTAGCTGGTGTCCACCCTGATCTAGCACGGGATCGGGAAAGATGGCGACATGGCACCAGAAAAGCGGACCCCGTCATGAAGCGGGACAAACGCTGAAGAAGAAGAAGAAGATTGAATAAGCGCTGCTTCTGAAATAGATGTCGGAAGTCGCTCGTAATTATACCTGAATTCAAAAAATTCCAAAATTCCTCCACACTTCTAGTCGTAGTAGAGTCTGGTTCTCCTGAAACCTATTAATTTCTAAGCGATTGTTTACAAATGTTTGTTGTAGCGCTTATTCAACAGTACACACTACGTTGTGAGAGAGGAAAACTGGTAACTTACATTATCTTTATTGGGCAAAAAATTTCCCTGTTGAATTCATCCCTGATCCGATGTTGAGGTATTGGAGTCATTCTCTATCCTCTATACTCCATGTTGTGTATAAGATGTTAAATCTTCTTTCTCGTGCTCCACGTCAGTTTTCATCTCTTTACTTCCTTGTAAAGAGAAACTGAAAGTACGGGGAAAACTGTATTAAATTTCCGTTTACTTTAGTCATTGTCAATTTTGGGAATGAGTGACATCTGTAACCATTCAAAGCTTTTATTCTCAGAGTTATTGGAGCACTTACTGTGATTGAATAGAGACTTCCAGGGTCTATCTTTGATGATTTTTGATCATTTTGAGCAAGCCTCTATCTTTGATGATTTTTGATCATTTTGAACGAGCCATCTTACAGTTGAGCGGCGGGGAGGGCCACCTTTTTTATTACGTGTGAAAAGGAGAGCGATAAGACATTTTATTCTCCTAGCAACATCCTTTGTGTTGAACGGTAGGTTACCGTCTGCACAGCGAGTCGAATTTGCTAATTTGGGTCCCCCCCCCCCAGGACAACCAAGCCGCCTCACCGCCGTCAGTGAACTGATGCGAGCTTTATTTGGGAAGGTAGAATACACTGAATAGTTTATCGGCTGGCCACCGGAAGTCATTGTGTAGGCCAAATACGCATTAAAATTGGCCTCATGACATCCTACAGAAGTGGAATGCGTGGCGCATCCCAAAGTGGATTGATTAACGACATCCTCTATCCTTTCGCAGATCCTCACGAAAACCTGCTTTGTTGCGCTTTAGATACTGTGTCGTCTCTATCTTTATTGCGATCTTGCATGTTGTCGTCGAAGCTTACTAACCATAAGCATAGGCCTAGCCAGCCTGGTGAGTTTCAACCAGTTGCGCTCTTGGTTCTGGTTTGGCATTCTTCCTCTAGAAAAACAGCAGTGCGCTGTATAATAGCATCTAATTGCATTTGTAGGGCTGCAGGAATGCTTCCTCAGCTTCAGCACCCGCCTTCCGAACCACTACTTATTTCCTAGATTGACTTAATTCTTTAATTAATTGGGTTTCTGTAACGCGAGTAAAGCAGTCGGAAAATTTGTTAACTCCTACACGCACACTGAATCAAGGGTCAAGGTTCGGGTGCTGCTCAGGGCAAACAAGTTTACCACTCTTCCAAGGTATGTGAGTTGCTGTCGAGAACGTATTCAAGATAGCCTTCACGAAATCTTGAGGAATTATTAGGTCATCCAATAGTGATGCCATTTTCTCGACGTTGATTCCAACTGAACACGTTTTTATCAAAACTTAATTTTCAACCAACAATGTAATAATCCTCATTGTCATCAATCTTCCGCCATCTAGTGAGCAAATTTTCGGTACCGAAATGACAAAAGTGCTGTGGCTTTTCAGTAAAATATCTGGACATCCTCCAATTTTTCAAATTTCTTGCCAATAAGGAAATGTTGTAGGGATCGGAGTGAGTGTTATTCCGAAGGTGCGATATGGGGCGAGTACGGTGGCTGAGGTAGAACCTCGCATCCTAATTCAATAACTTTTTCCGGGGTCCATTTTGCGTCTTTCATAATCTTGTTGCAGAATGACGCCGTTTCTGTTAGCGATTACCGGATATTTTCCACTAAAGCTTGGTCCACTCGATCCAATTGTTTACAGTAAAGATCTGCGTCAACACTTTGTCCAGGTTCAACCACTTCAAAATGGATAATTCCACGGACATTCACCAAGCACCACAGGCGCTTTCTTTGGGGATGTAAAGTTGGCTTCGCAGCCCTTCTTAGTAATTTTTTTCTTGGAGACAATCAGTGCTTTTCCGCTTTGGATTATCATACAAAACCCATTTTTGGTCTCCTGTCATCAGCTGATCAAAAACGGGCCCATGAGGTGACGTTGAAGCAATGCGCTGCAACATGTCCGTCGGCTGGCTCGTTTCTCGGCAGACGGATTGTCGAGTACCCAATCACCTGCTACTTTATCAGTCCGACGTAGATGTCAATACATGGTCGATTTATGTTGGTGAGAGTATTCTTCCACTGCTTGGCAAGGATTTTCCTCCACTTCTGCCCTTAGCATGTCGCTGTCGAATGCTAAGGGCTACAGGTCTTCCTGATCGAGAGGAGTCAGAGAGGTCAACATTACCGGATCTGAACTTGGAAAAATATCTTTGGCATTTGCGAACGTCCTACGCATCTGGATATAAATCCATATATTTTTGGTAGCGACTGTCCATCATTACACTTGCGAAACTCGAAAAGCATGCAATGCCGAATATGTCTTTTAAGATTTGGCTGGCCATTTCACCTGAACATGCAAACGAAAAATTCAATAAATAATCGTTTAATTGTTTTGAAAAGAGCAATTGTCGTTTACCTTAGAATAACTCGTGACACCTTCGAAAATACACAAATTAGACGACTAATAATAAGCAAATATAGTAATGCGCAAAAAACATTACTTATTGGGTGGCCTAAAATTTAGAATGCATGGTAGATTTAACAAAGAGAGCAGCTGATAACTCAATCCTAAAAGAATAACGGAAGCAAATGAAACTATTGAAGAACAGATCTCAGCAGCATATCATCCAACAACACTACTTTGAAAAGCTTGAACAGGCGGTCCTAGGATGCCATCAATTTCACCAAGTAATTTGCTGCCATTTGCCAGTCATTTCTTGAACAGTTGTTCCTTTTTCTGTTCATAGTCACCTATTCTTAAGCGCATCCATGCCATCGCAAATGAAAGCATGCAAGCATGCATGAAGCCAAGTTGCTCATTAGACTGTCAATCTGACTGAAGTGGGCAAGAAGATACCAAGAACCTTTTCGCGCACACTGTGGCCTTGATTGGTTATTGGAGCGGACGAACCTCTACCAGAATCCTTCTCTTTTTTCCAATTTGAGCCGTTCGCCTGCTAATCGAATCGGAATGCCGTTCGTTCTAACGACACATCGTACAATAGCCCAATATGTCTCTGTGTGCCGAGAACACTTTCCGAAGCGAAAGTCGCCGTTGTCGTTCCTCAAGTGATTCATCTCGGCCAACGGCAGCAGCCTATTTCAACGACCGTGTGTATTCGTGTCCTACGCACACCCACATTTTTCTCCTCTTGCACCGTGTCTGCCTGTACGCCGGTCGTCTCCTCACAGAACTGGCCACGATTCCAATCGCTGCAAGGGCCGTAACGATGTGATGAATTGGATCTCGTTAGGCGTGCTCGGTCGGTTCTCCGCACATGCGTAACGCCCCCAGTGCGAGGATTCATCAACGATTTACCGGTCGGAAACGGCGGAACTTACCGCGAAACCGTCACGTACCGCGATTCATCCACGAGCAGCGTGGAAGGTTGCGGGTGAAACCGTTGCAACGGTTACCCCGCTTGGGTAAACAACGCAGTGAAGCACCGGTAACGCCCCACTGCTAATGTCTGTGACAACAAGATGGGCTCGTGGCCAAAAGTGGTCGGACACAGGCACATGGGCGTTTTCTTTTTTGGATCACCTGTTAAGCTGAAGCTTGTTCTCAGATGTGTCCCCAGTCATTGCATCGTCTTCCAGCTTCGTTTCAGAATTTACATTGACTGATAATGCAGCTTTTAACGTAAATTTCTGCAAAGCTCAATGTAGCCTGTTATTTTGTCACCTTGATTTGTGTCTTTTTGATTACCTCGTTCCTATGTTAGAACCTAGGCCAACTATGCCTTCCATCTCTACCGGCTCGGTAGATTGGTATATGGCTGACGTTGGGGGGGGGGGGAGGAGGGGAGGGGACACTTATATGTCTAATGGTAAGGGCTTACCACCGCAATTCCTGCCCTTCTCTTTGTCCTTAAACCTCTACCTTTGTTCTTAAATTCTTGACGAAAACCTGTAAGAGCAGCAGAATGAATGTTGTTTCCAGCCTCATACAGTGACCCCCTTCGAGCTGATTTGCACCTAGCTGTCAAATGATAAACAACGAAAACAGGCACAGGCTATAGATGGAAAAACCTACGTACCCGAACACTAAATAAATTTCAATAAAATGGGAAAAATAATGCATTAGAAGACTCGCGCTCCGAACGACGTTAAGAACTCAAAAGAATATTTCGAGTGTGGCGCACTATCGCGGAGTCTCGTGCCCTCGAAAGGCGTCGAAATGTAGAAATAGTGCACTTCCGCTGGATTCTTGCCGTTGCAAGTTACACTGTAATGCCCTTCGCGCGGTGGTTGATGTGCACAACAGACGTCAACTTATCGGCGCTGCATCCTTCCCTCGTCCTCCGTGAATCACAGGGGCCGATAAGTTTCTGACAAGGAGCCGGCCGACTAGACATGTGGTGGCGATTTACCGACTCCTACGTTGACGAATCCGGGCCCCGCACCCAGAATCATGAACGAAACCTGCGGTGAATCTTACCACATATTTACCTTACTGACTTCTTACCAGAAACGTGTCACTACTTCTGATTCATGAAGATGTGTCTGGTCACGCGAGCTTGACTCGCTATCACCTGTATCACCTGTCGTCCCGTTGATCATCGACTTGCTCGAGCGGGCGCCAGCAGCGTCTCCATTCGTCCCTGTCGCGTGCAAGAGTGGTCCAATGGATCCTCCTCGCTCGAGGGACACGAAGAGCGTCATATCGGTCGTTCAGGGCTTCCACGAAGAAGTCCGACCAACGCGTTGATGGGCGTCCTGGTGTTCTTTTGACATCCCGCGGAATCCAATCTGTGACGGCTCTCGTCCAGCGGGTGTCTGCGAATCGCATTACGTGGCCGGCCCACCTAATTTTCGACGACTTGGCCCATGCGACAGCGTCTCTGATCTTCGAACGTCGGCGAAGCTCGGAACTCCGGAGGCCTTCTCTCACTTGCGTGAGTCGTGTCACTCCGAGCATCGTCCTCTCGATTCCACGCTGCGCGACGCTGATCGCGTGTTCATCCTGCTTTCGTATAGCCCAGGTCTCTGAGGCGTATGTTAGGGCAGGAAGAACGGTAGAGTCGAATAGGTGGGCACGGAGTCGGACGTTCTTCGTTTTCTTCACGACTTCTTCGACGCTCTTGAAAACTCCCCAAGCCGCTCGTTTCCTCCTGCTCAGCTCTGGTGCTAGGTCGTTGGCCATGTTGACTTCGCGACCCAGATACACATAGCTGGAGCATTCGGAGACGTTCGTTCCGTTGAGCGAGAATGGGGCATCAGAAACCCATCCGTTCTTCATGAACATCGTCTTCGTAAGATTCAGCTGCAGTCCAACGCTTCCACATACACGATCGAAGTCGGCCAGCATTCGTTCCGCCTGACTGATGCTCGGTGTTATGAGCACGATGTCGTCAGCGAAGCGAAGATGGTGCAGTTGCCGGCCGTCGACCTTCACTCCCATGTCTTCCCATTCTAGTTCGCGCATGACGTTTTCGAGGGTGGCGCTGAAGAGCTTCGGGGATATGGTATCCCCTTATCGAACCCCTCTCTTCACGTCAATGACGACGTCGTTGTAGAATGGTGAGATCTTGGTCGTGAATCCACTGTACAGCTCTCGAAGGACTCTGATGTACTGAGTAGGAACGCCCTGGGTGAGCAGGGCTTCCATGACCGCTTCAGTCTCGACGGAGTCGAATGCCTTCTTCAGGTCGATGAACGTAAGGCACAGCGGCAGCTTATACTCTCGCGACACTTCGATGAGCTTCGTAATGGTGTGTATGTGGTCGATCGTGCTGAATCCTCTCCGAAATCCTTCTTGATCGCATGGCTGTCCTTCGTCCAGCGTTCTACTAATCCTATTCAGGACGACTCGAGTGAACAGCTTGTAGACTACGGACAACAGGCAGATCGGGCGATAGTTGCCAATGTCGTGCACGTCTCCCTTCTTGTACAGCAAAACGGTCTTGCTGGTCTTCCACTGAGATGGAACCTTGCATTCGGACAGGTAGCGTGTGAAGAGCCGCGCCAAGGTGTTGTTGAGCGCTGCCGGGAGGTTCTTCAGGTGTTCAGCCCTGATCCTGTCAGAACCGGGTGCTGTACGTTTCTTCACCGACGAGATGGCGTGTCGGATTTCAGAGGGGACGACGTATCCATCCTGCGGAAGATGGCATGGGGGCAGGTGGACGTGGCTATCGAAGAGATCGGAGTAGAAGTCGTGGATGACTTTCTCCATGGTCCTTCTGGAAGAGGTGATGGTTCCGTCAGGACGTCGGAGAGCGGTCATCTTGGTCTTGAAGTTGGCGAAGTTCCGGCGGGCATTGCGGATGCTCAGCCCTGCCTCTGCTGCTTCAGCCAACACTTCCGCCCTTCTCCCCTTGAGATCTTCCTTTATCGCCGCTCTGCATAGCTTTGCAAGCTCGGACGTCAGTTGGTAGTTGCCTGACGCTCGTGCTGCTCCACGCTGGCGTATCAGCTCGAGAGTTTCCGGAGACAGGCGTCTCTTGGTGGTCTTCAAGCACTCGGCTCCCTTAGCACTATCGTGGAGATGGTGCACGAAGTGATCGTATTCCTCGTCGACGTTGTCCATGACGGCATCTTCCCAAAGGCCGACAAGAGAGGTGTAGAGATCCCAGTTGATGGTCGTTCTGGGATTCCTCTTCTTGAACTTCGCGGCCTTCTCTCCTTGACGCGAAAAGCGGAACCTCGCGCGAAGGAGGCGGTGGTCCGATCCCGTGTAGAACTTGGGGACAACGGAGACATCGGTCAGGCAATACTTGCGATTGAAGATGATGTGGTCGATCTCGTTATGGAACTGGCCACCGGGGGATTCCCAGGTCCATCGTAGGGAGGGAGGCTTCTGGAACTGCGAGTTTCCATGGATGGTCTTGGTCGACATGATAAACTCAGACAGCCTTTCACCTTGCTCGTTCCGCTCCAAACCGTGGGTTCCGATGTGAAGTTCTTCCGGCGACCTTCGTGGCCCGATCTTGGCGTTGAAGTCGCCGACGATCACCTTGTAGAAGGTGTGATCTTCCTTATAGAACTTCTCCAGCTCCACGTAGAAGGCGTCGACGTCTTCGTCGTCGTAGTCGGATGTTGGGGCATACGCGACGAACACAGTCAAGGCTGGCACATAACCACATCGCTTCAGTCGCAGACGTCCGATTCGGCTTGTCAGAGACTCGTACGAATCGATGTTCATGGCCAAGTGCGTGTTGACGAGGACACCAACGCCGCCTACTCCCCTGCTGTCGCATGTTCCGAGGAACAGTTCTTCTCCGGAGTCGTAGGCGGCGTGTAGGGGGTGGTGTCTTCTCGTCTCGGTCAGTCCGATGACGTCGTACTTGATCTTCCTGGCTTGCATCATCAGGTCCTCGACGGATGCTTCCGACGCAAGCGTGCGGGCGTTGTAAGTACAGATCGTCATCCTAGCCCTTCTCAGTTTGCGCAGCCTGGTTAGGCCCTGAGATTTTAGCAGCCTCTCCGTACTCGTCCTTCCCATCGCTGCAGAAATGGGGGCTCTTTCGGGGTCAGGGGAATGAGGCCCTTTAGTGCTGCTGTGTTTGTCTGGAATACAACACGGGTAGCTAGTCAGGCTCTGTCGTGCGGGCGGGGTACTCCGGGCAGCCAGCCAGACTGCCCGAAGGGACGGGGCGAGACTTAAGGTGGTCTCGAATCGCCTTACATGTACTCCCAGTCTACCGAGTGCAAGCTTTTGGCCGAGCCGACACAGTTACAATCCGCACAGTCACGGACACATCCACGCACACTGTGCACGAACATGCCGCTCCCACGCACAAGGAACGCATCGACCCGACACAGCAGGAGCAAGGAGTCCATCCCCTGCATCCCACCTGCGTCTCTGGGCAGTACACGGTCGCATTTGGTTCGCGTTTAATTCTCCTATCCACCACCCGGGGACGCGCCACGTGGCCCTGCGACAAGCGGCCCGAGATCCCTCTTAACAAGAGAGCCCGAAGGCTCTCAATCGAGGGAGATCCGTGGACTCGCTATACTGGTTCAAAAATTAGCAGTGGAGCGCGAATGCCACCGATGCTTCGCGGTAACGGCGAAGGCCACGTTAGGTAATCTTTACCGCAAAATTTACCACGCCGTGCTTAAAAAATGAAGTAACTGCGGAGACGGCTGTAACTTTCACCAATACCGTCCAGTAAGTCGATGACGAATTTGGATCTAGATCTAGCGGCTGCTCCTCTGCACATTTACGGGTTTTGTCGAACGAGAACGTGTGTCGTTCCTCACCGTGTTGCCGACAGTAACGCGATAAAGGCAGCTTCTATCTGTATCTTAACACTTCTTTGAATCGCTTTGAATTTTTTTTCAAAAATTAGGCCTGTTCTCGTCCTCAAAAACAGCACATTTTTATCAGCTTTGTAAGTCTCCGTTCTGCTGAAATGGTCGACAACTTTTCCGTACGTCCGTGCTGAGTGCCAAAACAACCCATTCGACCCTCCTCGTTCGAGGATTCGTTGGGCGCCATGCTATTTTTCTCATTCAATGTTTTATCGAGGACACCTGTGCAGTTATAGAACTATGAGATGATACCGCGTTCGCCTCTCGATAAATCTTGGCATAGTAGTCCACGATGTGCAACATCGTGGATTGTGAGATGAATAAGAGATTATTAGACACATGTTGCGAAAATAGACATCACTGGGAGGTGGGAGCGCGCCAGCCAATCAAGCCTTTTCAAATTGACGTCCCATTTAGAGCGATCTGTACGGTCAGTATTCTTATTGGCTGTCGCGTTCGGCTGGCGCTTTGCTTGGTTGTGATCGACTAGCGCGCCAGCACCTCCCAAAGCTGCCCTGCGACATGAGCCGATAATTCTGTGCGCAGCTACATATATTAGAGACTCGTAAGTGACATTACCGAGTAGCACTGGTGAGTCGAGGAGGTCCGATCCATCGCAGTCCAAGTGCTTCCACTTCGCCATTAATAAGTGAAGGAATAGGTAGAGGTCTGCGTTAGTGAATTCCTTTGCAGTGCGTGCCATGCATTCGCTTCTACAAGATATCGTGGAAGCAATTAGAGTGCGTATTCGCCCCACACTTGCAGTGGGCAGTCGGTAGACACATGAGTGTTTCATTCTTCCAAGACAAGTCTAGTACGGATATAAACCAACCTGTGAGAGATAGAAGGCTTGACCAGGTGGCGGGAAATCGCACCAGAAAACTGGAATCGAGTGCCGTGAGCTTAACACAAGGATACATACTTGGAGTTCCTTATCGCCTTAATATTCTAACGTACAGCCGAGGCGAACAATCAACGTGCTTCGATTGCAGAAATAGCAGTTGTGCGCATTTGAGATGGAATTTCCCGAGGGCCTCAATTTTTGCGCTTAATTTTTAATCATTGGCGTGTGTAGAGCAGTCGGAGGAGGTGCCGGTTGTGGCATGCACCCGATAGCAGGTTGTTGGACCGAATTTCCTGCCCTTCCAACCAAGCCCTCCATCCTTCCGGTCGGTGAATTGCTACCAGACTTGTCTGGGAAGGATAAAACGCTGACTTGTTCATCGGCTGACCATCGCAAGTCATTGTATGGCCAAATACGCATTTCAATCGCCCCCACGACATCCCTTGGAAGTAGAATGCGTGGGGCATCCCAAGAGGGTTTGAGTAACGCCGTCCTTTATCTTTTATCCTTTAATCTTTAATCACTGATTTAGTTTTTGAATTCACGCACTTTTAGCAACCATTCACATAAAATCATTGGCCGACAAAGGAGTACGTAGCGCAAGAGGTTCATTTTAGCATCTATTTTGAGGCATAAAGAGAGGCGCAGCACTTCTGTGTATCCTGTCCAACAATGAATCTGGTCCTCTGAGTGGGCAATTTAGCATCGACCGTGTTTGATTGGAAAACATTTGCACGAGCATTGTCTTGCTGGCTCCACGTTCCTTCTAGAAAGGTCTTCCAACCAAAGGTGCAGGTTCGGAGGAGCTTTTCGTTTTTTAGAGAAACAAGGGTTACTTTGAGGATCGCCGGGTTCGTTTTTCTTCTACTGTTTTCTACAATACTTTTGTCATTTTAAAACAGCCCATTTGGCTGCAGTTAGACCGCCCTTGTTCTCGTCGCTGATTTACGGATTTTTTTTTGAGTTTCAGCTGTGACAGGCCTAAGAGTGTCCTGCATTTTCAGCTGAATATCAGCTTCATTCATCTATTGTGGCTTGTGTCATTGGCCTCATTACAAAGTATGCGCGATGCGACAATTTGTTAGCATAGTTGTTTGAATGTTCGTAAAATTTATATACCTCAGAACACATTAAGGTTTTCTTGATTTTTTAGAGAGCAGGGAAGCGAAAATAGCCTGGCTTGTTACCTTCAAGATTGCGCCTTCACTTGTCCTATTTGCTGCAATGCTTGCTTGAGTGGTAGTTTAAATGCATCTACATAAAAGTTTGGGGAAGAATAAAACAAATTTTGCGACCCTCATCCATTATTTTGGCCAATACTTTTGGTTACAAGAATCCAAAGCTAAATCTTTGAGCTTTAAGTAACCTGCGCGGCTCGGCAGTATACACTGGATCCGAATGAACCATTTTCGGATATCCGATTCGGATATCGCGATCCGAATCAACCAATTATCCCTCCACCTCAAAATTCAAATCCAAAAATCCGGTGCTCGAAAAATCGCCCTCATCCGAATCATCCAAAAATCCGGGGTCCGGGAAATTGCAATTATCCGAATCATTAAGTTATCCGGACCTTGGATGATCCGATGCGTTGAGAGCTACGGATGGACTAAGATTCGCTCGGTATGGAAGAAAATATCATGGGCTCAGCGGTGCGACTGACAGAGAATGCGTGCAAAAATTATCCAAGGGCGATAAAAATTGTTATCGATCCCTGTGCTGTTGAGTTCTAGAGCTGCTCTAGTTATGAAGCATCTCTGAAACACCTCACTTTTAGTTGAAAATGACGTGGCTACCCAATTTCTATTTTTTAAATGCAACTTTACATTAGTAGCCCACCTCCGGCCCAAAGTTCTATTTAAAAAGTCAGATATCAAAAACGCTGAAAAAAGTTAAATCGAAGGTTTAAAGAAGCAATACGTAAAACGTCAAAAAGTGTAAAGCAGAATATATTTGACGTTGAAGTGACGATGTTAACGCTACTAATCAAGTAAGCCTTGCGATGTATTTAGAGGGAGCTGCACAATTTCAACACTAATATCACCTTTAGATTTTCGCTCTCCCGCTAATAAAAATGAAACGTACCATTTTACCGTCAAACTAAGCACTTTTCAAATCATGCAGGACACATTTCAAACAGGATTTAAAACATTATTTTTTCTTAAAAGATGAGAATTGTATAAGTTTATATTCTAATTCTATAATAATTCCATAAAACTATAAAACGATAAGGAGTTTACTTGCTCGGTAGGTGAACTAAATCTTCAAAGAATCATGCTAAAATTTCTCTTGAACAAAAAAATTATTCTAAACCTTTGGGAGAGTTTCTAGTTTAACGTAGAAGAAGCTCATTTTGAATTGAGATAGCTCCTTTTTGGTTTCAAAAGTCTTAGCCTAGCTTAGAAGAGTGTCCAGTTCGATTTGAAAAATGTCCAATTCGACGTAAGAATGGTATGAATGGAACTAGTCGTTATTGTGGCCTACAAGGATCATGAAGACGCGCCAGCCAACCACATGCAATCCGAGCGTAGGTCGAATCGGGGCACCGATCTCACATGTATGGCCCGTCATAGTGCTTCTTGGTTCGTTGTGGTTTGGTAGTCTGGTGCGTTTCAGCTCCACTCATATAGGCTACATTAATGACCAGTAGCTGTAAAAAATGTTGTATCTGAAAATGAAAATTTTCTACTCAGATGTTTCTACATAGATTTCTGAGACAAGCTGTACAAATCCAGCACGACCAAATAACGAAAATCGCTCTGTCAGCCCTACCCACGATACTTGTATGCCTCTCTAAGTCTATTAGATGACATATAGAGGCTTCGATGTTTTATTGAGGAAAACTTGCTCTTCTTTTTGGTGTAGTAATTGGGCTGGGCGCGTGTAGCGCAGTCGGAAAACGTGCCGGCTGTCGCGCGCACTCGATGCCAGGTTCTTGGTTCGGATTCCCGCCCAGGCCAACCAAGCCTTCCATCCCTCCAAGGTTGATGAATTAGTACCAGGCTAGTCTAGGAAGGAGAAAGCTCTGACTTGTGGAACGACTTGCCACCGCAAGTCATCGTGTGGTCAAGTACGCATCCAAATCGCCTCCGCGACATCGCGGAGATGAAGAGCGCGTGGCGCATCACAAGTGGGATTGAGTAACACCGACCTCTATCCTCCACTGCACTTGTATTGCTACTCTGTCGAATTGTTTTGGCACGTTAGTTATCTAAAAAGCTAAGAAATAGGCATAGTTGTGCCAATCTGAAGTAGCTGACCAACTTGAGGCCCTTCTTACAAGTCCTGTTTCCGTTCACGTCATTGTCTCAACGGGCGAGTGTAGACGCGTGTAAGTGAACGTCATGGAGCTGTCCTCGAAGTCTTGATTTCTTCGCAAATCGTTTAACAGGATCGGCGGGAGCGACCCAGAAACTGCTGAAGACACTTGGCCACACCTTTTCAGTGCTGATTGACTTTCTCGTACATCCTCACGGAATGGAGTTCCACTGCAACTTCCGCTGTTTTTATGCTGCCTAGTTGCTCGATTTTAGGGCAGAGGTGTTGGCCTATAAAAGCAGGTAAGCAGAATCGCAGCCAGGCATTTGATAGAACTGTACTCCACACCTACCCAGCGGGTTCACTACGATTGTACCTTCTGTCATTAATCATCTCTCGTGTTATCATGCTGTTTGCGGTGGACTCGAGGATATCCGCCATCGGATGCGCGCGCGTGCAAATATCTGTCTGTGATTCTAAGAGACCTGTTCGCTGTCTTGTTATCTGCTACGATCCAGCAGTCCCATCCGCTACTCCCATCCATTGGGGCCTATTGTAGCGGAGCAGCTTCCTTGGAAGAGCTCAGACCGTTTTATGCAGCGAATCAGTCTTGCTAGTCGATAGAATACTTGAAACACAGTTTTCGCGATCATCTTCCCATCCTTCCGTGATGTTCTTCTGTACTACTCTTTATGTCAGACCTACTCGCCGAGGTTAAAAATGTAGAATTGCCCGTGTGCTCGACATGAATTTCCACGAATTTTGGGCTAAGCCGCTGTTAAACGTCGGGAAGAAGAAGGGGCATGGCGAACCGTGGCGATAGAGTAGGAGGATTCCGTACTCTTCACCTAGAACAATCTGTCCGTTAGGATCAACTTCCAGAATATGCTCACCATGGAAATCGGTTGTATCGTTTGTGTCATCCTTAAGCGGACGCTAGCACGTGTATTTATTTTATTTATTGACGTGTGACATAAACACACGTGATAATCGAAAAAGGACATGTGAGAGACAAATATCAGACAAAACAGTAACACTTAGTATGGCGAGACGGAGAGAAGAAAGGGGAATTTAGCTAGCCTTGTTGGAATAAAATAAGCAACTGCAACTAGTCAACACAAATCTTAACAGAGTAGCATCCATCAAACTTAACCAAACACTTTCGAATAATAAGATTTTGAAAAGCTTGAACAGATAGTCCTAGGATATCTTCCTCTTCACTAAGTACTCCCAAAGGTTTCTATACGTAAAGAAATTTGACCTAGTCTGGGACCTTACCACAGGAACATAACGTCTGAGCCTTCTGTTTCTTGACGTCGTCAGTGATGCACCAAAAAAATCTTACTGGGTCGATTGAAATTCTTTTTGTCAGAATCTTAAACAAATCTACTTTTCTACGACTGTTCTGAAGAGTTTGAAGGCCAAGGTCCCTGGCCCTCCTAATGCCGGCTCTAAAATCTCTCTTAAAACATCTCATATGTATATCTTCCGAGTTAAATTATTTTGAACACTTTCTAGCAGATCTATGTCTTTCTTTTTAAATAGGTTACATACTGTTATTCCATAGTCCACTAGGGCGAACATAGGGTTTGTAAGCTTGTAAAAGTAATTTGGGGTCATCCATACGCAGAATCTTGAACAACAAGTAGGTCTTATGATTTGCTTTCTTCACGAGTGCACTGTAGTGTTTTTTAAATCGAGGTTGTGCGATATCCGTCCTTGTCGTATGCCAGAGTAGCCCAGTGGGTCCGCCTCGCTCGAGGGGTGCGAAGAGGGTCACGTTACGTAATGTTATGTATATTACCGGGTGGTTATCCGCTCATGGGAGAATAACTGGACAATAACAATAAACAGCATTCGCAGTAAAACAGAAACATCTAAATCCAATGCAACCCATTCAACGAACCCTATCTGGAACCAATTAAAACATCCATAGGATAAAAGGAGAGAAACTTTAGACAACAAAACAAGCAATGATAGAAAGAAGAGCAATTAGAGAGACGTGCGAAGAACTACTGGTTTTTAAATGTACGGTGGCTCAACACAGAAAACCTTTTTTAGACAATCCTTCGATCGTGGCCGCTGTTCTATGAGTAATGTAAAATCTTACACCAAAAACTCTCATAAATTTACGATCATAAAGAAGAATTCCGCTAGACTAGAGAGCATGACACGCCCATACAATAGATCCGTGTTGCCGCACATTGCCTGCACTCCTTACTGAACTAAGCCTCAGCGTTCTTAAAATGTCTCAACCCAAAAATCACGTGTATCGACTGCATTACTTGTCGCTCCGTTAACCACCGAGTTGCTCAAGCAGAAGCGATTCATCTTCCAGACTGGTTCATTCCTCCTAGCGCGAGGGGCAAGAAGAGTGTTATATATTCCCTTCAGTGCTTTCGCGAGGAAACCCGAATAATGGCTGCTGGGTGTCCTGACGTTTTCGACCTTAGCGGGATCGAATCGGTAACGACTACGGTGCAGTAGGTGTCAGCGAGACGCAATGAATAGCCGACCTACCTAATTTTCGATGATTTGGCCAGGTCACACTGTCTCTGATAATCTAGTGTAGATGAAGATTTAAACCGTGGATGTCTTTCCGAAGGGTATCTAACGTCCGGATCCGGGGCATGCGGTGTTTGCCCCTCCGCCCTTCCCTACAGGGTAAAAGGTAAAAAGTATTGACCCGCTAAACGTAAACGTTAGAAATAACAGCACATAATAAAATTCAACAAGTTTATATACAAAACGTCAACAATGATCTAGCGAACAGAATAGCATCACTTGTATTTTATATGGGCTTCTTTGCTGCGAATGCAGGGGCGAAGACGCCGAGGAAAGGCATCGACGGTGAGCCGCAAGTAGTCCACGTCGATTTCGTTCAATGCTTAACCTTCAGTGACTTGATACCTTGGTGCATTCAACTTGTAAAAGTGTTACATACTATTCAAGGGCCTCCAAAGTGCTAATTCTGGCAGAGGGCTCGCTGCAAGGAAGGCGCATCCGGCCAGTATCATGGTTTGTGCATTCATCACAAGCGTCTCTCGTTTTCGTGGATTCAGAAGTGAAGATAAATCAGTAGAACTATCTGAATTGACGTTCTTAAGAAGCGTCCTTAAGAAGTAACTGGTTTCTTGGCTCAACCGT
This sequence comes from Heligmosomoides polygyrus bakeri, assembly GCA_947359475.1. Lineage (NCBI taxonomy): Eukaryota > Metazoa > Nematoda > Chromadorea > Rhabditida > Heligmosomidae > Heligmosomoides > Heligmosomoides polygyrus. Next base: position 20,689,357 of record OX375867.1, read on the forward strand.
ATGTCTCCCAGCAGGATTAGACTCCTGCGCAGAGTCGAGGATTGTTCAGGACTGGTGCCGCGCCAATATGAAGGACTTCATTTCGGCAGAGGAATGACCTCTGTGTAGGCTGGGTTTGAATCCGCTGAACTACTCTATATGGGCAGTATTGGAGAACAAGACTTGCGCTACTTCCCGCAAAAGTATGAAGTCAGTGAAGGATGATCTGGTCCAAACATGGAACGAAATCGACGTGGACTACTTGCGGCGCAGCGTCGATGCCTTTCCTCGGCGTCTTCGCTCCTGCATTCGCAGCAAAGAAGCCCATATAAAATACAAGTGATGCTATTCTGTTCGCTAGGTCATTGTTGACATTTTGAATATAAACTTGTTAAATTTTATAATGTGTTATTATTTCTAACGTCTGCGTTTAGTGCGTCAATACTTTCTACGCACAATGTACATATATGTTGCTCCAGAGCTTGAAATACCTCCAGATGATACGATGGTCGTTATCCGGACTAGCGAGTATCGTGTCGTAGGATGCTCGACTCAGCTATCACCTTAGCGCTGCCCCATCTGGTTAGAATAGATCCGCAAAAGCTATTCATTTCCATTGCAGGAACAACCACGCGCTCCATTTCGGCAGCTTATCGTAGAGGTTATTTGAGTGGATTCAAAGCCAATACAATAACTTGTGGTAGCCAGCTGATGTATGAATCACTGTTTTTTATACTTCGAAGACAACCGTGACACCAATTCACGGACCTGGAAAGATTGGTAGCTTAGTTGGCCTGAGCGGGAAACTCGAACGAAGAGTTGAATGGAAATGTGACAGCCGGCGCCTCCTCTTAATGCGCCGCCACGCTCCATAACACTCTTCTCCTCTAACCAACAGAGGATGAAGAATAAGGATAATACTTACTAAAGCCCATTGAGGAATACCGCCATGCGTTCCTCTTCAACGGCTTATCGTTGAGGCTATTTGAATGTATATTTTGCCAATACATTAACTAGGGATGGCCAGCTGATGGACAAGACAATCTGACATTAATTCACCGAGCCGGAGGGCTGGAAGAGCTGTTTGGCCTTGACAACACTCAAAATCTAAGCCCAGATTAAACTGTGCATGCGAGTAGCCGCTTCCTCCGACTGCGCTATCTTCTGTGTAAACGGGAAAAAGGCGTATAAAACAGCCTTCGCTGGAGAGCTCCTGGAACGGGAGCACCTGTAGTACTTAACGACTGGAGCACAGCTTTTCTCGCCAAAAAACATTGGCTTCCGAAAAGTATCATATAATCTCACGACCAGTAACGCTACTGCTATCGTTGACTACCTTCACGACCACTTCCTGCCAGTTTCTTTCTGTCGTGTCTATTCTGCTATCGGCCAATACAAACCACAGCGAATGATGCGAGCCTGTTTTGTTGCAGGACATGACGTCCGTCGACTACGACACGGACACGCTCACATGTGCCAGGAACAATCGCGCGGCCAGTCAACGCTTCTACAACCAGGTGATTACGGTGAGTTTTTCGTCTGTTTGGGCGCGGGGCAACAGTTCGAGAAGGGTTTTGTAGGCGCGTGATGTTAGTCATGCCACCTACATACCCACCCTGTCGCGTGGGTATGTAGGTGGCTGTTGCATAATTTTGGCATGAATTTCCGGCCAGAAAAGATTTAAAAGCGCTGCATAATTAAACGGCAACGGCAACTTCCTGTATAGCAAACATTAGTCAGCACATTGTTATTCTTTTATCTAACTTCATACCTATACTTTGTTGTTTAGTATCATTAATGCTGCTCATATGTACAGTTAAATGAGACACCGCCTGTCGCTTGCATCTGACTCCAGGTTCATGGTTCGGATTTCTAGCTCAAGTCAACCAAACTTTCCTTCCCCAAGATCGACGATTGGTACAGGACTTATGTTAGACGTATACATCACTGGTTTGTCAATTGGCTGGCCACTTCAAGTCGCTGTGCAGCGGATAGACATTCTAACTGCCTCCACATATAGTTTTCCTTTTAGAAATTTTATTCGAACGAATGAACGAACAAATAAATTCACGAATTTACTCAACGTCGAAAAATTTCTAGCGATTCAACTAATGAATTTATCCGCTCATGAATTTTTTCGAATGTTTAAAATACAAACGAATCAATTTGTCCATTAGTGTTTTCGAATGATAGAAAGTCGAATAATAAATTTTCGCTTAATCAAATAGGCGAATAATTCAATAGATTGTTCGAACCAGGTTCTCTGCTTGAAGATTCGAAATTGATTCGATATTTGAATACAATTTTTCTATTCTCAAGTAAAGCTGAAGTGTTCGATTTTCGAATAGTATTCGAATGTGGTTCTATTTCCATGTTCGAATTTGAACGAACATTCGAAAATCTAGAAATACCGAACATTCGGCTATTCGAACAATTATTCAAATAAATTATTCGAATATATTCGTTCGATCACAACTATATCTCCATGGCTTTCCTAAGAAGTATTATACAATGCAAAAGGGATTGATTAGCGCCGCACTTTATTCTTCATCTTTCAAGCAGCTTTAACTCTGCTAAGCTCTCAAGCGTTATGGAGGGAAGCGTTATCGGATCTTTCCTAATCGAGGAGGGTGGCGTAAAGTGAAAGTCATCTCCAATCTCTTGCTTGATTTTCTGGCGGCTCTCGCGTTATGGTTCTATTTAAATTCAGGAGATGTGGCTGTGTGGCATGGTATGGGGCACGCAACTGACACTCAACGGTTCCCACCGCAGGCTAGGGTAGATCCGTATTTTCAAAATTTTGCCTTCCCTGAAGTTTGCCAAAGAGGTGGATGCTCTCCGACTGATTGCCCTGCGTTGTGGCAGCCGACCTTACCCAGCGATCGCGACTTCTGAATTCTGATTTTTAGAGTGACCATTTCCTTAAACTGGGAATGAGGTCATTGAATACAACGGCTAGAAGTCGAAACCTTTTGACGTCCGCGCCGTTGTCGGTTTAGCGCTAAAATGATGGCCGTTTTTACAGCGTCCAATTTTGCTGATCGACACCTTCTGCCATCTGGCGTCCTCGAGCGTCTTCTTTTCCATACGCTACCACTTCTTCGCGCATCTTCCACATGCTGTTGGAGAGAAATGTATTCGTCACCTTGAACTTACCTCAGATAGAGCAAAACATGCCTGTCTGAAATGTATTCTTAAAAGACGTAATATTTTTGAGACGCCGAGGCCGTAGGCTTTCCAGCTATTCAGTTTTAGTAAGGACACTATCTGCATAGGTTGTAGCGCCTAACAACAATGGCACAGACCTAGCAAGTTCAATTCAGCATCTATCCTATTCAAGAGGGCAATCTCAAAGTGCAAATCAAAATCGCCTTTCCATGACCCGTGCCCTGCCTAATTGTGCGATACCAAGGCCTTGAACAAGTTAAGCGGATTGGATATTTCCCTGTGCACCTGCACGACAAACCGTTAATTAGCCATTCTGTTCCGACTCCTCCTTCACTCTCTTCTGATCGCTATGCGGTGAGCTTTCAAAAAGCAAGACGCTTCTGTAAAAATCTTTGTACCCAGAAATAGCAGCCCATGCAAATGTACTGTTACTATTCGGAAGGAAGCAGTGGCTCTAATGAAGTTCAAGGTTCAAAGCGAACTGCTTCGTAACCCACATATGGACAGCAAAATTCAATCTTCTCAGAAAACTGCGAAACTATATACTGCAGTCCTAAATATCTACCACTTCGCTCCTTCTCAGTCCGGTACTGCATTCGAAGGAGACGTCAGATGTTTAATGCGCCCGGTTCAAGTTCAGGTGCTGCTGTATTTTGTTAGGATTCCGCAGAGGCCAACCAAGACCTCCTTCTTCTCTTGGCTGCCGAAGTGGTGCCACTCCTATATGGAAGTGCTGAAACATTGACTAGTCCATACGTTGTTCTACACAAGTTATAGTTCGCCTTATCACCTGTATCACCTCTCATCGCACCGTTCATCCAAATGTTCGAGCAGGCGCAAGTAGCATCTTCATTCGTCCCCGTCGTGTGCCAGAGTGCCCCAATGGATCCCCCTCGCTCGAGGGACACGAAAACGTCATATCATTCGTTCAGGTCTTTCACGAAAACGTCCGACCAACACGTTGGTGGTCCAGCGAGTTTTTGCGAAGCGCATTACGTGCGCATTATGCTGGCCCACCTTATTTTCGACGACTTGGCCCATGCGACAGCGTCTCTGATCTTTGAACGTTGACGAGACTAAGAGCTCCGGAGGCCTCTCACTTGCTCCAGAGGAGTCGTGTCACTCCGATTCCACGCTGCGCGACGCTGATCACGTGTCCATCCTGCTTTCATAGTGTCAGGTTTCCAATGCGTAAGGGCAGGTGGAATGGTGGAATCGAACAGGTGGGCATGGGATGGGACGTTCTTCGTCTTTTTCACTTCTTCGACGCTCTTGAAAGCTCCCCAAGCCGCTCGTTTCCTCCTGCTCAGCTCCGGCGCTAGGTCGTTGGCCATATTGACTTCGCGACCCAGATACACGTAGCTGGAGCATTCGGAGATGTTCGTTCCGTTAAGAGAGAATGGGACATCGGAAACTTGTCCGTTTTTGATGATTTGAAAAAAAGAATCGGCAAATAAGCTTTCAAATTTCCTCCATGATGCCAAGCAGAAGTAGAATGTGCGACGCATTCCAAGCAAGAATTTATTGACGCCGTCCTTTTTCGTTTTAATTTTTCTATCGATGAACCTTCCTTCATGCATCGAGTGATGGGCTTGTCTGCCAAAGGTTTCTTCTATTATACCTTACTATTAGTGATGACCAGAAGCATCGTAAAATAATGGCTTTAGAGAACAATTATAAAAGAATCCAGAGAAAGGTGCAGTCACGTACCTTCCAGATTGATCTTCAGTTACTACCCACTCGCAACAGCATTATGTTGCTTCAAGTTAATAAAAAATAAGTTGCGCTTCTGTTGTTTTTCCTTCTCAAAAAGAGGAACATCAATCTTATTTAGAAGGTGCAAAATAGTTAGGCAAGGAAAGCTGGGAGCTTTCTCTGTTCTAGGGTACCGCCTTCACACGTAAGAATTTATATTTGATCTCACACGTTTAATTCGCTGAGAGACGTTATGTTATCTCCAAAATGCCATCAGGGACCGTGCACGTTGACGTTAGCCGGAGTTGACCCTGAAAATATATCTTACCGTACTCCTAAGACCACCGTAACTTCTTCTGGTTTTACGTGTAGGGTCTCGTCATGCCTAGCTCACAACTGAATTAATTGAGCAGGTTTATGGTTCCTTCAAACGATTAGAAGTGGTTGTGTTAGTAGTTTTGAATGATGAACACGCTACTAAAGGTGTTTCTGTATTTGTTCGCTTTTATTGTCTGTGTCTAATCCTCCGTAATTAATAATAATAATAATAATAATAATAATTATAATTATAATTATAAAAAGGATGAAGGATAAAGGACGGCGTTACTTAATCCCTTTTGGGATGCGCCACGTATTCTACTTCTACGGGATGTCGATAGGCAATTTGAATACGTATTTGGCCATATAATGACTTGCGGTGGCCGGCTGATGAACCAGTAAGCGCTTTGTTCTTCCCAGGCAAGTCTGGTTCCAATTCACCGACCCCGGAGGGATGGAAGGCTTGGTTGGCCTGGGCGGGAAATCCGAACCAGGAACCTGGTATCGGGTGCAGGCGACAGTCGGCGCCTCCTCCGACCGCGCTACACGCGTCCAACAATAATAATAATAATAATAATAATAATAATAATAATAATAATAAGGTAATTTGAACAAGCCCGGCGGCGCTTGCTTTCGAGTGTAGAGTGTCGCATTTATTTCTACCTGAACTTCAGAAATGCAGATCCTCCAGTAACCCTCACAGAGGCTGCCCTTTCGACTGGAGCCAGAGCCCCTACAAATTACCTAGCAAGTTCGATGGCTGGTTGAAACCGATCTCTCCCACCTGTGCTGCGAACGTAACAGTGTACGGTATATAGCATGCACTGTTACCTATGCTACGTTGATTTGCAAAGTATTTCCACAACACCCTTTGTAGATGCTAGACCGGGGCTAGATTTATCACCGAATAAGTTCGAGAGAGCGAATGTGTGCAGCATTAGAAGGTGAGAACGCGCCAAGAAATAGTCACCAATCAGAGCGCCGACCGAACACACGTCGGCCAATTAGGGCACCGACCTAAACGCCCACTCCGAATGGTGCGCTCATTCGATGCGGCCTGATTGGCCTGCGCGTTCCCACCTCCGAATACTGTTCACATTCGCGACTAGGACCATCGTAACTCCTCTTCTGGCTTACACAATGTCTTTACGGCGATACCAGCTCAATTAATGGTGGAACTCCCGCCTTGGTGTGCGACAAACGGACCTTTACAGACTACCTGGGAAGGGTCTTTCTCCCCCTTTCATGTGCATACTGCTCGAGCGCTGTCAGCCACTAGCGTCAGCGATATCTACAGATGGGTTTCGTATCACCACGAATCTATAGCGCGAAGACGGCATCAGTAGTCGTCATCAGATCAATCGTCGGATTAGCTGTATGGCGTACGCGGTGAGAAATGATCGCACCAGGCTCAAACTTACACGCACTACAGCGCTTGTTCCATGCGTAGACCACTTTAAGGAGACGATCTTTCGAAGTAATCACTACAGCAAACCACACATGCGTGCTTTAACTATTGTGTGAAAAAGGAACTTTTTTGGCATGAAAATTGAACAAATTAGTGCTATTAGTGTAACTCCAATATCTAGAGCGCTCTTACTGAAGCAATATTACTTTGTTAGTATTATACTTCGGTTGCCGCAAAATTCTTTAGCTGTCTCTCACTGAAGACTATGCTTTGGTCTGATATTGTTTCCAAACACACAGTCAACACACTGCAGCGTCAGAAGGCTACGTAGAGACCTTTGTGAGATAAACGCTAGCTAGCAAATCATATAGATAAGCTGTAGCTTTACCACATTGTTCTGCAACTCTCCTCAGTTTCACACATGTTCTAAGAGTCGTTAGACTGAATATTTACATTAGTATACGAAAGTCCGGCTCCAAGAAAGGAGGCTGGAGATGGATTGTGGTGGTGCTTCTGTTAGGTTGGAAAAAAGTCTCCTCATACTTCGAAATTTTTTTACCGTTTTCCTTGTAAACACACTAGCCAGTATTGATTGCTGATTTCGTAATCCTATCACACTTGTCTACCGTTCGCACGCGGACACAGGTCAATACCCTTCTTGTACTTCGTTATCTATTCAATCTTCCGGACTCAATGCCAGATCTGCCTCATGGCCATTTTCGGCAAGGCATTCTTCATGAATTCATTAAAGGATCTACAGCACGTCAGGCAGCCGACCAAGCCTGCTTCTTTTGTGAGCGGCTTCAATCTTCGAAGTAATTACCATTTACATCTACAACCTTCTGCTATCTGCTGGGGAGATCACGAAATCCTTCCTTCCAGAATGAAGTCAGCTGTTACTCAAAGAGGTGCTCTACCTCAGATTCCAGTTCGGTTCGGTCGTTGAAGCACCTATCCCTTAGATGTTGCTTGAGAGCTCGAAAGAGATGGTACTCCGATGGCGCAAGACCGTCGAATGCGGCGGGTGGGGCAGCACCTCCCACAGCTCCTGCAACTTCTGGCGAAGCGACTTTGCAAAATGGGGGCGAACATTGTCGTGAAGAAGGTAAACATTCCTCTGCCCTCGCGGTTTGCGAGACAAGGTCTCGCTCAGCTTTTACAGCTGTGTAGCGTAGATGTTCGCTGTTACTGCGATGCCGTCGTCAAGGAGCTCATGATAGAGATGATATTCCTCGAGAACCCCACCAACAGCACAGCATTACCTTCCTCTGGTGAATGTTCGCCTTGAGGTTGTGGTTCTCCTTGAGGGAGCCACTGGGCCTACCGAATGTGGTTAACGAGGAAGACCCAGGATTTATCTCCCGTGACGACATTCTCGAGAAAGTGCTTATTACGGAAAAGAACAAGGAGAGACTGAGCGATAGACGATCAGTCGCGAAGCCTTGTCCGAGTCACGGAGTCACTCAGACTTCGCTACAGTCGTAGTATTTATATGCCCTCAAAAGCGAATTGCCATGTATGCGAAATATTCTGGAGTGTTTGTGCTACAACTACGTAGCACCAAACAGTCCTTAGAAGTTCCCGTTAAATTTTGAAAAATTTTCAAAATTTTTGGTGCAGGACTTTTTCACCAACCTAATATATGGCTTGGGATCTATCACTCATCGCGCCTGTTATGAGTGGTTCGGAAAGTTTTTGTTGGGAGATTATTCACTCGAGGACAAAGCAAGGGCAGGAAGGCGAACTGAATTGGACGACACTGAACTACTCCATCTTCTTTGTACCGATAGTAGACAGACGACACGTCAACTGGCAGAGAAGCTCGAAGCTCGTCTCATAGGATAGTGGGAATCCATCTGAAGGGTCTCGGCTTTGCATGGAAATTTTTGAGCTTGGATTCCACATGCCCTTCAGACACGCAGTGCAAAACCACGTGTTGGAAGACTCACAAAGAAACAATAAAGGAGCTGGGTTGGGAGGTACAATACCGCTCAAATTCTTTGCAAAAAAGACGCTTTGCGACGGATTAATCCGTCGCAAAGCGTCTTTTTTGCAAAGAATTTGAGCGGTATTGTAGTGCCACATCCACCGTATAGCCCTAAACTCGCCCCTACCGACTACCATCCCTCCAATTGGAGAGAAGTGTTTTGAAACGAATGAAGACCTCAAAAATTGGATTCAGCAATGGTACGACTCCAGAACTGCACTCCTTCAAGCGAGAGGAATTGGAAAAGCACCCAGTCTTTGGAGAAGTGTGGTGGAACAAAATGGAGTTTACCTCAGTTGATTTGACATTGTAATTGTGAAGTAATAAATCTTTCAAAAAATGAAAAGACTTTTTTCCAACCTAATAAAACACTCGCGAATAGCACATTCTTGACATTGATTTGCACTAGTCGCCAAAGAAAAAAGCGCGGTGTGCCCTGTCGGCCTTGTCTACTGAGGATTCTTTGTGTTCGAAGAAAACCATCGGAAAACCAAATGTTGACGGAATTTGTGTTGGTGCTGAACTTCGCACCAAAACTGAAATCATTTCCTAAAATTGTATCTGGAAAGCGCAGTAATAAATTCCAAACCATGAAGCCTAGTGCTCCTCTAAAAATTTAAAACGCTCAAATACCACCGCAGCAGCAAGTATGTATTCTTAATATACACCCTTTTCGATCAGCTATTACTCCAGATTGTTCGGGCCCTCCTTACCACGACAACTATAGGTCATGCTTGTGTGGTTTTCCCCCGTATGTAGCTATGTCGATAATCCAGTGCTTACTGTTACGATGCAGTTACGGAGCGGTACTCTATCTCCACAGTGAAACCGAGATCGCTTGATTTGCTTCAGAAGGAATCGAACCTGAAATCAATTCGCAATGCACGAAGGATGGGTGCTTTCAACAGTATGCGCTCCGCGAACCACATGAAACTTGAATAGAGGTTATTCCTAATTAATCCACTTTTGGGATGCACCACGCATTCATTGCAGGACATCGTGACCTACTTGGCCTTTACAGTGACCGCTGATGGGCAAGACAGTGCCTTGTCATTCCTAGACAAGTCTGACACCAATTCACCGACCCCGGAGGTATGAAAGGCAAAGTGCCGCCCTTCTACCCCTTTCGCGCTGAAAGGGCGGACAAAAATGTCTGCGTCTTCTTGATCTCAAAAGGCCCATGGGGTTAAGGATGGGTAGGCCAGGAGGAGAATTCATCAACAATCAAACCCGCGGGTGTATGTACGGGGCATAAGCGGTAGAGATATGATAAGAGGTATGGATGAATGCTTCATCGTTGGTATCTTTATCCCTTACACGTGCGGGTTAATCGTTCATGATTCCGGCCCTAAGGAGATGAGGGTTAAAGCGAGCGTTTCCAGCTTAACTGGAATGCTGACCCGAACCAGGCATATCTGGCTATTCTGGAGCTTTTCAATAGCACGTATATTTTTATGGAAAAAATTCGTTGAACTGGTTTCTTCTAGTGGACGAATACATACCATGTTTGTGTCGAATCAGACACTTTTCTAATCGAATCGGACACTTCTAACCAGCTTGACGCTTTCTAAATCAAACTGATCATCTTCCAAATCAAGTGGGGCGACTTCTAGATTAAACTAGAGACTCTAAAACACGGCTAGGAAACTTTTGTTTAGGAAAGTTTAGTACAACTTTCTTCGAAGTTCTCTCAGAATCCACCTGTCCCTGTAAGTTAACACATTGTTTGAAATTTTACAAAAAAATATCAAGGATAAAGGATAAAGGACGGCGTTGCGCATTCTACTTCTACAGGATGTCGTGGAGGCATGTTGAATGCGTATTTGGCCATACAATGACTTGCGGTGGCCAGCCGATGAACAAGTCAGCGCTCTATCCTTCCCAGGGAAGTCTGGTACCAATTCACCGACCCCGGAGGGATGGAAGGCTTGGTAGGCCTGGGCGGGAAATTCGAACCAGGAACCTGGTATCGGGTGCACGCGACCGTCGGCGCCTCCTCCGACTGCGCTACACGCGCCCTTCAAAAAAAATTATTTTGAAGGAAACATATCGCAGCAAATTCTGTTTTAACCCATTGACGACCGCGCGGCAAATCGTGTGTGTGGCGCGTGGGACCGCGCGCTGGGACCGCCTTGAGGCTCGAATCTCGTGCACTCACTACTTCACGGTATTCCAAATGAAGCTCCCTCTCCAATGGGTGAGCCACATATTGGAAAAGGCCGGAACAGGTTCGAAGCAAAACGTAGAAGATGTATTTGCTGCTACAAAAAGGTCAGCACAGAAAAGGGCGCACGTTCGTCACGAATCGTGCAAATAAGGTGACCACACGATGTAGCAAGTGTTTGAAATATTTTTTCTAAATTGGGTTCAATTTTTTCGCAAGAAATTGGACTAGATGTCTTAACCATGACCATTTTTGTAAGATATACGTAGCTGTTCGTGAGTAGTATCTATTTATTTGAGGTTTGAATAGTGTGTTGTGTTGATTTTTTTTATCAAAGCTTTCGTTAGAAGTAAATGATTCTCGGACCACTGTGCAGGTAGCATTGGTAGGATCCAACGAATCTAATGAATACTAGTAAACTATGGAAAATCGAGGAAGTGCGCCGCAGCGAACATTTTTTTAACCGCGGGCTAAAATTGGGCCGCGCGGTCCCACGCGACAGAAAAACTGCGGGCCGAAATTGGGCCGCGCGGTCGTCAATGGGTTAAGGAGCTAGAAGGCAGCAACCAATGAGTTCATGGAAGGAAGAGCCCATATCACTCGACTAGATCGTCGCGTTTTTATTCGAGTGGCAGCAAAAATTCGGTTTGCATGGAGTACACAAAAGTAAATGATGCAACGAGGACACACTAAGAAACACAGTTGTCCTTGCACCCCTGTTTCAAGTAAGCGTCATTTACACTATCAATCAAGTAAAATTCGCGACGATCCAGATGCTCGAGTGCGTGGCGCGATCTCTTCTTGATGATTGCTGCCTTTGTCTGATCTAAACAGATTTTTTCCATTATTTTTCCTTGAAAAATGAAAAATTTATAAAATTTCAAACAGTGCAGGTGAATTTAAAAAATTCAGAGAACTTCATATTAAACTTTCCCTAAGCAAAAAGCGTTATTCTAATCATCTTGGAGAGTTCCAATCTTAACGTGTAAGAAGCTCGTTTATAAGATGTCCAGCCTGATTTCGTATGCGCCACGCTTGCTTAGAATAGTGTCCAAGTTGGCGTGAAAATGAAGTTTTGTATGCTTTGACAACAGCAGATTTATTACTAACCGAAATCGCTTTGAAAATTCAAAAAGTTCTGTAATCGGTTGACTTGATCGGTGTTGGTGCCTACTAGAGTAGAGACTGGCATGTTAGGAAATGAACCTAAGTATGCCCGCTCCACCAAAGGTCTCTTCAACCCTGCTCGATTTTGAGACCAATGCGACATGCACAAGATGAGACGGAGACAGCAATCGACTTCACCTAACCAAAGATCGCCAGGTAGTCAGGGCAGTAGGGCTAGTGAGGGTACTAAAGGAGGCTGTGTTCTGACTACATAGAATGCTAGCAGGAGATACGGCTTGAGCTCTCGGGTTATATGTATATAGACACTCCCCTTTAATATAGAGAAACCTTTAAAGCCTGAAGTCTGCAAGGGTTTCATATGTTGCCAAGACGGCACGGACCTCAGAGTGACAAAGAGCGGCTCCTGAAACGATAACCCCTTTGTGAGGGTCGTGCCAATTCTGCCTAGCCTTTGTGTCCACAGCTGATAAGCTAAGCATCCCCTTTCCCGATGAAGACCATTGTGGACGTCTCCCTAGCACGAGGCTTCACCAGATGGCTTGAGCGGACTGCGTGTACCTGAAGGGAGGCAATTAGAGGTGGCGAGCGCTCTGCTCCCACCTACCGCACAACCCGGTCGGCGGCTTCCCCAGTGCTGACCCCCCTGTGGAGTGTTTGCCGATGCCCACCCAGCACCCCCACCCCCTTCCACCCCGCCCACCTACGTTGCCGTTCTGGGAACCGATCAATAGGGACGGTTTACTCACACACCGGTGAGCATTCCGATGACGACCACAGCCGGGTTCGCCCTACGGAACCCTCCTCTGCACTGTACCGCCTTCGTTCGACGTGCTGGTCAGAATTCCAGATCACTTTGGCTGCCGTTTTCTTACTCGAACTGCTTGTCTCCTCTTATAGGAGATTTTTCCGTGATCCTCGATATATTCCTTGGAGATATAATATTTGAACGTTGTTCTGTGCTATTTTTACGTCGAACTGGACACATTTCAAATGAAATTAAATACTTTTCAAGTGAAATTGGACACTGTTAGTGTATTCTTGTTATAGGCGTTCACCAAGATTTTTTAAATTTTTTTATTCCGTTACGTTTCGGCGATTTTCGCCTTCGTCGGATCCTAAGCGAGTTCCATCCTTACAGTTTTACTTCGCCATGTCAAGGCGAAAGTCGAACATGGGCAAATTGGGCACTCCTCTAAGCAAGCTTCACGTCCTCGAAATCGAACTGAGCATCTTCTAAGTCAGAACGAGCTCTTTCCATGGGAAAAGAGGGACTCTTCAAAACGCTTAAACAAATTTTTTGTTTGACGAGAATATCACTATGACTTCTTTTTAAATGTTTTAAATCACCTGCTCCAATAAGTGGACAAATTGTTCGAAATTTTATTTTTTTTTATTTTTCAGGGAGGGATAATGAATTAAATCTTGTTTAAAAGAGGGCAGAGACCATTACCGTAATAAAGGATGAGATCGCGCCATGCACTCGAGTGAATCGTCGCGCTTTTTATTTGATTGTTAACAAAAATTCTGTCTGTGTGGCATAGCATGCGTAGTTATAAAAAACGCATGCTGCATAATGTTTCAATGTTTTAGTCAATGAATCAATGGTTCAAGTAAGCTAACATCTACACTATCAATCAAACAAAAATTGCGGCAATCCAACTGAGTGCATGGCCCGCTCCCTTCTTTTAATAAGCTCAATGATCGCTGCCCACGTGCGCTTTGGACATATTTCAATCCACTATTTCTCCTTGGAAAATAACATTTTTATAACATTTCAAGCAGTGTGCTCACTTATTGGGGTAGATGAATTGTAAGATTTCAAAGGAAGTCATAGTAAATCTTTTTTGAACGAAAGATTATTCTAATCATCTTCGGGTGTCTCTAAGTTAATTTGGTAGAAGCTGTTTTGATTTGGAATGGTGATAAGAATCCGTCGAGAGTGTCAGGATGGCCCAGCCGGCCTTCATTGCTAGAACGAAGCAAATCGTATCTGCCGTACGAAGGCTTTACGAACGATTCCGATCAACGCGTTGGTCAGCGTTCTGATGTTTGTTCGTCATTCGTTACTCAGGCGCCCCCGTCTCTCGTCTATTAGGTGCCAGTGAAACACTATACGTTACTGACCCACCTAATTTTCGACGACTTGGCCCTAGTTTCGCGACATGACCTAGCAAGCTACCCTCGTTGTACCTCTGTATCAAGAATACTGTCGTCAGATTTAAGGCTCGCAGAATTCCTTAATCCAAAATCCTTAGGGCCACTATTTTTGGCAGAAGTGGGACATGGTAGCTTGCCACGCTGGCTCTGAAAATCCGACAGGTTTACGAAATGCCGAACTATAGCTTTTAAGTGGACCACTCTACTTCGAGAATTTGACTTGCCGTTGAGCAAACAGCTGTCTGTCCTTTCAGGTCAGGTATCCTTACAGTAAACGTGGGAGAGTATGTCATGGTTCTTCAGAGAAGGGGACTTCGGCATCTCACCGTTTCGTCCCCTTATGAGCCTACTCTTGCGAAAGGGTAGTACTGCTTTGGTACGGTAGATCCTTGAGTAAGCGTGCGCATGCACTAATTGTTTTTTATTGCACGCCTCATTTGGCTACGGTCGAAAAACGGCAGCTAATTTCAGCTTGCATTCGGGAGCATTTTCCCATGTGATTTCTTTACATTTGTCCGTCCTTCACATCAGGCTATTCTTATAGATTACATGCAGTCTTTACGAGAATATTGGGTAGAGAGTGTACAGGTCGAGTTGGACACTTTTCGGATCAAATTGGACCTTTTTTTCACGTCAAATCGGACACTCCTAAGCTAGCCCAAGACTTTTGAATTCAAAGCGAACTTATGCGGATTGGAGTGACCTTCTTCATCAAACTAAACCTTACAAAAAGCTAGAGCTGGAGCTAGCTAGGAGCTAGCTTAGAATAGTGTCCAATTTGATTTGGAGTATCCACTTCGACGTGAAAAGTGTACAATGAAGAAGATGGGTGATGGCGTTTATACTTGGTTTCTGCGCCGCGCAATGGGCAAGGACTCAGAAAATTCAGCGAGCTCTGCGATCTTCTTGTCCCTTCTTCCTTTTCTTCTCGCAGTTTCTTCTCGAATTCCGTGCAGATGTTCGACTTCCTCCTCTGAGTGACTTCCGCACACGTCCTCCGCCTGTCTCCAGACCTCGGTTTCTTGCCCGCGTAACGACGGTTCGTCGCGACGCATTGAGTTTCGGTTGAGTGGCGAAGGCTGTGCGTAGGTTCGTTCGTTAATTGCCACGGTATGCGTTACGAAGGCGGGTGGCGGGTGACCTTAGCCGTCCGTCCGGTCGACGACGGCACAGACACCCCCACCCGCCCCGACGACCACAAAGGCTCCTCCACCTCCACCCGCCTCTGCACGCCATCTGGCCCCACCGTCTCGCTCTATTATTCGACGCTTTCGAAAAACCTCCGCCACCGATTTCAGTGCCAAGCGCATCGACGCTGCTTTCGGCCAGAAGCTGCCATGAAGGTTCGTTCCATTAACTCGGATTTTACTGTCTTAGGGACGGGTTTTCGTAGCCCGTGTTTGGAGCTGCATTTGTGTCTTTGTTCTACAGTTCTTTCTGCATTTTGCAGTGAATATGACATTCATACATGCCGCACCGTGTGCTCATTATTCTTCTTTGTGTGCAATTTGCGCGAAGTTTCTAGAAAGAAGGTACCAGTAGGCTAGTAGCTTTCAGGTTGTACGTTTAGATAGGAGGGTTCGCCATGCATCCTCATCGGGAATCTTCATCCTAACGAAACTTTCCTAATATCTCCTCCAACAGTTATCATTTCTACGTGTTAGTCCATAGCGTTCTCGTTTTAAAAGTTTTTAGGTGAATTTCCCCGTTTTTATACAAAGAATATCGTTGTCGTTAGTTTAGCGTTATTTGCTCAGCGCTTTCCCCGATTTTCTTTTGCAGAACTTCAACACCCAATTTGAGATTTTTCTCAATTTCTTACTAAGTGAACTGTTTCAAGCTCCGTAAAATTCTAATCTTCTTCCTAATCAAGAGGGAAGGACAAATCAAAGGAGAAATCAAATAATCTGTTGTTCCATCTTCTCCTATCCTCGGCATTCTAGATGGTACCTCATGGTATCAGGACGAGGCAATTTCAGATGGGTGGTGAGGGACGGGATAGTGAAACATTGTCTTCGATGGCGGGTGATCCCCCTAACTAGGATTGCACCCAACGTTATGTGAAGTCGAGCCAGGGATTAATTTTTGCAGAAGGCAAACGGACGGTTTCCTAGTCGGGAGGAGGGCCGTGTACGTAAATTTGCGTGAAATTGGCCTGATGACAACTCGACTGGCAGTATACGTTTTGCCATTATTTTGTTCTCTAAACTGATCCTTATTTTGAAAATCCTCATTGGCTGCTCCATGATGTTTCACCTTAGACTTGGCGGCACAATAGTTGGAGAATGCATTTCTAGATTTGTATATGCTCTGCTGTTCTCCGCACTTTTGCACAGTTTTAGTCGGTCGACCCCTTTGAACTGGGAATTCGAAAGAGAGTTTGCCTGCTATAAAAATGCATCCAAAGGATTAAAATCAAGCAGAAGACGACGTAGTTCAATATTATTGTAGTTCATTTTTGGAGCAGGTCCAGGGAGGAGTCCACTAATTTTCTACATAAAGCTGGGGAATTTATGTAAAACTTCTAAATCAAGAGTGCTAAGTACACAGCTCAGCTATAAAAGAGCAGTTAGACTTATAGTGGGCTGGATAAAGCTGTCAGCTATGTAAAAAATGACACAAAGATCACCACCTTCCTTGCGCCGCCCTCTCACTCTAGACGTAGTCTTAATTTTTCAAACTTCCATTTACTGCTTTCCCATCTATAATAGATGAGACAGAAGATAAAATAGTCTTGGTTTACCTTAAGTCCCTCCTATGTCAGGCGCTAAGTGTATTGAGAAATGTCATAGTTTATGAGAGTAGTCAAAATTGTAGCTTTCAGGCAATTTCAAAGATGTTTATCTATATTTATTTCTGGTGTGAATTACAAAAAGTCACACGCATAGACAACACAAACACAAAAATATAAAAATATGCGGCTAGAACCATCTAAAGAGACCTCTGCGGGTTAAAACATGCTTAAACTGATACACAGGCATTACCAAGGCCTTCAGATTCGCCAGTAAGGAGGTTGAGATCCTTAAGGTTTCGAAAAGTGAGGATGTTAGGCCTAACGTGTGACCTTGGCACTTGGGGATACAACCTAAGTCTTCCTTTACTCCTCGTTAGTGGGACATCAAAAAATTCTATGGCTTGGATGGAAATTCTCTTTGTGTTTGCGATTTGAAAATTTAAAAAAGCATGGTTAAATCAGCCCTTTTCCTTCTGTTTGGGAAGAAGGGTAAGCCATATGATGGGGTAAAACGAATCTATCCTTGTGGAGGAGGGAAGGGGTGGGGGGGGGGGGGGTGAGCACTTCACTCAGTTGTTTTTTGACGATGACCCCTGCTCTGGCGTACAATTGAACCTTTCCTTGCAATTACCTGGATTAAGCCACACTGTTTGCTTTTGTGTCACCTTCTTAGCGATGTTCTCGACTAGGATAGATCCAGTAAAACACCAGCTAGAAGGCAGATTGACATCCCGTGAGGAAGGATGGGATGTTGCTCATATCTATACTGGACCCGCCCAACTAGGTTTCAAACTATCAAGACAACTCAATGTCTCCTGTCTCCACTACCCGGCAGGTTGGTCGTCCGAAGAGAGCCGTTCACAGCTCCCGTGCGCAAACCGAATAACCGGAGGAATTATGAATCGTCGGAAGTCCGAAGTCTGTTGACATTCCGGGTGTTGTGCGGATTCCGGTCGATGACAGTTTTGGCTCACGGACGGTGTGCGTCAGGTGTAGTGGGGGCTAGCCGCGTATGTCTCTCGACACTCTCGTTGGGGGGGGGGGGATGAGTCATCGCCGAATTCCTGTCCGGTTACGTCATCGTAGCATCGTTTGTCTGGTTCGTCGGGCCATACACAACGACTCAACGGCGTTCTCGTGGCGCGCGTATCCTTAACGGATATGCTAAACCCGTTGGCTTCGCGCTATCAGACGCTCGACACCGTCTATTCTCTCACTTGCACTTTCGCCGTGGAGACAGTTCGCGATGAACTGCGGACTGCGACCACCGCCAGTGCATTGTAATCGATTTTTTGCAGGGAATCTACAGTAGATTGGGGGCTATTGATGCCTTTCGTCCCGAATACTTATAAGGGGCGTGGGGGAGCTCTTCAAGAGGACGGAATTTTGGCTATCTCACTTGGGTGGGTGCAGAGATTTGGCTAGGCTCACCTATGATGCGATAGAGCGCAAAACAACCTAAACAAGAATGTTTTGCGGATCTTTTTTTTTTGCATTTTAAAATTCCCATGTGTCCACTCAGCTGGGGCAGTTTTACGGTGTGGATTGTTTTTGGATCTGGGACTACTTGGATTCAGATTTAAGGTAGTCTCGCTTCAAAGTGTTAGTTCGCAAGGAAGCTATATGAAACAGCTCCGAAGAGATTATTCCTTTTAGTGTTGAACCCAGCCACCCTCACTTTATAGAAACAATGTCCTCAGTTGAACTGTCTCGACGTTTGAGGATAATTTCCAGCCTCTGCCTGCTATATCCTAATTAACGCTTCTTGAAAAAGACTAAATGGTTAGTGATCTCCACTATCGGTCGCCCCCAGCTGCCGCATCGCGACCGCGTTGCGCGCTCTTGTGTCATAGCTTTATAGCATACCAGCAGTCCTACGGTTAGCTCCGGTATTGGCAGCTGCCTGGGGTTCGCATCTGAAGTCGTCAGCTGCGGTCGAATATTAATTATTTTACCGATGACTTTCTTGTTTTCCCACCTCAAGTAGTCATATGCGGATGTCCATATTATCTATCGATATCGATTGGTCGATTGGTTTTAACCACTTGTAGTGAACCAGGTTCGCTGCCAGGTACTTTGCCATCACCTCAAAGTAGGTATAATAACGACCACTTTGTTATTTCTGTCTCTGATTAGGTTAAAAAGATAAAGGACGACGTTCATTCATTTTTGGGTTGCGTTTTTCACCCATTCTTCTTCTACAGGATGTCGTGGAGGCGATTTAAATGCATGTTTCTCCCTGAACAATGACTTGCGGTGACTAGTCGATGGAAGAGTCAGCGCTTTATCCTTCGCAGACAAGCCTGGTACCAATTCACTGACCCAGAGGCATGGAAGGCTTGTTTTTCTATACAGATGCATATAAAGGAGAAAGTTCGACGTTAATCTTTTTGCATTTTTCAAATTATCTAACGAACACATCTTACTCAATTCTACCCCAACCCAACTAATCGTAAGACAGTATAAAACACTTTCTGACCGGTATCTTTAGGGTGCAATTTAGTAGTTTTCCTCTTTACTTGGTTGATTTTTGCCGACTGTTTCGTTTTTCTGCTTTCAATGACTTTAACATATATTCTTTTGCTTTGTTTCTCTTTTACATGGTTATCCATATGCTGAATAAATAAATGAATAAGTTTTTGCTCGGGGTGTGCCACGCATTCTAGTTCTACGCGATATTGTAGAGGCAATTCGATTGCGCATTTTGTTCTGTACAACTTTTATGGTGGCCAGCCAACTATCAAATCAGTGTATTATCCTTTACATGGTATCAATTCACTGACCAGGTAGGGAGGAAGGGCTTGTGTGCCCCATGTGGGACCCGAACTTCGATCGATTCGACAGCCTCCGACGAAGCCGGCACGCGGCATCAGTGTAGTAACCCATATTTCGAACCATTCTTTGCACCTTGGTGCTATTGCTTGAACTTAAATAACTTTCTTTCACTTACCGAGGAGTACATACATCTTAAAGAGGAAGAAGGATCTTGTGTGAAAAAGAGCTCACTGTTACTTATGGAAGAGCACCCATAGCCTAGGATTGAGTGCGAGTCAATAACGTCAAAATGAGGGGAAAATTATGCGCAGAGACAGAAGATTGAATACAGAATACGCGCCCCAGCGTACGGTCTCTGCACAGCAGTCGCAGTCGCTGTGCAGTTCCTATCGCTAACCATATTCAAGCTTTTAAAGAAGTTCTGATCAACTTTGGAATGGTCGGAGCAGCTCAGATTGAGAGACTTTCAATAAAGAAAGTTGAGGATGGACTGAACGGTAGTAAGTAATGGCGGAGGATTGATTTCCTATGTTTTGAACTTTGCATTTGTGTTCAATCGTTTTGAAACAAACGATTTGAATCACGAAATTCACGACTACTCATTTCGAACTGATTGGCTGGCATAGCGTAGCCGTAGCTATTCCTTCCACGTAAGGATTTGCTTCTGCGGATCCATCAGTATTCCCTGCAATTTCCACTCTGGTACAGCTCTTTCAAGCTCGATGGCGAGCATATAACGAATCACGGCGTTAATCACTTCTAGTTTTGGTCAACTGAAGCTCACACTTCTTCCTCCATGTCTCAGAAGTATGCCGTTTTCACGCCAAATTGGAAGCTTTTAAAATCAATTGGACCCTTTTTAAATCAGGCTGGTTACTTTTCAGATCAGACTGGACATTTTCAAAATCAGATAGAGTACTTTTCAAATAAAATTGAACACTTTTTAGTCAAATGGAACACTCTTCCAAGCAAGCTTGAGGGTATTGAAATGAAACTGGTCATCTGCTATATCAAAAGGAGCTTTTTCACGTTGAAATAGAGATTCTTCGAGATTTTTTTGTTTAAGGAAAATTTGGTACGACTTTCTCTGAAAATTTATAATCCTTCTACAGTTATAGAGGAGCACGCTGTTTCAATGTTATTATTTTAAATGAAAGGTTGTGTTGTAGAACTGATTCTTGAGCGCAGAAAGGCAGCATTTTTAGCGCCTTAAAAGAAGAAATCGCACAATACACTTGACTAGATCGTCGCGGTTTTCTTCTATTTGATAGCGAAATTTCTATTTGCGTTGAGTAACAGATATGTAGACAAGGATAGTTATAAACATCCTGGCATCTCTGCTGCTAGGCAGCATTTACACTTAATCAAGCAAAAATCGCAAGGATCTAGTCGAGTGCATGGCGTGATCCATTTTTGAGAAACACTAAATGATTGCTTCTTTCCTACGCTTCATAGCGAAACTAAACTTATCATTTTCGTTTAAAATGAAAGCTTTGTAAAATTTGAAACCGCTTGTTTACTTATTGAGGCATGCGAATTAAAAAGTTTAAAGGAAGGTCATACGAAATGTTCCTGAAACAAAAAAGATATCCTAACCATCTTGAAGAGTCTCTATTTTAACATGAACATGTTGGTTTTGATTTGGGAAAAGTTCAGTTCCATTTCTAAAACGTCAATCTCGCTTTGAAGAATGTTGCCAGTTTGATCTGAAAAGCAGCCAGTTTAGTTTGAAAAGTGTTCAATTTGAGTTGAAAACGGTATGTTAAACCGCAGTGGAGCTAACTACTCTATGGTTCTGAGTTCGAATGCGTCAGCTAGCCAGGATAGCACAGATTTATTCGGCTCACGTTTCGGCCTTTTCGCCTTCGCCGGAGCCTCGAAAGCTAGAAGCGTGTAAAATTACCCCACCTAGCACCATTTCAAATTGAGAAAACAAATGCATGAACCGTGTGGACCAGAAAAAGAATTATGCAACGAAGACTAGAAGGTTCACCTAGAAGTGCAGAGAAGGACCCGTTGGATTGCCCACAGACCAAATGCCTGGTAGGTGACCCAGAAGCCTCTATGGTTCCCATTCGAATTGCAAACGCTAGTTGCCTTTTGGACTGTGCGGATTACTTAGGATCTCAAGCGTTCATCGGCAGTCCTCCTACGGCTCTTCATTTGTATTTCTGAAATATTAGGTTGTAACGAATTAAATGGCTCTGGCTCGCGCCATTTTTTGGCGCGTCTTTACGCGTTTGATCAAGAACAAACCGTAACCTGTGGCACATCATTTAGAAGCGCAAACTTTGCTCTACCGGTGAGTACCAAACTTTCTATGTAAAAGTGGGAAAACTTTAGAGTTTTATTGACTTTTTTGCAGATGGACAAAAGGGTAATCCGAGGCATTTACTTGTATGAATTCAAGCTGGGCACTACAGCTAAGGAGGCGGACGAGAAGATCAACGCCGCATTCGGTCAAGGATGTCCCACAATTCGGACGGCGTATCGTTGGTATCAGAAGTTCTGGAATGGAGATGAGAGCTTGGAAGAACATGAAGGTCGTGGGAGGGGAGGCATAGTGATGTTGATGAGGACAAGCTGAGAGATGTGGTAGAGGAGGATCCACACAAAGGTACCAGGGAGATAGCGAAGGTTCTTGGCGTCAGTCACGACACAGCTGCCCGGCATCTGAAGGAAATTGGAAAGACCAAAAAGCTGGAAAGATGGGTGCTCACGAGCTGTCTGAGGAGCAAAGAAACCGACGATATGAGATCTCTTCCGCACTGCTTCTACGGAATGAAACGGACCCATTCCTTGATCGCATCGTAACCTGTGACGAGAAATGGATAATGTACGACAACAGGCGACGATCGGCACAGTGGGTGGACAGCGATGAGAGCCTCAAGGTTTTTGCGAAGCCGGAATTGCACCAAAAGAAAGTAATGGTGACAGTGTGGTGGTGTTCGCTGGGAATTATTCACCACAGCTTCCTCCCTCCCGGTGAATCCATCACGGCAGAGAAGTACTGCATTGAAATTGAAGAAATGATGAAGAAGTTGAAGGATATCCGGCCGGCCTTGGTAAACCGAAGGCGAGTTCTCCTTCTGCACGACAGTGCTCGCCCCCATGTAGCACGAATGACGTTGCAGAAATTGAATGAGCTGAGCATTGAAACTCTACCACATCCTCCGTTTTCTCCCGACCTCCCCCAACAGACTACCATTTCTTCAAGCATCTTGGCGACTTCTTGGTAGGGAAAATATTCAAATACCAACAGGATGCCGAAAGTGCCTTCGAAGATTTCGTCAATTCCAGAACTTCTGATTTGTGTGCTACTGGGATAAGAAAGATTGTGTCACGTTGGCAAAGATGTGTAGAATCAGAAGGTTTTTATTTCGATTAATAAACTTGCCTACAAGCCGAGATATTAACTGTTTAAATTTACAGTGGTTCAGTGCCATTTATTTCGTTACAACCTAATAGTTCCCATGGATGAGTGAGGTGTCAATGTTCGTCACATGACAGCGTGATCAGTAACGCTGCACATGGCTGCGGATAAGCACGAGCGGAATGCTCTACATCTCTTTCTCAGTTGATCGGAAATATACCGTTTTCTTCATGTTTCAGTTTTCATTATGGTATTTAGAATTTCTCTGTGCACTTTGTCGTGTTTGTTTTACTGGCCTTGGATTTATAGTTTTTCGATAACAACGGACTATCATTATCTCCTGAGAGTGAACATGGAGTATTCGAAAATCTTAGGAGGAAAGGTAACTGAAGGCTAAGGGTAAGGATAAGGGACGGCGTCACTCAATCCCTTTTTGGGATGCGCCATGCATTCTACTTCAACGTGACATCGTGAAGACGATTTGAATGCTTATTTGGCCATAGAGTGAATTGCGGTGGACGGCCGATGAACAAGTCTGCTATTAATTCTTCCCAGACACGTCTGGTACCAATTCTCCGACCCCGGAGGGATGGAGGGCTTAGTTGGCCTGGGCGGGGAAATCCGAACCAGGAACCTGGTATCGGGTGCACGCGGCAGGCAACACCTCCGCCTGCGCTACACGCGCCCTTGCTAAAGCCTAGTAGATATTATTTCTCGCTCAAGTTTGGTAGTTAAATACTCATTTATTTAATACTCTAGATAAGATAAACATCGGATATATAAGGGCTAACAGATATATTTTTCGGTCAAGTTTGGTAGTTGATTATTTATTTATTTATTTATTTATTTATTTATTTATTTATTTATTTATTCAGTACTCTACATAACGTAGGTATCAGATAAAAAACATCACTCAACATAACGTACTGTCAGCATAGAAGTCGACACCTAGCTTTGCGTAGAAAAGTAGAAAAACAAGGATGGGTTAAATCTACTGAACTTTTCAAAGATATGAGAAAGAGCCCGTTCTACGAGTAAATAAATGGACCTTATGCTCATTTTTCGAAGGTAACATCCTTTTTTGAATTATCGGCTATTTAATACGCTACAGAAGGCCATGGATGTGTGAGGGTGGAAGGCCAAGTTGATGTAGAGTGCAGGTTAAGAGGATTTATCTGATGTAGGCCATATATCATACCTGTCTGCTTCAGATCACGGAAGCGTTTCTATCTAAATTTTATGAACCTTTGGTCCAACACAGTCCCTTCTGCACCATTTCGAAGTCGATATTCCTTGCACTATGTGGGTGTTCTCCTACTTTTAGATGGTTTTATTCTGCTGTTCATACTTTCCGGATCTGCGCCTAGAGTGTCGTTTGAGTGAAAATCACGAATGTGACATTTGTTTTTGAATTTTCAGCTATTTAGAACCTTACGGGAAACAGTGAGTGTATGAGGATGGTATGGCAACATTCAAAATTCGTCTAGGCAGATTTTTCAGCGTTTGTTTTCTAAAGTGCCAAATTCTTGCCCATTGTTTCTCACTTCAAAGTTGTAGCTTGGACGGGAACCGCACTAAGTGGAGAACTCGGTGCTACCAACACAGTTTGCTCTCATCTGTAATAATCAGTGGGCGTGATAACGCAGTCGGAGGAGGTGCCGACTGTCGCGCGCACCCGATTCAATGTTTTTGGTTTGCGCTCAACCAATGCATCCATTCCTACAGGCTGGTGATTTGGTACCAGACTTCTCTGAGAAGGAAAACACAACTGACTCGTTCATCGGATGAGCACAGCAAGTTCTTGTACGGGCCAAATACGAGTTCAGAGTGCACTAATTATATAAGTGGAATACATGGCGTATCCTAAACGGGGTGGATCAACGCTGTACTTTGTCTTTTACCGTAATCGAAACTCAAAGGCGAACCTCTAGTTCTCGATTAGTGCCCCAAATAACACTCCTAAGACAAGTTAATGCGGATTTCCGGATCTTGCCCTAGCCACAGGCATTTACTTATGTTAGACACCGTGACCTTCCCTGATCAACGGAGACGGTCAGATTCGTGAACTGCCTCTAGACAAAGTCTAGGCGAGAAAGTTGTCCTCGACCTCTTGAGGGTGATTTTTTGAAACTTCAACGACCTTTCAGTGTCCTTCAAGGGAAACGGAAGTGAGAGCTTGTTTTCTACTACGGCACAAAACAGTTTTCGTTACTTGGAACTAGAATTTGTAAAGATTCGCGAGTTGGTATGTTGTAAGTTGTAAGGAGTTGCCTAAAACAATGATTGCAGTTGTGATCTGTTGGTTTTGCTTTTGACTATTCTGTCATCAGTGCCTTACTACTTGGTATCTTACTCTGATATCTTTCCCAAAGGAAGTTCGTCAAAGCATAGTCCTAGACATTAAATTAAGTTCTTTTCAGCCGTCGCGGACGTTCTTCCCGCAAGAAATTCCAGTGATGTTGCACCGTAGTCCATCTGGCGCCAAACGCAAGATAAGGCAGCGACGAGAAGAGCAGTGAGTACAGTTTCCTACGTTTTCCAATATTAGCAGTAGTAGTAGAGTTGGGTGGGGTTCCATAAAGTCGACAAGGATCACTCCCTGTCCCTGTGATGTCTAACCAAGAGACCATCTTAACGGTAGGTCGGAACGCCCTAAGTGTTGTATATCGGCAGAATCACCTCTCTCTCTCTCTGGGAAACAGCAAAATGCAAATATCTCGACCCCAGTACAACTCTGCGCAGAGTTAGGGACAACAGAAGTTGGGCCGTTGGCAGCGTTAGTCCTCAGCCTGCACGAGGAGGACGAGCCTAAGTTGGCTGGAAACGGCGATGACGAGCGAGCGGTGGTGTCGCAGTGGGTAAAGGGGCGGCGTAATCCCGTGATCGCGTTTCCAGCTAACTTGAGCTCGTCCTCCGCGTGCAGGCAGAGGACTAACACCGCCAACTGCCCAACTTCCGTCGTTCCTTACTCTGCGCAGAGTAGTACTGGGTCGAAATATTTGCATTTTGTTGTTTCCCAGAGAGGCGATTCTGCCCATATACAACTCATGGGCCGTTCCGACCTACCGTTGAAATGGTCTCCTGGTATGCCAATTATTAACAATGATTCAGTTCAGTTTCTCTAAGCGTAAAGTGGCTGGTACCGAGAATGGAAGCTGTCACTACGGTTTTTTGTTGCGATCAAAACTAGCGCTAAGCGGGAATCGAACCCGCACCTCCTGCTGACCGGGCGAAAATATTCTAGGCAATTACACCATCGGCGTCGGTCAGCAGGAGGTGCGGGTTCGAGTCCCGTTCTGATTTCAACAAAACACCGTTGTGACACCGATTATCAACATTAACAATGACGGAGATAGATGAAGCTAGCACGCGTACATACACGACCTGTCTTTACACTTGCGAGCTTAATCGGTCCGTGGTGCTTCTTTTTTTTGTTGTACTTTACGTTTGAGAACAGCTCTGAGCACTTGATACGGTGTAACTGGGACCGGGATTGTTATAGTTTTTACGAAAAGCAATAGATTTTGATGAAAGTGCCATCTACGCCGCTGCAGTATGCTGCTAGGTTATGGCAGTCACACTTCGGAGAGCGCTCGTTTCTTTGCTAAACCTCCGCTAGTGGGTCACTTCATCAAGTAGCGGCATTTTTTTCCCGTAAAGAAAATGTGCCTCTCTAGGTGGATGGAGCCAACAAAAACCGTTACCTTATTTATTGAAGCACTCTCTCGATTCGCTCAGCACTCGGTTTTAGCACGTTTATAAATTTGTATGCCCTTAACAAACACAGCTTTGAGCATCAAGCAGATTTCTAGAAGAGAGGCAGCATCTGTAAACTAGGAGAATAGTACGTATGGGGAAAAGGCATATTTGTTTTGCATTTAATATGGCTGATGCAACAGCAATAACAGCCGCTCTACACTTCAGAAAACATGTAGAACACTGTTTACCCCCTTTCAAGATCTCGAGCTTCATCTCACACTGACTAAAATGCTCCCTGCTAGTCTACGCTAAAAGGCACTCCCGAGTTTGCTGCCGACACCTGCACCCATATTCGAAAAACTACCGTAGTTGAAGTTTCCGATTCCAGAGGCTCAAGGCCGTCGCCATTCCTAGCCGCTTCTTCGGCATCCACGAGCCCTACGCCGTCCTCAACACCGAACGAAAGCAACTATCGGTCGCTGATAGACTCGGGCGCTTACCAGTCGATTCTCCCCGACTTTGACTCGTCCTTCATCCCGGTACCGCAGCCAAGGTAGGTCGTGTCTTGTCTCTGTGACAAATTGCCCCCGATGTGTTCACGTGTTGTTCTTTGTCTTCGCGCGGGGCCGCGCTGCTTTTGCGTTTCCGACGTGGACTGGATGTGTGCGTGTGTCTTTATGTGCTGGCATTCCGCTACATCTGCGAAACACATCGTTTATGGCGTTTTGAAGCGAGGAATTCAAGGAATCCACGGCCCCGTGCGCGCGCTCGCGCCAGCCTGCGCGGCAATGCGCCGGCGGCCCGATAGAGAGAGGGTTCTTCGCACCATTATCCATCGCTCGCACTCATCAAACATCTTCAGATGCGACCGCGCATTCGGCGAATTCCATCGCGCTTCCTAGGTTGTCCGGGTCAGCGTTGTTGTATTTCTGAGTTCCAGCTCGTTGTTAAGGCTTCTTGGGTTTCTCATGTGTATGGAGCTGCTTTTTCCAGTTCCTTAGTATTGCAGTTCAAACAGTTACGGACTTTGAAGCTGTGTTTCTGGGTTAGCTCCATCATGAATTAGGCCCTTATAATGGATGTATCTCGGCGCCAGCCTAGTATCAATCCACTTCTAGGTATGCGTTGTTGCGATTTCTTTAGCTCGTAAGGTAGTTCTTGGCTCTGCGGTCTACTGCTGCCCTCATCTTCATGGTGACTACTTCTAACAAAGTTTCTACGTGCAAAGAGGTAGAACATTGAGGTGTTAGTTGCTCTATTCGCCATGTCAAGGGAGACATCCTGCGAGCTGTTACCCAAACGCACCCTGAACATGACTTTTTGTATCAATTAATGCCCTTGTTGCTGGTTTAATGTCACTCAAGCTTCTACTTTGTTTATTCGGTCCGCGTAGCGCAGCCAGGAGGGGATGCGTCTTCCCTGTGTACCTCGAATCGATTGAAGGCTCAGTCCATATCCAGGCTAACCAACCCTTCCATCTCTATTGGATCGTTTAATTGGTGCCGGACATGTTCGATGCGCATAAAACACTGATTTATCCATCGGCTTGCTCCCATAAATCATTGTACACGCATTCAGCTCACCTCCACGAGATCCTGCAGAAATAGAATGTGTGTCGCGTCCCTGAAACATATCAACTGGCCCCTGCGTTTGCTCCCAATGCATTCTTTCTTGACGTAGACTGCCTAATCAGTAACATTTGAGAAGCTGAGCCGAATGTTTTCATAGCGATATCACGATTTTTACTGAATTTTTTCGGAGCCTCAGCTTTTCTGACTGTTGAACTCGCTCGAGGTCGCTTGTCTGGAGCCTTTCAATCGCACTTCCGGTCAGTTTTTTTCTCACTGATTTTTCCCATGAGATCCTTTTCCCTTTTTCTTACCGCATCCAAAGCTTACGTAGATCTTGTTTGGAAACTAGGCTACAGCATAGATCCTGATGAGTTACCAACTTGTAGTTACCTTCACTGTAGTTAGTATATGCTGTTATATTATAAGCGTATACTATGATGGTATTCTATGTATGATAATACTAAGTTTCGCAAGATTTTCAAGCTTTCTGCTGTTTTTTTTTTCACCTCGAATGCCTATCTCTCCGGGTGTCGCGTGCACCCTACTCCGGGTTCTTGACTAGCACTTCTCATTCTGCCGGCTGAGCCTTTCATCTCTGCGGGTCGGTGAATTGGTGGCAGAATAATCTGGAAAGACACATCACTGAATTGTTCATCGGCTGGTCACCGCAAGTCGTTGTATGGGCCAAATATGCATTCAAACAGCCTCCACGGCATGCCGTGGAAGTGGAATGTGTGGCGCATCCCAAGTGGGATTGAGTAACGCCGTGCTTTATCCATTATCAATTTGTCTTTGAAACAGCTGGGAAGTTGTTTGCGGGGTGGCATAGCGAATGGGAATGCTGTAAGTCGTTCTCCAACTACAGATGAGAGCGCTACACTAGTCGATCAAGTCGGCACTGATAGCCCAGGAATGAGGAGAATGGCGACTAAGACCAGCTTTGAACCAGCATCTGACCGTGTTCTATGGGGTGCTACTATCGTACCATGAAAAACTCCGCTCTGCCGCCGTAAGCATCTTCGAGAAATGCCATACAAGCTGGAGGCAAATGGCCGGAGTAGACATTGGCTCCGGCGCTGATCGGATCGCCAATTCGGATCCATCATTTTCTTCAAACTCTGGTTTACAGCAATTTAACGGAGAAAATACAGCCGAAGTCCCTGAGAGCGGGGTTTATCAAGCGATATGGTGAAACGTTTCGCCGCGCTATCAGGGATGTCGGCTGTATTTTCTCTAGATGTTGTTACAGGATGTTTCGTTGCGATCAAAACTCTTACGCCAGGCGGGACTCGAACCCGCATCTTCTGCTTTCCGGGCAGCGATGTTCGCCTTACACCACCGGCGCTGTTTGACTGCATGTAACATCCGCGATATCTTCGAGGCCTGTCAGCACCCACCCATCAACATCCTGTAACAACATGTAGCCTCTGTACCAGCCGTCCCAGGCTTAAGCAAATGCGTTAGAACATTGTATTTTCTCTGTTAATTTGCTGCAGGTCGTTGACGAATCCGGCCCCAGGTCGACGACTTAATACCAGTCTTGACTGGGAAGGATAAAGCACTGTCTTGTAGACCGTCTGGCCACCATGAAGCCTTTCTGTATTCGCTGCAAGTGGAATAGAAGGCGTATTCCTTGAGTAGCTAATATTTTTCGATGAAAAATAAGAAGATATAAGGCAATAAATAATATATTATATAATATTAACAAGAACAAAAATTAAACAAATTTTTTCCAACAGAAACGTCTTATTTCATCCTTCATGCTATTTAACCTCTACTAGCTCCGGAAACGATGAAAACGTTGATAGGGGAGGGGTAGTGGTACGGAGATGTTTTGTTGAGGTCAAAGTTTGTGCGCCAGGCTAGACTTCCATTTCTGGGCAGCTTCACCGTTGCAGCACCGGCCCTATTTTGACCGAAAGCAGCATCCACGATGGGAGGTGGGTAGGAATTTCACATGAAGCTCTTTGGCTTCGCTGAAGGCCTCGGATCCATAGTGGCTGTGAGACTGTGTGCTATTGGAAAATGTAAATCTCGTAGTTCGTAGGGCTGCGAGGTGATTCCCCCGTATCCCCTGGTATTTTCCTATTTACCAGACGACGAGATGCATGGCGGAACGTCAAGTGACTTCGGAAAAAGACAGCACAGAACGCTCTTTTCGGTAAAAATGATGTCACTGGGGCTTGTCGATGTTGCTCCAATCGTTCGAAGAGAATGGTTTTTGAACGATTCACATTATTCAGGCCGATACGCTGCACTGAATTCATTTCCATCCCATCACAGCTTTCCACGTTGTTCCGCAGAAATTCTGAAGAGATTCGACATTGTATTCAGTGGACGATGAGCATGTCTTGTTGCGGAATCGCAGTCCACTTCATTATGTATCTCGCCTTCGATTGCGGAAGATTACCACCACAGTTTGAGAGGTTGTTACACAGTCAAGGTCCGCTGTTGCTTTCGGTCGCGCATCTCTTCGTGTCATCCTCGTCATCTCCATTGCCGTGGTATCTGTGCCGATTTCGCCTCTGATCCATATCTGTCTCTATCTGTCCATCTCTCAGTCGAATTGATTCTAGCTGAGAATGGTGATTAACATTTGTCGCCGATTCCTACGGAGATGCTTACTGCACCGGCTGGCCGGCCAGCAGGCAGTAGCCGATACGATCTATGTGCTGCTGCTATCCCACGGTTCCAGAGCTGCTTCGCTCTAGCTGTGACCATCATGAAGACTCACCTCCTCCATAGCTGTAGGCAGAAGCAGATGAGCGGTTAGATAAGTGACGGGTCCCGAGGAGTATGGGCTGGGTGAATAGCTCAGATTTCTCCACTCTTGTGCTGCTCTCGCTTTTCTTCAAGGGTCCACAGCCTCTTCAGACCTTCCGTCCTCTCCATTGCCTATCTCTCGGTTGGCCTAAGAAAGTGACCGCTTTGATGAGGTTCCGGATTCATTTGCGAGGAAGGAGTTGGCTGATCACGTTAACCTCCAGCGGCCGGATTCATCAACGTCTTAGAGAAGCTTAACGGAGAAATTACAGCCGAAATTCCTGAAAAAACGCGAATTAACGCGGCTTATCAACAGGAGATATGGTGAAGCGTTGGCGCTATCAGGAATTTCGGCTGCAATTTCTTCGTTAATTCTCTGTAAGTCGTTGATGAATATGGCCCCAGGTCGGAGGTCGTTTCTCTCGATGTTTTGAACCTTCTGAGAACCACTCTAGTCTTCTCCATTCCCAGCTGATGTCGCTGCGTGCTGTACCTCATCTTATTTATTTATTTATTCATTTATAACTGCTCCTTGAGTGCGGTGTTGAAACAGACTAATAAGAAACGTGAACGATCATGTACAATTTCAGTTAGCTCACCCAAGTGAAGAAAATAAAGCATAATGTCACCATGCACTTCAATTTCGTTTTTTATCTTTTCAGTGTTTTGAAGTCATTCAGAATCCAAAATACAAGGAGCCTAAACAAATGGATGGCCGTAGAATGGGAATAGAAGTGATAAGGATATGGATGAAGGTCAGCGTTACTCAGTCCGTTTTGGGATGTGCCACTCATCTGACTTCTACGGGATGTTGAGAGACGATTTGTATGCGTATGTGGGCACACTGTGACTTGCGGTAGGCAGACAAGTCAGCGCTATACCCTTCCCAGACGACCCTGGTACCAATTCACTGGCTCCTGATTGATGGAAGGCTTGGTTGGCGTGGGGGGAAGCCGAACCAAGAGCCTGGTATCGGGTGTCCGCGACAGACGGCATCTCATCCGACTGCGTTACACGCACCCAAATAGAAGTAATAGGTCAATTTAATATCTTCTTCGATTATGTCGTTATTAGTCGAGGACCGAAATCCACGTTTTAGCAGTACCTCAGCATGGTAACTAAGTATACCCTGCTGACCTGCGACTTTCTGCTCTTTAAAACAAGCTTTAAATCATTACTTTTTTTCCCAGAAAATGAAACTTTTCTAAAATTTCGAGCAGTGTGTTCACTTATTGTGTAGACGAATTAAAACTTTAAAGAAAGTTGTACTAACATTTTCCTTGAACAAAAAATTACTCTAACCTTTTTGGAGAGTCGCCAGTTCAATGCAGAAGGGGCTCATTTCAATTTTTAAGAGTTCGCACTGATTTCAAAAGTATTAGGATAGTCTGGAAGAGTGTCGAATTTGATTCGGAAAGGGTCCAGTTCGACGTGAAAAGGGTATATTTCTCCAAGCGTATTCTCTTCAATTCTTCGTAGTGAGATGTTGATCGCTGTGTTCATTCTGCTTCTGTTGGGGCCAGGAGCGGTAGAATCTATTACTAAGTGGGCCCAAAATCGAACGTTCTTCACCATGTTCTTCTCTCTCTCTTCGACGTCGTCACTGCTGTCCAGCAGCTCGTTTTCTCGAGGTTCTGCTACATTTCGGATTCCTTCTTTCCAAAGGTCTAAAAAGTGAAGGAAAATGTGGAGGAGACCAAGGGTCACATCGAGCTTCATGGCCCGTATTCCCAGTACGGCGCGGTGCTGCGAAGAATTCGGATTCTTTCGGAGAATATGCGAAGAGTAAACTTGACCGTGTTTGCGCGCGCAGGCGTGACACACAGTTCGGCTTGTTCTTGGCCAGGCGGCGATCCTCCCCTCCTTGTTCGTCGTCGTCGCCACCACCGCTCTCCGGTTGCAGCGACGAAGACGGTGCTGGGTATGGTGACCCCGGGCGATGGGGAGGAGACGCTCTCGTCAACGAGTTTTCCCTTCGAGTTGTTCTTCTGGTTGCTACGTTCGCTCGGACGACTGCTGGTTCGCAAGCAGCCTAGCCGCAGCATAGCGGGCATTCCTTCGTGTTCCTGAAGCAGTAGAAAAGCGCCGGGTTCATAACGGCTGAGGCTTGTGAGGTTGCTCACGGTGGCTCTTGTGGCGTACCCTCTGTTGCTGCTGGCTTTTTGTTACTCGTCCTTATTGTCGTTCGATCTTTGGCCGTTGGAAGTATTTGAAGGGAACTCTACTACAAGCGACGGTTCCAACTCCTCGTGTCCCCGTCTGCGCGAGTCAATATCGTTCCTCCAAGTTGGTCGCCGAGCAATTTTCAATGGGGTGTTGGTTTCCCGTGTCGTCTCGCAGCCTATTTTGCGCGTTCCAGCCAGGTCACGTCTCTCCATCGCTCATCGCTCGGCGATCCTTGTTCATCGCCGGTGTTCTCCAGCCCGACTTGAAACTGAAATTGTCTCTCAAGCCATGTCCGACTCTGCTCGAGTCTCGGCATGGTCGAGTCTATCTATAGAGTTGCTTAGCTCGTCACGAGGTTGTTAAACGGCTTTATCGGCTAGCGCTCAGCTGGGTCGCCTTTTTCAGAGCCTGAGAGGTTCAAATCAATTAGGAGTTACCCACCAAGCATCACCTTACGAAATTCGATGTCATATTTTTGAAAGGCTGAACAAGAGCCTTCATGTGACCCTTTCAGGCTCTGAAGAAGACAGTCCAGCATATACGTTACCCAATAAAGCCGTTTAACAACCTCCTGAAACTCTATGGATAGACTGTGCTCCAAGCGCTTCTTGCTTTAGGTGTTAAGGTGTGCTATGACATCCTCCAACGCATCTCTTTCGTTAAATGCTGTAATATTGGTTCGATAATGGACGGTTGATTTGCGTTTCCTATGCTGTGGGTCTCAGAAAGCTCTTCTTTGAAGCACCTTTTTGTTATTATTTTCCGATTTCGCCTTACATTTCATGATTCCTACAATTTTCTACCACTTGAGGACTCCGCTAGATGCTTTATGGCTTCTCACTAGGTCGTTCTCTTGCCAGTTTTGCAAGCAATTCTTCCTGTTCTTCGGACTTCCTGGCTACTACAACTCTGACTTGTGCTGGAGTCATGAAATCAGAAGGTCTGATGGCTGCTGACGTTCTCAAAACATCCGCACAAACGCCTTGTTTAGAAGTATGGCACGAACTGGTGCACTGTGTTCAGATCAGCTCTTGTCCAGCTTATTAGCTGGGCAGTCTG
The DNA here is from genome assembly GCA_947359475.1 of Heligmosomoides polygyrus bakeri. Taxonomy (NCBI): domain Eukaryota; kingdom Metazoa; phylum Nematoda; class Chromadorea; order Rhabditida; family Heligmosomidae; genus Heligmosomoides; species Heligmosomoides polygyrus. The sequence continues at coordinate 20,723,501 of OX375867.1, forward strand.
CGGTTACACTATTGAATGCACGTAGCACAATAGGTAAACGTGCGGGCTGTCGTTTCCACCCGATTCCAGGTTAGGGTTTCGGATCTCCCTCCCAGGTCAATCGATCCCTCATTCCTCAGGGGTCGGTACTAGAATTGCCTGTGAAGGATGACACTCACTTGTCCACTATGCTATTCTTTGAATAGACCAAAAGCGCGTTCAAATTGCCTACACAATATTCCGTAGAAATAGAATGTATGGCACATTCCAAAAGGGATTGGATAACGCGGTCATTTATCCTCTATTAGTCTGCGACGAGCTCTTCTTGCTGCCGCCTGGTTTAAAAAATTCTTTCGGCGTCAATCAGTGCAGTCTCCTTGTTTTTAACGGAAATTTGCTGAAACGGCGAAAACGTGCCAGCAGCCATTATCTTCTAGTCGTTCCAGTGACATCCTAGTACGCCCGAAAGTGCTTCTGTAAGGTGTTTATGAAGTGAGGTAGTGTATTGGCTTTCCTCCTTTGGACTCTAGTATTCCTGCCTGTCTTCTGTTTGCTAGTGTAATCTGAATTTCATGCTCACAAATGCAACTGTTAGGCGCGTGGCAACTACAGAAGTCACGCAGCCGTATGGATTTGCAAAAGCAGAACACTTCTCCTTATATTCCGTCAGTTTTCACTGTCAGTTCCTTTTTTTAAATCCACAGGCCTGGAACTTTCCAGCGGTTTCCCATAAACGCTGGAAAGTCCTTGGCGGAAAGCTGCTCTTACGAGAATCCCGTGATTATTCCTTCTTTCTCTGCGAAGAAAGAGAGGTGTTATGAATTCGGGTACATTTGGCGCACTCGGTTCTTGGGGCTGATACCGGGTTCGGTTGGCGTTTAGGGCAATGAAACCTCTCATCCCTCCCTGTTCGGTTCGTAAACTGTACCAAACTAGATTGAAACGGGTTAAAATAGTGACACCTGCACTGGCTGATCACGCCTTCATCGTACAACCCAAGCACGCGATCATGTCGTCTTCACATTGTCAAGTTAAAGTGGAATGTATCGTATCCTATTCTCCATCTGTTGTCTTTAGCTTTGCGCTTCTTCATCCATAGGTGTGGATATTTTGTTCTTGAGGTACGTAGCAATTACCCGACTCCAAAAGGATGGAAGTCGCGGTTTTCCATAACGCGTAGGGCATTACATCGAGGAGCAATCCTAATTGGGAGGGGCACCTTACTCTTACATAATGTACATAATGAAAAATGATAATACTCCAGTACAGATAGAGAACAGTGTTAGGGGAGATTTGTGCTTCGATCGCCGGAAGGCGTGGCGTTGTGAAAACTACCAGTATCGATTAGGCGGCGCAGTCAATCAATGCAGCTCCCATTGCGTTGCTCCGCCCGGCATTCGAAGTATAGATCCCTCCTTAGTCAATTTATTCGCTGGTAATTCTTAATTCATCCCACCTCTGGTTACCACCTGTCGTTGTTCTCGATATTGTCGTGCTCGCAATGAAGCATAAAAAGCGTATGTGTTCTATGTTTATGCATTCTTGCCATAAGAAGGAGGGAGAAGTGGTCTCTCCCCCGATTAGGATGGTTTCCTAGTCAATTTGAAGCTAAAGGCAACACCACGGCCATGTACCCTGCTATATATCATTTTTACGTGGAATGGGACACTTTTTAAGTCAAATTGGACGCTCTTCTAGGCTAGCTTTAAGTTTTTTGAAATCAAAGCTTACTCTTCCTGTCGAAATGACCTTCCGGTAGGTTAAACTACGGACTCAATAAGATGGTTGGAATAATTTTTTGTTCAAGGAAAGTTTAGTACAAGTGTTTAGTTTACCTGACCCAGTATGTGTAGTATTTTATACAATTCTTATTTTTTAGAGAAAAAATTTTCAATTAAAATTTGTCTTAAAGCACAGCAAAAAAAAAGCTGCAAACAGAAATTGTTCTATCACGCGAATCAAAATCGCGACGTCCTGGAAATGGCGCAGTCCCTTTTTGACACTAAAATATGGCCGCCGACCTGCTCTTTAAAACGAGCTTTAAACCATTATTTTTCCTCAAATAATTATACCACTTTCAGTTGAAATTCATCGTTTTTCAAAGCAAATTAAACTTTTTCAAATCAAATTCAGAATTGAAGGCTATCCAACATAAAAAGGAAAGAGATTAGATTAGAGATTCTGGTGAAATGAATTTTTAAGGAAGAAAATTAGTACTGAATGCTATCCAACGAAAATTAGAATTGAAGGCTATCCAACAGAAAAGGCTAGCCCCACGAAAATTAAAACTATTTCGCTTTCTCTACTATTATTAGAACTATAAGAAAATTAGAACGATTTTTTAAGGAAGAAAATTAGAACTATTTCGCCTTCTCAACTTTTTGGCCTGTTCGTTTGTACAAGTTGATAATTCGTGCACTGTTCTCATTGACACCAGCAGTCTGAGCAGCTTCGTGTGTGGTCCTTCCGCTGACGAACACCAGCTTGACCAAGATCTCCTTCTGACTCCGAGACACTGGACTGTATCGGCCGCGTCGTTGGCGTTGTTGAACGTCTTGTTGATCGTTGCTCATGTTGCCTGCAGACATGGCAAATCACCCAATTACAAGAAAGAATGGAGGGATCCGTTTATACGATACGGGAGAAGATTCCAGAAGAACGTTGAATTTGATTTGAAAAGTTGAATTTCAAAAAATGGTATAAAATTTCAAACAATAGGTGGATTAAAACTTCAAATAAAATCGTACTAAAGTTCCCCTTGAACAAAAAATTCTTCTAACCTTTTCGAAGAGTCACTAGTTTAAGGTAGAAGAAGTTCATTTCGATTTGGAAAAGCCCGCTTTCATTTCAAATGTATTAGGCTAGCTTATTGTTAGAAGAGAGTCCAATTTATTCTGAAAAGTGTCCAGTTTGACGTGAAAAGTGTTTGATTCGATTTGAAACGTGTCCAGAGAATATTCTTGATAAATCTGCTTTCGTTTCTTTCCAGAGAACTGTGATACGGAATCGCGTATTCCTACATTGCATGCAGCTGGCTGCACACTGCTTTTTGTGGTTCTCAAACGATTTTCTTAGAATTTCTTTGCAGAAAGCTACACTTGTTATACGTGTAAGCTGGAAAGTTTGAAGAGTTCTATACGGCCAATACGACCGCCACGCGTCGGCATTTCTCGACGTGTGCCTTACGCGCTCCATGTATGCATTTGAATCAGCACTTTCCGGGTGTAGTCAACGCGTCAACGGCGCGAGTCGTCTTGTTTCCCAAACAATTCCATCTGATTCACGTAGCTACGGCATTCGTCGTGAGTTTCGAGCAAAGTCTGCGGCTTCTACTATGCGGCTTGCTTCGAAATAGTTCCACTGTAAGATGAGCCGTCCCAAGGGGACCTAACTTTTTCGGATCGTCAGCCCTGTCCGGCCAAACTATTGAAAGGGGCAAGCAGATCATGCATTTTGAGTGCGGTTGCGAACTTTGATTACTCTCTGTTGTTTTTGTCCTATTTTTGCTTTTTGAGTGCATTAGGAAGAGAAGTGCTAACAACTTCTAAAGAACAAAGAGCTGACCTTAGCTGCTTTTATAGAGGTTATAAGTTGTTGGAAGGATGTCTTGTTGCGACCAAACGTCTTGAGCGATCTGGGACTCGAAGCAACACCCTTTGCTTTCCAGCGAGGATGCTACGCCATTACACCACTGGTGTTGTTTGATCGAAGGCAGCATTCACGATATCGTTCCCAATTCTATAAGTGAGGATTCTCAGGCGGCTTCACATTTTCCGAAAATCGGCACAGTTTTGAGATTTCAATTTTTGAATGTGACTGAAGTCCATGAATCCAATCCTTTGTTTTTGAAACTATGCGCTAGGTCCTCGTCTCAAATAAGACCTTTAGCTTAACCATTTCCGTGCCAATAAAGGCAGCTGGAATATCCTGATAGTAAGGGCTAATAGGCCATGCATACAGAGATTGTTGCATTCGGTAAAAATACCGCCGGTGATGTTCTGATGTAGCATCCTCACCGGACAGCAGAAGGCACGTGCTCAAGTCCCACCTGGCGCAAAAGTTTTGATCACCCACAGGTATACACCCACAGGAGTCAACGGAGTTCAGGTAATCGCGCTGGGATCTCTCACCAGGCCAATCGGTGCGTCTCCCACTCTTACTGAGACAGCTTCTCACCCAATAGCAAGTAGTTGTTCGGCCTGTGCTTCAGCGAGTGCCATAGAATAAGATGTTTAAAATGACTTCAATGGCACGTCTTATGAATTATGATGCTTATCCAGCGACGTGGGCGATGCGTGTTCTGAATCTGGATGTCCGTTACGCGACATCGGTGACACGTATTCTCAATGCCGACTCTCAGAAACGTGCCGTTGTCGTTGTGTCAAGCAGGAAGAACCGGCGCTTCTCCTGCTAGCTTCGAAAAATTTTGTAGCAGAAGCAAGAAGCTTTGTTGAAGTATTGATCTCATGAACCTATGAGCAAGATCTTTATAGCACATTATTCGGCTTTTGTTTCGGCGCCTTTGTCTTCTTCGTGGCTTGGAAAAGTCCAAATAAAACAAAGCAAACACTCCACCCAAGGTCAGTTCATTGGGAGAGTAGTTCTTCAAGTATTATTTGATTTTTTTCATGCTCTTAATAAGGCAAAACCGCCAAGCATAAGCCGAATAAAGTGCTGTAAAAGGTTGATGCGCAGCCTCACGAGAACTATACCTAACCAAGGGAAATTATACTAATGGTGAGATTCATCGAGAGTCAGTCGTGGCGCCTACTCCACAAGAAGCGTTCGCGTTCGTCTGTTGCTCATGCAGTAGCTATACAGACCGTTTGTTTCTGGCTACAACTCGAAATACGAAATAAATCTTCAGCGCTTTCCTTAAAAATGGGAGCTTTCAGTGTTCTCGTGAATGAGTAGGTAAGGTGTGCGATAATAAAAATCATGGGTGTGTTTTCCCTTGTACCCGGCCTAGCCTTGGGTTTATTCGTTGCTTAATTCATCCCCAAGTGAAACTGCGGGTATATGAGGTAAAAGTGGGAGATATACCCAAGATGAGGGGTCCATCATAAATCTTACCCACCAATGTGCGGGTGTATTGGTATACTTGCTGGGTGAACGATACTCGAAAGTTTCTGGTTCGGATCTCCCGCCCAGACCAAGCAGGTCTTTCACCTTTTGAGGCCGGTGAATTGGTACCAGACTTGCCTGGGAAGGATAAAGCGCTGATTTGTTCATCGGCCGGCCACCGCAAGTCATTGTATGGCCAAATACGCATTCAACTCGCCTCCACGACGTCCCGTAGAAGTAGAATGCGTGGCGCATCCCAAAGGGGATTGAATTACGTCGTCCTTCATCCTTTATCCCAAGATTAATGAATCCAGTCCAGGTCAGTGCAGAGTCTTTCTTTAACATTAACGGCCCCTCAGTTGTCTGGGGGAGTATGAGAGAACAATGTTATTTTGGCATAAAGCGAGTCTAAAATCAATTCTTGGTGAACAAGTGATCGGCACCTTTTGTGGATGGCCACAAACTTGTGCAATACTGGAAGGCATTTCAATGTTTAAGCTCCTTTGGAGTTTTAACCAACATCCTCTAGAGGGTCAGGTGATATTGTGAGTCTTCCAGCGAGTGGAAGGGGCTGATGACTTATTTTGTTGTCCAGCGGCTGCGTCAAAAGATGGTGTAAAACAGGCTGTTCGAGGTAGAGACCAAATATTTGAGTGCTGGGAACTTGTCGCACGTCGTCTAAGCTCTTCTTTCGGCCATGCTCCCGCTCCTGTGTGGCTGCTGAGGCTTCGGCGCCACATGTTTGCTGTCCGGTGGCCGCGGGGGAGCGAGACAGAGGGTGAACGTTTCCAGTTCTGCGTCGTCGCGCGGCAGAACTCGGCCCACTAGTGGCCGTTTCGCGGGGCGCGTGCTCTTCGTCGAGGAGAAGAACAAAAAGTCGCTGCTGCTGATCCACTTGAGTGGCCGTTTTCGGGGTGGCGAAGCAGAGCGAGGAGGCATGTCTTCGGTCGTCCTCGGTCGCACCGGTTGTTGTTCGACCTCACTCTCGTCTCACCGACTGGGCTCTGTCCAGGGAACACGTCGCCGTTTCCTTAACCCTAATTGGCGCTAATTCATGCATAACGCAAGGATAGATACCCTGTAGCGGCCGGAGTGTTCGTCTGTCGTTTCGCTTCGTATCCGTTCTGTCTGTCTTTTGTGGTCTGGTTTTGCACTGTATCATTCAGTATCGCGAATTTCTTTTAAATAATTTTCCCCTCATTTCAGGTTGAATTCGACATTTTCGACTTCGATGAGCTCGTTAGATATAACCAATACGTCTTTGTCAAGCAGCTCCACGCCTCCGCCACCGCCCCATAGCAAGCCCACGGTTGAGGTAGGTGTCACAGCTCTTCAACGATCAGATTCCTTAGCGCGGTAACGCAGAGTGAAGCGGGTAGGGTGTTGCATCGGAGGACGACCTATAAATTATTCTATTCGGTTTTCTATGAAAAGGGTGCCGCCCTCTAATCGCCCCAACAAATGAGCACTACAGTGGTGCTTTTGAGAAATTTTATCGAACGAATGAATGAACGAATAAATTTCATTTCGAAAATGTTTTAACACATTTGCTTAAGTTTGAAGCGGCTGGTGGAGAGGCTGTATGTTCTTACAGGATGTTTTGTTGCGATCAAAATCTTGCGCCAGGCGGGACCCGAACCCGCATCTTCTGATTTCCGGGCAGCGATTTTCGCCTTACACCACCGGCGCTGTTTGACGCACGTAGCAAATGTGTTAAAACATTGTTACTAGTAAGGTCTCCAGCTTAACCGGTTCCATGCTGATATCAGCGGCCGGCCCATCCCGTATCAAGGGTGGGTGCTGACGGACCTCGAGGATATCGCGGATGTTACGTGCGGTCAAACAGCGCCGGTGGTGTAAGGGAACATCGCTGCCCGGAAAGCAGAAGATGCGGGTTCGAGTCCCGCCTGACGCAAGAGTTTTGATCGCAACAAAACATCCTGTAAGAACATATGATTTCGAAAAATTTCGAGCGAAAGAGCGAACGAATTTATTCGCTCATCAATTTTTTTTCTGATGATCTCGAAAGTCGAGTAAGCCCCATTTTTCGTTTCGTTTGTTCGATTAGTGAAATAATTTGTTCGAATCAGGTTCTGTGTTTAAAGATTTGATGTTTATTCGATATTCGAGTAAAACTATTCGATTTTACAATAATGTTCGAATATTGTAAAATCGAGTAATTTTACAATATCCAAGCATTATTGTAAAATCTCTTTCGATGTTCGAATTCGAGCGAATATTCGAAAATCTAGGAATATCGAATTTTCAACTCTTCGAACAAATTCGAATTATTCGAGTGAATATATTCGTTCGAGCAAAACTATAATGAACATATCACCCAGTTACACAGGATTTGTGCTGAACTGAAGCTACCACTGAAAGTAGAGCCACAAGGTTGCCGTGAATGACTTCGATGCCAAAATACTGGCCGAGAAAGATCGCCTAAAGAGCGTCACATTAAGACCTCGGTTTGGATGGAACAAGCAAGGAAATCGGCTGTCCGAGTTCATCATGGCGATAACGAGCATCCGTGAAAACTCGCAGTTCCAGAAACCTTCGCTCCTTAGGCCTATGTTATACTTCGGCGACGCTGTGTTGCGCGGGGTGTCACCGACGTCGCCGACAACAGCGTCGCCGAAGTATAACATAGGCCTTAAAGTGACACTATCGGAAATATTTCGAAAACTCCAGTGATTCCGAATAGCGAGAATCTTCGAGCACTCGGAAACAGGACTTTTTTGAATATTACAGTTTGAGGACGTTTAAAAGACAGATTATTGAATGTTCGAATTCGAATACGTTGACAAATACGTCTATTTGAACATTCGATTTTGAATACGTTCGTGAAACTCCATTCAGTATATTCAATAAAAATTAGGTTTAAGTCCAGAAAGGGACCTCCTCCTTCCATCGGCCCATGAAATTTGAATAATTTGTTTGAAAGCTCTTGAAATAAAAGAAGCACGAGCTCATGCGCCGCACTATGATCCTGGGCGCAGGTTTAGAGCGGTGGTCCACCCTGTGTCTTTCACCATGACTGTTAGCCTTGCAGCCGCAGCATGCCAAGGTGTCCTACAGATATAGTACCTATACTATATCCGAGCAACCATGAGCGCAGTCGGAAAAGGTTCCGGCCGTCGCGTGCACCTCATTCCAGGTTTTTGGTTAGGATTTCCTGTCCTGGGGCCGGATTCATCAACGTCTTACGTAACTTTAACGGAGAATTGTAGGCGAAAAGCTCAGATAACGCGGCTTATCAAGCGATATGGTGAGCGATAAGCCGCGTTATCTGAACTTTTCGCTTACAATTCTCCGTTAAAGTTACGTAAGTCGTTGATGAATCCGGCCCACGGCCAACCAAGTCTTCTATCCTTCGGGGTCGGTGAATTGATACCATACTTGTCAGGAAAGGATGAAGCGCTGGTTTTTTCATCGATTGGCCACCGCAAGTCATCGTATAGGCCAAATACGCATGACATGGCCTCCACGACATCTCGTAGATGCAGAATGCGTGGCGCATCTCAAAAGAAATTAAGTAAATTTTATGAATGTTATAAGGGATAAAGGCAATGGACCCCGCTACTCTAGACTAGTACCAAGCCTATGTTGGCTAACATAAAGTCGTCGGATGTGAAAGAAATACAGGCTACATCTCCCTCAACTCCTACACTTGCAGCCGAGGACAGAATGGTAAAGGACGGCGTTAACCAATCCACGTTGGGATGCGCCACGCATTTAGCTTTTTCTGGGTATCGTGAAGGCTATTTGCGTATTTGGTTAATATAATGATATGCGGCGGCAAGCCAACAGGTCAGCGCTTTGTCCTTTCCAGAAAAGTCTGGTATCGTTTCACCGCCCCAGGAGGGATGGAAGGATTGGTTAGTCTGCGCGAAAGCCACCGAATCGTTGGGGACCCGGGGCGCATACGACATCTAGATGGCTGTCACAGTTGGACGAATAAGTCAAGGAGAATGAGTGAATTGCCCCATCTATGACCGCTTTAATATATAGTGGCTGCAGGATTTTAGGGGGTTAGCCCTGCTAGGTGGTGTTTGCGACACATTTGGTGAGGCTATACCACTGCTTGACTGTCAGTTGGATATCCATTTCCAGAAGCCCCTGTACGTAGAAGAACAGTGTCCCTTTCGCTGTGCAGGGAGACGTTTTTACCGGTGTGTGATGGAAAGGTAAACATATGAGTTATACACGACGAGGAGGCCTTTCAGAGCGACGACGAGCCGTCGTTCGCTCGTAGGCTATCGGGCAAATAAAACGGTGGGGCAGCGTTTCCTGGGTGGGTGTCGAGAAATTCCTGATCGGTGTGGTGAAACATCCACAGACGCTGTTCGGTGTCACGCTCGAGTGCCCGCGGTGCTGTGACGGCCGTTTTCTGGCTCCAAATGTTACGTCATCCACTGTTTCCTCGCAATCCGCGTGACGTTTCCAGGTGCATCCGATGCCCAGCGAGGAGAGGTCTCTCGCTGCTGCACACGATCTCGACATCAAGAAGGAGAAACCTGCTGTGCCGGCCAAGCCAAAGAATTTGAAGGTGGACCACCTAAACAGGTACCGTTTATAGAGGTTCTCTTCTTTGAGGTTATCAGCCGCCAAAATATTTTGGTGACAAAAATAGTCTCAACCCGCCCCCTCCCCCCCCCCCCCCTATTTGTTCGCGGGTTTCTGTTTTTGTTGTCGAAAGCTCGTTCAGAAGAGACCTCGGCGCATTCCTGGTGTGGAAGAGCGGATTAAACGCATCGTAGCGGCCTTCTACAGCTAAGAAAAGGATCTCGCCGTAGTTGGTTCGCGGTGTTTCCTTATTTGTCTTTGTATAGTTGTTAGTTCTCATTTTTATTATCCTTATATCCAATTACGCTGCGGGAGCCCCTCTCCCCGAGCTGGGAAGGCGGCGGAACCCATTTCTCGATCGCTACTCGCTTCTTTCTGTCTCTGTTTCTCTCGAAACTCTACCGTTGGATTATCTAGGATGCCTAGGTGCTAGTGTGAGCATTGGTATGATCGTTTCGGGAATCGATACTGATTCTTCAATATTGATTAGTAGATAGAGCGATACTTTCCACTTTTCCTCTTCTTAGGGTCTGTAACCTCCTAATTAGCCTACGTACTCGCTCGCATGTTTTCCATGTAGGCATTGATAGTTCCGTGACGAAGCGGCGCGGCATTATGAAACTTATCAATATCGATCGTCCGCGCTGCCCACTCGATACGGGTTCGTACCAGCCGGCCATTAATTTTGCGCGGACGGACATACAAACAAACATACACAGAGAAACTCACCGTTCCTTCGTTTAACGGGGTCGGTTTATTGCTGTTCTTCTTCAGAAAGAGAAAGCACTGGTTTTCATGGACCAAATGCGCACGCCAAGGTCCTCTCAGGATATTTCGAGGGAGTAGAATGCGTGACGCATCCTAAACTGACTGCTCTACGTTGCCGTCCTTCATCGTTGAATAGGCTGTGAACGTTAAGAGAGCAGGTTTTATACATTTATCGCGTGTTTTTTCCGTCAAGCTGAGCTCTCGGCGGTGGTAGACAAAGGGGGTTTAGTATTGCTAGCGGTCCGTGTTTTGGTACGCTACGCATTCAAGGTCTTCTTGACAAATTTTGTGAAGTTTAGACGTATACTAGGCCTGTATAACGGTCAGCATAAGGACGAAGAGAGAGAATGTCTGACCATTTCCGTGCAAGTGGAGTGCCAGCCGTATCTTTTGGTTTTTGGGGCTTAAAATGCGTAAAAAAGGCTTTTCGCGCTTCTTTATAGCGCCCTTCAAACTATGTGCTTTCGAAAACAAAGTCGGTATTTGCGATCAGCATCGAATGATCTATCCGATGAAGTGAAAAGCGCACTGTAAATGTTAAAAATGTTGATCCGATGAGCTAAAGCTAAGAATGTCAGAGTATAGCTCGTCGAATCAACATCTTAAACATTTACTGGGCGTTTTTTACTTCATCGAATAGACCATTCGATGACGGTCGCGAACATCGGATTTATTTTTAAAAGCATGTAATATGAAGGACGCTGTCAGAAAGTTTCTGAAAATACGTTTTTTACGTTTTTTTTTTCGCCCGCGGACCAAAACGTATAGCAGGTATTGTATGTTTTCAACTGACCAGCCTGGCTAGAATGGTGGCCTTTGTTGGTCTGGATGACTTTTACTGGACTAGTAATGAAAGGATAAAGCAGCTAGCAATAAATTATATTTACGATACAATACAATAAAATAGATTTTCCTTCTTAAGGGCATAAAGGTCAAAGGATAATCATCAGCTCGCTCGCGCAATTCAAGGTGGGAGTGCAGTACAAGTCCATGTCGCGAATGTGGGCAGCATTGTGAGCTGGGACCGCGTCACCCAATCCTAGCCAATTAGGCCGCTGACCAAACACGCGGCAGCAAAACGGCGTACATGTCTTTCCTTACATACTGCTACGCTTACTCGACTCGGCCTGATTGGCTGGCTTCCACCACCTAATGCCACCGACATTCGCGACTGGGACACAGCGCATATCAAAAGGATCTCCGTGGTATCGCGTAGAAGTGTTGTAGAATACGCAGCACTTCGTTTAGAAATTGACGCATCTATCTTTATCCTTTATTCTTGGTAGTTATTTAGGTAGTTTTCAGATTTATTTAGTTATTCAGGCGTGGGTTACAAAATCATCACACACGTAAGAAATCGATCGGAAAGATCATGAGAAATCTTGAGAACTACAATGACGCACCATCTACAAGAAGTTTTTTTTACGAGCAAAAGGTGCCTAAAACGAGGCATGGGCATGCTAATGACATTTTCATTATCACCTGTAAGTAGGTTGAGAAGTTTAACGGCTTTGCACACTATCGCTATAGTTTCGAATTCAAGATGGTGGTGATTCTATGTTGGAAAGTCTTTTTCAGCCCTGAAAGTTACATACACGTTTTCAACAACCCAAGTGGATTTACGTCACGTTGAATTGCTGAGATAACAGCTTCGAGTCCCCAAAAGTGTTTCGAAATCTCGGACGAAGAGGTGACCTGATTATTCCAGAACTTCCGCACTGTGTGATGACCTTATCAGTGCCAGCTCAGTGCTACAATGTAATTACGCCAGGAGGCGTCATTATCGCTGAGAAATTCTTCCGAAGATTAGCGATAAGTGGGGGAGCAGGTGCCAGTTTTGTTCACGTTATGGGACATCATTGATGTGCTGTTTAGCCAGAGTTGTTCTCCTTGTTCTTCTTTCATTTCTGAAGCTTTCTTTGTGTTGTACGTGCTTGACTGAAGGAGGTGTGGTAGCGCGGTCAGAGGTGCCGGTTGTCAGGTGCACTCCTGATAGAGGTTTTTGGTTTGGGTTCCGCCTAGTCGAACTAGGCATTGCACCCTTCTGGAGTAGGCGAATTGGTATCGGAGTCGTCTGAGAAGAATAAAAGACTATCATGTTCATCGGCTGGCCACCACAAGTCATTGTAAGGCCAAATACGCATTCAAATCGCCTCCAAGATATCTCGTAAAAGTAGAATGCGTGTCGCATCCCTGACTGATGGAATGAAGACTACGTTTGTCATTTAAACTTGCAATAAACAGTCTACTTGACAAGATACATTTTCACATGCAACTAGTCATTATGACTTACAAGGCTAGAACAGCTCTCTGCATCGTTCTAGTCTTGTAAGTCCTAATGGCTAGTGTGCTAGTCAAAGTGTTCTTCGACAAGTGGACCGCGCGGCGTGTTCCTTTCCCTAGTTTTAGCAGTGACTGTCGTTATTTTCTGGTGCAAGGTTAAGTGATAAACGTATGTGGATTTCAATCAATCTCTCGGGGATACGCCACGCATTCTGCCTCTGCGGGATTTCGTCGAGATCACCGGAATGCTTGCTCTAAACGTTAGCATTTGAGGTCGGCCGATAGGCAGTTCTATGTGGAATCTTGCCCAAGCAGTTTGAAATAATAGCAGGCTTTTCCCGAACCTGAAATAACGGCGTTGTAAGCCGTAGCGAATGTTATGCATAGTGTCTTATCCCAATGCGACAACCTATCTCTAAAAACTTGGATATGGGTCGCCGAGGTCTGGAGAGTGTATTTGTTCAGTCCACTCGAAGAAAAAATCACGAAGGTTTAGATTTTAACGCAACGGAGATCTCAGTTCCAGATCGACAAGCCTCTGCTCGTTGGCGTCCCCAATCTCGCACACGACGTCGACGTTCCTGAGCAGTTTGATCGGGTCGCCATCGCTTGTCAGTCTTCAGCAGGCCTACAATTCATCCGAGCTCGGTTCGCAAGAGTTGAGAAAGCTCGACGAGAAGCGAATGGAGGTAATTTTATTTAGTCTTTGTAGCAATTATAGCTTTTTTTGAATTCGGTGAACAAAATCTCGATTGTTAGAAAAGTTCGTGGGAATGGGAGAATCTAAGCAAGCCCCGTTGGATCTTCGACTTGGTCATGTGTCGTCTTGAAACGATGAAAAAGGGAACACTTCATATCTTTAGTTTTTTCTTATTACGTTAGGTAACAAACAGTAACTGTGAATAGATTCACAAGGGAGGGAAAATTAGTTTTTTTTTAAAGCCCTTTTGATTTGAATAGCTTACGCGGTTTAGTGGCTGGCTAAACTCATTCTTCTTCTTCCTGTTTCATTATTTTTGTTATAAATAAATTATCCAGTGATTTATGGTTTCAAAATGAATGGTCTTCTTCCGATTCAATTTATATGGGGCAGGCCTCAATTTATGTGCTCGCCTTCCGTATTCTGCTGCTATTCTCCAGCCGCATTCCTCGTTTCAGTCGATCGGATCGGTGAATCGGCGCCTTTGCGACTTCGAAGATGATCGGAACGCTATCAGTGATGATATGAAAGTGAATGAACGGAACGGAGAGTTCCTGCTGATGATCATCGAGAAACACGACCCGTCCCTGGCCAATAAGGTGAGCGTCAGCGTTTCGAGGGTGAATGTCTGAGCAACGAAAAGGTCTTCGTTATAGGTTCGTCGACACCTTGATCACTTCAAGGAGCTACTGCGGTTTGAAACGAAGCTTCGGTGCCTGATGGCGAAAGTGCTCGATCATATTCGTAACGGAGGGGATCAGGTGAGATCGTCGTTCTTGTTCCCTTCGATTAGCACTTAAAGGGCGAAATGAAGAATTAATTTCTAGAATTGAGGCTTTTTGCTCAGCAACTGTCGATGGCATGTATGGAGAGATAGGGGTTCTTTCAAATACATCACGACGTCAGTCGGTTCTATTGTTTATTGGTTCTATTCTATTGGTTCTTGCCGGTTTTCTTCGAAGATGTTCGAACTAAAGTTCTCTGATTGATTTTTAGGTCTGAATTTCAGCCAGTTATTTTCTAGAATAACGTCAAGAACAATAGCTTCAGGCTGCAGTTTTGTATGGAATTTCGTTATTTTCACATGCAAATATAACGAAATTGACACGATTATTGCTACATTAGCATTCAAGAAGCTCCATTTTTAATAAAATTACGAGCCTAGGAGAGCTCCAAAACAGTAGGTCGTGCCTGTGGGGAAAAGCAAAAGAAGGCCACCGTAAGGATGTTGTTGGACTCTAGAGTTTAAATAAAGTTTTCCTTGAAAACATGCCAGTGTAAGGCGTAATGTTCCAGTCCACGATTCCTAATAAAATGGTACGTGTTTCAGTCCGAAGCGCTCCTTGAAGAGTCTCGTCTACGAAGGAGACTGGCGGATGTGAATTTCCTCCGATTAACCTACGCCCGAAGAGAGAGGGATCTCGAATGCGCTATGGTGAGCTTTCACATTCGGTAGTATAATTCCTATGGTCCCTTGCGACGGGGGACCTTATAAATTTTAAATACAGGGTGTCTCAAAAAAATGTATGCACTGTTTCAAAGGTGATAACTGTGTTCATAGTAAAATTACTAGAAGTAGAAGTTAAGGGCTCATATGAAGCATAAGAAAATAGAAAATTTCTGCCATATGAGTGGTATGGAATGCGCCATGCACTCGTCTGAAATTTTTCATTTTACACTCGACTGATTGTGTTTCACTTGAATACATGTTATAATTTCTTCACAAAGTGACTGTTTTGATTGGTTTGTGCTTATTTCACAGTTCGAAACTTAATTACACATTATAGCCTGTGAAAAGTGGAGAGTATTCTAAAAAATAAAGGTACTATGTGAAGGGTTGTAACATTGCTGCTAGTAAAGCATTTGGAGATATTTGAGACTCACATGAAAGCGCAGGGCGACGGGATCACTGTAGCGTGCAAACAGTCAAGATTGCGCCATGCTCCTGCCTGAAACTTTGCATTCCAGACTCGATTGATTGTGCGTGGGTTGAATGCTTGTTACAATCTCGTTGCTACTTGGTCACATTGACCTGTGCTGTGCTTCTTTTAACGTGTTGAACGTGACAACCTCGTGAAAGACACGTTACATGCGAGTTTATTGATTGCACAATTTAAATGAGAGCAGGAGCCCTACTTTCCAAGAGGCATTCTGTGGGCGAATGAAGCAACATTTAAGCTGAATGGAGAGGTTAATTGGCATAACTGCAGCTACTGAACGACGGAAAACGTTAAAAGAAGCACAGCACAGGTTAATGTGACCAAGTAGCAACAAGACTGTAACAAGCATTCAGCCCATGCACAATTAATCGAGTCTGAAATGTAAGGTTTCAGGCGTGTGCATGGCGCAACCTTGACTGTTTGCACGCCACAGAATTCTCGTTACCCCGCGCTTGCATATGAGTCTCAAACATCCTCAAAACTTGACCAGCAGCAATCTTAGATCCTTTCAAATCGTATCTGCAATTTTTTTAGAACACTCCATTTTTCGCAGGCTGTAATGTGTAATTCAGTTTCGAACTCTAAAATTAGCAAAAATCAATCGAAACGGCCACTTTGTGAAGAAGTTATAGCATGTATTCAAGCGAAACACAATCAGTCGAGTGTGAAATGGAAAATTTCAGACAAGTGCATGGAGCGTTCCATGATTCCCATATGTCAGAAGATTTCTATTTTCTTATACTTTCATATGAGCTCTTAACTTCTACTTCTAGTAACTTTACTATGAACAAAGTTATCACCTTTCAAACAGTGTATACATTTTTGAGACACCCTGTATAAAATTATTGTGTCGTGTAAACAGCAATTGGTACTTTGCATTGGGAGTGTCTGTCAGAATTTGACTATCCCTGGATAGTAGTAAATAAGAAATGATGCATGTCTACCTTTCCTAGGCCCAAAAGCAATAAAAGACAGCATTCTTCAGTTAGTCGCGAACGTGGGCTGCATTTGGAGGCGGGAACGCGCCAGCCAATCAGGTCTCGTAGAATGGAAGTGCCATTCAGATAGGGCGTGTACAGCGGTAGCCTGATTGACTGGCGTATGGTCGATGCCCTGCTTGGTTACATCTGCTGGCATGTTAGCACTTCTTACTGCAGCCCATGTTAGCGACATGTTCCGTTTAACAAAGAACACTACCAAACCCGCCGTATGAGTACAAATGACTTTTCGAGCGGTGTCTTCAGGACGTGTCTTAGGAGTTTATCATTTTCTATTCTTCACCGTATTATTCGTTTCATACTTATTCCTGCCTTCGCTAGATTCTCTTATTAGTGTGTTTGCTCGGTTGCGTGGACTTCCATGTGTGGAATAAATAAATAAATAAACCATTTTTACGACAAAGTTGTCCTCGACACTTTTCAGACCAAATTGGACACTTTGAAGGCAAGCTATTTTTGAAGGAAACTAAACATCTTCCAAATTATTAGGTCGTAACGATTTAAATGACACTGGCTCGCACCATTTTTTGGCGCGTCTTTACGCGTTTGATCAAGAACAAACCGTAACATGTGGCATATCATTTAGAAGCGCAAACTTTGCTCTATCGGAGAGTACCAAATTTTCTATGCAAAAGTGGGAAAACTTTAGAGTTTTATTGACTTTTTTGCAGATGGACAAAAGGGTAATCCGAGGCATTTACTTGTATGAATTCAAGCTGGGCACTACAGCTAAGGAGGCGGACGAGAAGATCAACGCCGCATTCGGTCGAGGATGTTCCACAATTCGGACGGCGTGTCCTTGGTATCAGAAGTTCCGGAATGGAGATGAGAGCTTGGAAGAACATGAAGGTCGTGGGAGGCATAGTGATGTTGATGAGGACAAGCTGAGAGATGTGGTAGAGGAGGATCCACACAAAGGTACCAGGGAGATAGCGAAGGTTCTTGGCGTCAGTCACAACACAGCTGCCCAGCATCTGAAGGAAATTGGAAAGACCAAAAAGCTGGAGAGATGGGTACCTCACGAGCTGTCTGAGGAGCAAAGAAATCGACGATATGAGATCTCGTCCGCACTGCTTCTACGGAACGAAACGGACCCATTCCTTGATCGCATCGTAACCTGTGACGAGAAATGGATAATGTACGACAACAGGCGACGATCGGCACAGTGGGTGGGCAGCGATGAGAGCCCCAAGGTTTTTGCGAAGCCGGAATTGCACCAAAAGAAAGTAATGGTGACAGTATGGTGGTGTTCGCTGGGAATTATTCACCACAGCTTCCTCCCTCCCGGTGAATCCATCACGGCAGAGAAGTACTGCATTGAAATTGAAGAAATGATGAAAAAGTTGAAGGATATCCGGCCGGCCTTGGTATACCGAAGGCGAGTTCTCCTTCTGCACGACAATGCTCGCCCCCATGTAGCCCGAATGACGTTGCAGAAATTGAATGAGCTGAGCATTGAAACTCTGCCACATCCTCCGTTTTCTCCCGACCTCTCCCCAACAGACTACCATTTCTTCAAGCATCTTGGCGATTTCTTGGTAGGGAAAATATTCAAATACCAGCAGGATGCCGAAAGTGCCTTCGAAGGTTTCGTCAATTCCAGAACTTGTGATTTTTATGCTACTGGGATAAAAAAGCTTGTGACACATTGGCAAAGATGTGTAGAATCAGAAGGTTTTTATTTCGATTAACAAACTTGCCTACAAGCCGAGATATTAACTGTTTGAATTTACAGTGGTTCAGTGCCATTTATTTCGTTGCAACCTAATATCTACGTTACGCCAGAGACTCAGAAAACGCTAGAATAATTTTTTTGTTCAAGGAAAATTTAGTATCGTTTTCCTCGAAGTTTTTAAACTCACCTCCATCCGTAAGTTAACCAAGCGTTTGAAATTTTATTTTGAGAAAAAGTTGTGGTTTGAAGCTTGTTTTGGAGTGCAAGAATTAGCAATTTTTTCTCGTACTGAAAAAAGAGATTGCGCCATGCACTCGCCTAGCACGCCACGATCTTCATTTGGTTGACAGTGTAAATGTTGCCTACTTGACACGACAAATTGAGTTGCCTTTCTGCAGTTGCTTTTGCAGTAAGTGTGTAACTTCACGCAAATATAATTCTTACTTTCAGTCAAATGAAAACCGTGAAGTTCTGAACAACTGCATGAAGGAAACTCTTTTTTAGCACTTAAAAATTGGCGCCTTCTTACACTCTAAAATAATCTTTTACTGTTGTTTCACTCAAAAACTATAGTTTTTCAACGCGATGTGTTCACTTTCTGGGGCAAGTGGATTAAAAGCTTTGAAAAAGCGTCATATTAAATTTTTCTTTCGCAAAAAATCACTCTAACCTTCTTGAAAAGTACAACGTAATCTAAACGTCTCTCTTTCTGATTTGGGAAATATTCCATTTGATTTCAAAAGCGTCGTGTTGCTTTGAAAAGTGTCAAATTTGTTTTGAAAAATTCTGGACTTGATAAGAAAAGTGTCTAATTTGGTTAAAACTGTCCGGTTTGGTTTGGAAAGCGTTCGATTTGATTTGAAAAGTGTCCAGCTTCGGCCTTAGTAGAATAAAGAAGGTTTGTCAAAGTTTGTGTTAGAAGTCACCTTTTAAGTTCTTGAAAGACAAGTTTCCATGGAATAATTGTCTAAGAATTTCAGTCGCGGTATTTTCAAGAGGAGGAGAGCAGGCAATGGCACTACTACAAGGACACGCTGATTCAGTTGGTGCAGAGCGAGGAGCAAATCCGGGAGAGCATCGTCGACTCGAAGAGACACCTCCGGTCGCTGCACAACACCCGGCCGAACATCCAGCAATGACTCTCCGGATGCCACCAGAGCATATCAGCCAGCCGGCCAGCCCCCATGGGGTCATCGCCGTGTATAGAGCGCGCATAGTAGAAGATGTGTATATTATGGACATATGGGTGTTAGCCAGAACAAGTCGTCGTCGTTCTCCTCGTCGTCGCCGTCAGTTCAGTTCTGTTTTAGTGTGGGTGTTCGTGTCCTGAAGTGCACAGAGAATGCCGTCACAGTCTTGCTCAGCTCCTCGTCTCCATCCACAGCTATAAGACTGAAGAAGAGTGCGGTTGTATTGGTTGTGATTTCGGGCGCCTAACGAAGAAGCTCATTGCTAGACGGTCGCCAGACCGTCGACCCTCACTAACCACTTGGTTGTATTTGTGTGTGTGTGTGTGTGTCTGCCGTCGTTAAGTGGTCATATCTCAACGCGAAGCGTAGCCAGCGAGAGTATTAGAGAATGCATTGCCCGCCGCTTGCATTAGCTGAGATTTTCCGCTGAAACTCTGTGAATGTGCTGCTATAATGTCTCTTCGAATGTTTGGGTCTTCAGAATTCCTGCAGTTTGTTTGATTGAATGTGTTGAAATATAAAAAATTAACAACTACTGTCGGAGTGCCTTGTCTTGCCTTCCGCTACGCTCACCGAGGGATGAGCCTAGGCTCCTCGAGCTATGAATACGCCTCTTGAGAAGGTGACTTATGGTGTTAAGAGGGGGGTATTTTGGTCGGGTTAGTCATAGCCTTTTTTTCTGGCGGATTAAACAAACACCTCGGACAATTTTAGGCCAAGAGCCGTCAGAACGAGAGTAAACGAAGTTATTGGGAGCAGAGCGAAGACAAACTGAGTGGTCGTTCTGGAGTTAGGACTGAGGGGAATAAGCGTCGTATTAAATTGTCGAGAAAATAATGTCGCCTGCTTTCGATCTGTTATTTCTCCGCTATTATTACTTCTCTGTCCACGTGCTTCAACCTATTTAAGAAGCATTTTCGAAAGCGCTGTTTCACACGGTTTCTTTCCTTTTCGTTGATTTTTCAAACAAAATCTTTAGGTGGTATATGTCGCGTAGGTGAGCAACATTGGTAGGTGGGGACGCCTAAACCAATCAGACCGTATTGAATAGGCATGCCATTCGGAGGGAGAGCATGTGCAGTTGATCACTGATGGGCTGGCAAGTGTTCGGTCTGTGCTCTGTTTGGTTACCGTTGGCTGGCGCGCTCCCATCTTGGTCTTCGCCTTCAAGGCTTTCATTTATGATTCGAAATCTTCAAGGCCAATTCCCTTTAACGACTCGTTATCCTCAAGTCGTTAAACGAAGATGTCGAGTTGGACTCAATTCAAGCTATATGTGAATTCGCAGAGAGGTTTGGCTTCATCATTCTACCACTACCGTTCATTTGCGTTCAACTGGAAGGGAAAATCGGTGTGAAAAATCACGAGCAAGGCAGCATAAGTCGCCATCGCTGGAATTCTCATCCGCTAAACCAAGAACAGCGGTTTCTATGACTCCATCGTACGTCGGATGAGAAGTAGATCCACGGCGACAATACCAAACGAAAGCGGCAAGCGTTTGGCTCCGGCAAGGTTCCGAAAACAACGAACAAACCCCATTCATCGAAAAAGTTATGCTTTGTGTTTAGTGAAGCAGTAGGCGACTGTTGTATTTTGAGGGGCAGGATCCAGACCAAAGAGCAATGGCAGACCTCTAAAATAATCAGTTGAGCAGCATGGACCAAGCACTTCCTCGACAAGGAGTGAATACAGCAAGCGTGAACTTCATCCATGACAACGCTCGACCGCACCTCGCAAATATCACGCTGAAAAAAATGGAGGATTTGGGCTCGAAACTTCTGCCTCGCCCGCCGTATAGCCCAGACCTCGCGCCATCAAACCACCGTCTTTTTCGGTCGATGTAGCACTCATTTGCAGAGAGCAGATTCAATAACCGTGGGGAAGTCAAATTTTGGGTGTCCAACTTCCTTGAGTCGCAGCCAGCGAGGTTTTTGACGAAAAGCATGCACTGTTGGCGAGAACGTTGGCAATATGTCATTGATAATAATGGAGACACCTTTTACATTAAGGTCCTGCCATTCTGTTCTTAAATATAGTATAGATTATTTTCGTACATAAACAAAATTTTTATTCGACAACCTTGTGATAGGGTATTGATGCAATGTTGCTCACGTTGCCTTATTTCGCAAGCTAGCTAGGAAGAAGAACAGATCCAGAGAATTGAGTGAGCATATGCAAACAAGAACATGAAGTGAAAGCTTCATAAACAGGGATGTGCGGAAAATTTTCTGGAAAAAGCGGAAGACGAAAGACGGAACGGAAACGCTTAAAAATGGCCGGAAACCGGAATACGAAACGCGGAAACGGAAACGACACATGTTCGCCATTTTTTCAAAACTGCATCTGAAACGGCCTCAGAAGCGGCTTCCATTGCGCCTTCTTGCTCAGAACTTTGCGAGCAGCAGAATCTTCCACCGTTTGATGCTCATCCTCATAATAACATAACATAACGAAACAAGAATTCATAATATTGTTATGATAAACTTTTAACTATGGGTAGAGCAACAGATGAAAACAAATGCCAAGGTCTTATCTCACTACTTGTCACCATTTCAGCATGCAGCCCTTCCATATCTTGTTCCTGCGACGGGTTTTTCGCTGACTTATTTGATGCTGATATTTTTTGAACGGTAGACTTAACCGACTTAACCAATTGAGGTTACTTACAGACCCGCATTAAAAAAACTGACTCGGGTGAAGTCTAAAACTAGTGTAGCCACCTAGATCATTTCCCGACCAGAAAAGAGATTCCTCTCCACACTTTTAGAAGCCCATGGCATTATGGATGACGTGGTGACTGCACAGATATCTGCATATTCAACATTAGCAGTTACATTACAATCACCAAAGCTAGTACTCAGAATTCATTCTAAGATCTAGGATGATAATAAGATGACTGATTAGTCGTGGTGGGTCCATACTTCCACAGGAATATTCAGTCTGTCAGCCTAGAAATCGTACGCCCAAGGTGACACAGCTGGACAGTTCCTAGATAGATCTCGAAGCAATACTTTTGTGTCAGAAATCATTAAGCCACCATAGTCAGTCAAAATAACAGCTCATGGTAGATATTCGTGATGCTTCATTAAAAAATGAATCGCATAACTCCATATGGATGAATATCACACCTAACGAAATTGAAAATTGAAATTTGAATCTTGATCAGGAACATCTAAGAGCAGACAACCGCATACCACACTGAACCCTTTGTTTCATGACACTGCGCTATATGCTTACAAAGTTTTTGTAGCTATTTGTAACTAATGGATCAAGAATTCTATGATCATTTAAATGCTGAGTGCATTTTCTTATCATGCAATGCATATATAGCCTTTGTGGCACATTAGTTTTGCCCTGCACCCAGCGTTGCCATTGTTGAGTGTTTTCTTTGAAACCCTAACCAATTTCAAAAATATTAATACAGAGTTGTCAGACAGTACTTCCCTCACAACTATATGGAGGCAAACTTTTTTCATTTAATAAGCTGATTGCGTTCAATAGAAAACTAGTGTGGAACAGCGCCCATTTTCGTTTCCGCCTTCCGGCCTAAAAGCAGGCAGAACACGGGACGGAGCGAAAGAGCCCAAAATGGCCGGAAACCGGAATTCGGAACCCGGAAACGGAAATTCCGCACATCCCTGTTCATAAAACTAAGTAGGCTTAAGCGTGACCTTGAACCTGAAAGAAGAAAAAACGGTTGTCTGAGAATGGAAATTTTCCTCTCATCCACTCACTTGAAGCCTTAGGTGCTCATCTAAGTGGTACTGAAAGGATTAGATGTCTTCACCTGAAAAAATTTCTATCCAACCGATTCCATATGGTACCACCCCCATTAGCAACGAATCTTCAAGGATGTTGTACTAGGTCTTTCGAGCCTTACTCGATGCGGATGCCCTCTAACGTCTCAGAGTCCATGCAGTTTCAAACATATCGTAGGCGACTAATGAAGTTTCACATGTGGTCATCTTGTACATCAGGGCCAAATTAATAAGCTCTCGACGGTATTCAAAAGACTGCGCCGCCAGATTTGTAGACGACATTCATATGAGAAGGTGGTAATAGAATTACGAGCGAGGCTGTTATAAGTAAAACGTTTCGGAATCTTTTCGATTGATTCAATGGTCGACTTTTTGTCTGGGCTCCAAATAGGCGAGCAGCCTCACTCTAACATTACACGTAAAGCGTAAATAGCTCGACAACGTTTTGGCTCACGTGTTTTAAATGTTCATAGTATGAAGTTGGCCGTTAAGGTAGCGCGAGAGATTGTTTCATTAATATGCTTTCTATAATCAAGCCTGCCGTTGTAAGATACTCCCAGATCCTTTATTTTGTATACCTGCAACAAGGGATCCCCATCCAGAGTAAACCTTAAATCCGGGTGGTTACCACATAGGCATATTATAGCTGTTTTCTGAACAGAAATTTCCATTTTCAATTGTTTGGCTAGCGGAATTCATAGCCACCCGAAGCTTTGAGCAGTCGTTAACAGTGAAGAACTTTGAGTCATCAGCATACATACTACACATTACACCTGCTGATGGTAGTGAGTAGGAAAGTTCATTGACAAATAGTAGAAGCATAAGGGAGCCAATGCATGCTTCCTAAGGTACCCGCTCTCTGTGGAGTGTGGTCGGGATATACTGTCATTCATTAAAACGCATTGAGATCTCCCGGTTAAGAAGGATCTTTCGCTTTGATGTTATATTGTTTAGTAGCTATGAGTTACTAGAGACGCAATAGCATTTTCTAAGCTTCGGGTTACCTTTTCCACATGAGAAATTCCATGAAATAAATAAATAAATAAATAAATATATATATATATATAAGCATGGCGAATATCAAATTCCACAAAATAGGGGGGGGGGGGTGGCTCCACTAAACTCCAAGGTACGCTACCGGGTTACAAAGTGTGGTCCGCTTAGAACTATCGTTCTGGACTGGATACCAACACTCAATCTCTGCATTGTGTGCTGACATACAAGTGTCTGCTTGCGATAGCAGCCTGAGCGATCACGACGAACCTGAATGTAGGAAGACATTCTGAATTTGAAAGAAGTTTGACCAGCTTAGTCAGTGTGCCCATCAAGGTATTCGTAAAATGGGCACGGCACTAGATCAGAAATCCTCTATTTCTTCGTGTATTGACAAGTGCATGTTCCACAGGGTGGCGCATAAGTAAGGATAAGTAATAAAGGACGGCGTTACTCAATCCCCCTGGGATACGCCACGCGTTCTACTTCTGCGGGATGTCGTGGAGGCGATTTGAATGCATATTTGGCCATACAGTGACATGCGGTGGCCAGTCGACAAGCAAGACAGCGCATTGTCCGTGCCAGACAAGTCTGCTATCAATTCACCGGCCTCAGAAGGTGAACGACCTGGTTGGTCTGGGCGGGAGATCCGAACCAGAAACTTAGTACTGAATTCGTATTTGGCCATGTAATGACTTGCAGTGGTCAGTCGATGGAGATGCCAGCGTGTTATTCTTCTCAGACGGGTCTGATACGAATTCAGCGACCTCGGAGGGATGGAAGGTTTGGTTGGCCTGGGCGGGAAACCCCAACCGCCAAGCGGGTGCACGCGATAAGTAACATCTCCGACCAGTTCGACCTATAAGTAGTATTGCGGCAGAATCAGGCCATCTTGCTGGAAGAAATTACTAACCGCACTGAACCTCATAATAACTGCTACTTATATATTTCGTAAATGTATATAGACTATCCTTTGTGATTTGCTGCTTACAATTACAATCACTGCAGCTCCTCGTATTGAGGTAATGGGTGACGAGCGACGACTACCTTCGTGTGGTCCGTGTTAATTTTCATTCCGAAGTCGGCAAATGGCAGAAGATCCAAAGCTGAACAGTCCTTATCATGTCATGTAGCTTCTAGGCCGAACACGCTATTATACAAGTTACTCGTGATAACTAAGAAGCAAGGATTTCCACTTTAACAGAAAGTATCCGGTCTATGTCTTTGATTCACTTTATTAGTAGGAACGATATTCTGCTGGTTGTCCCAGTGATTCGGATGATTGCAGCAAGGGAGAAGTTTCTTTCAGGGAAGTATGGCAACATTGCACAACAAGGGCGGGCCTTCTCCGGCGAGAGAGGGTGTGCGGTTCGTTACGACGACAGCGATCGTCACTCTCCTATTCGCTTTGTTGCACCTATTAGAAAGCATGTCATTTGCTAACTTTGTGTTCGTCTAGAATTATGGCAGTAGATTTGGGAAGAATTCTGCCGTCGAAGATGAATCACGCTCGCTATCACCCGAGGTTTTTCGGCTGCATATTTGCACCGACCATTGAACTATGGCCGAAAAGCCGCTCTCGTTTGTGAGTCATCACCGTGTTGCGCTGTTGCATGTGTCGTTCTCCTCAGACGGCTATTTTACATGACGAATTCTTTTCATTTTTGCGCTAGAATTCTGACTCATTTTTCTCTGTTTTAAGCACTTAACATCAGAAAATCGTAGCTGTGTTCTGGTAAAACCTCATCTCTGAATCTAGAGCAACCACTTTCACCCGTACAATCTATAAACACTACTACTCATTACTAATTCATATTCACTACTCAAAACTCTTTCTATAGCGGATGAGGAAATGCCTCTTAGGGCTTACAAATAATACACTTGCCCTATTGTGGAGAACGGCTCACCTGTTTTTTCTCCTTCGAAATCAAAGGTATTGCTCTTCTTGAGTAAGTTCTTCTTTCTTGTCTGTGCAGAACAACGTGACTCGCAAATTATTTTTTAGAATAGCCAGTAATAGATTTTTTCAGTTCCCTGTCCTGTAGCTATTAGATTGTTGAAAAAGTCTTGCACCACAGCGTAATTTTTTCAACATTTTATTGCTTCTTTTGTGAGCGACTTCAGTCTTCGATGTAATTACCATTTACATCTACAACCTTCTGCTACCTGCTGGGGAGATCACGAAATCCTTCCTTCCAGAATGAAGTTAGCTGTGAGTCGATGAAGCGCTCCACCTCCGATTCCAGTTCGGTTCGGTCGCTGAAGCACCTACCCCTTAGGTGTTGCTTGAGAGCTCGAAATAGGTAGTAGTCCAATGGCGCAAGACCTGGCGAACATGGTGGATGGGCAGCACCTCCCACCGAAGCTCCTGCAACTTCTGGCGAAACGACTTTGCAAAGTGGGGCGAGCATTGTCGTGAAGAAGGTAAACATTCCTCCGCCCTCGCGGTTTGCGAGAAAAGACCTCGCTCAGCTTCTGCAGCTGTGTAGCGTAGATGTTTGCTGTAACTGCGGTGCCGTCGTCAAGGAGCTCATCATAGAGATTCCTCGAGAACCCCACCAACAGCACAGCATTACCTTCCTCTGGTGAAGGTTAGCCTTAAGGTTGTGGTCCTCTTTGAGGGAGCCTCTGGGCCTTCGGAATATGGTTAACGGGGCAGACCCAGGGTTCATCTCCCGTGACGATATTCTCTAGAATGCCCTTATTACGAAAACGAACAAGTGACTGACTCCGTGACTCGGACAAGGCTTCGCGACTGGGCGAAAGTCAGTCGCGAAGCCTTGTCCGAGTCACGGAGTCAGTCAACCTTCACTACAGTCGTAGTATTTATATGCCTTCAAAAGCGAATTGCCATGTATGCGAAATATTCTAGAATGTTTGTGCTACAACTACGTAGCACCAAACAGTTCTTGGATGCTCCCGTTAAATTTTGAAAAATTTTCAAAATTTTTGGTGCAAGAGTTTTTCACCAAATAGAAATAGCGAATATAAGCTGCACTCCTTGGTTTCTCGGCGAAAACTCACTGATGTCTGTGTGGTTTTCGAACTGTTGTCAGACCTAATTGATGCAGATGTTTCCAAATTGTTTCGGATAATAATTTCCAAAACTGAAGGTAGCGCAGAAAATTATCCTACAGTATATTCAAGAGGAACAATAGATCATGTACTTTTACTTGTAGAGCTGGATCTAGCTGTATGTCGCTGAATTCTGCTTCCCTCGGTTGTCTAGATTCAGTTCCTTTTTGGAGGAGCACATATAATTTAGAGGACTGACATCGGGATTGTGTTCAGCATCCTGGACGAAGTTTGAAAGGACCGTATCCCATTCTTGTTAAAGAAACATACCGTCGCGCACCATTGAGCGACAATGTTGTCAACGTGTTAGTAAGGACCGAAAGAAGGGAAACCTGCGCCATGCATTCTACTCCTACGTGATGGCGTGAAGGCAATTTGAATGCGTATTTGGCTATACAATAAGCTACGGTGGTTGGTCAATGAACATGTCAGTGTTTGGTCATTCCCAGACTAATATGGTTCCAATAGCTCAGGTTCCAAAAAAGCGTCATATAAAGCATGTTGCCTCCTCCGTGTACAAGTAACTTCGGGATGTGAGCCACCTAACGTACCAGCGTAGTTGACCCCATCCCAGAGTTTTTTTCTGCATCCGCACGGGTAACCTCTCGCCAAGTGCTGTTTTTTCAATTTTAATCAATGCGTAAATACGTACATATATGCTAAATTCTATATTCATGTGAATTCTTTTACATTATAGAGTAAAATAGATAGATGTCCATTTGGGCAGGCTTCTAGCAATTCATTAGGGCAGTTCTTCTTTCATTCAGTAGGCTTCTAAGATTTTCTTCACTTTGAAAATCGTATCTACGCATAGAATCCTTCTACCTTCAAAGGGCAGTGTAGAATATTGATTTTTATTCTGAACCGTTGACTGCAAGAAGAGAAGCCATTGAACACGAAAAACGAGAAGGGGTTTTTCGAAATGTTCACTCACCATAAAAAGTGCGGAAGTTTTGAACATTTCTGCCCACTTTCTTCATAACGTACCGCCATCCAAACCGCTCAGAAGGAGAGCCTTCAAAGTGGCGGTGAGCTTTTGCGGTGGAATTTTTACAGGATGTAGGGTCCCGTGTGATGAGACCAACACCATAGTTAGTTTTTTCGGAATGCTCTTCTGTGGTCGAAAAAAGGCATGTGAAGATGTGAGCGCGAAGTTCCTCACGGTCTGTCGTCCTCCGCTGGATGTGGTCGGTTGGCGTAGTGGTAGCGTTGTAGCTTCACAAGAGCAAGGTCGTCGGTTCTATTCTTCCTTGTTCTGGTGTTAGCACTCACCTTTTTCGCCTCGTTGTATCCTGTGCCTGGTTTCTTGAGACGTAATTTCCGTAATTATTATCTGTATTCGCAAAAATCGATCTTAATTCTCATTACTAGATCACTAGAAGTACATGAAGAAGCACCTCCGACAGGAAGTGAAAGACGAACTCGATGCCCTGATTAGCTGTGTTGGAGAGGGGTTTGTGACCGTCGACGAGTGCGAGCTCTATGTGCTCGTGAAGATCTCGGTAGCACTGCCTCCGCGGCCGAGCAGGATTCTGATCTCTGCTGCTGATGGGCAAGGTATGTAGCCTCTGTACCTTATTGAAGACATCCTTGAAAATGGTGTGAATGTCGCGTGATCCGAGAACTGCAACTCTATTGAGAATAAGCATCTATGACAATGAAGATATAACTTCTATGATTTGAAGAGCCAACTATTGTAAATCCCGTACATTCGTAATTGTGAAGAGACGACGAGTTTCGAGTAAAGAAAGGCCGGTACTTATCGTGATGATTTTCTATTTCACAGAACAAAGGAGAGGGAAGGAGAAAGAAAGGGAACCTTGGTTCGGATTATGGCCAGGGTGAACCAAGCTTTCCATCTCTCCGGGGTCGGTAAATTGAAACCAGTCTTGGAAAGATAAAACACTGATTTGTCCATCGGCTAGGCAATGCAACTCATTTTGTAGTCTGAATACACTTCACGGTGCCTCCATGACATTCCATGGAAGCAGAATGTACGGCGTATCCCAACAAGCATTGACTAACGCGTTCCGTCACACTTTATCCATTTATTTGGGCAACTAAATGACTTGCGGTGGCTAGCCGATGAATAGGCCAGTATTTTACCTTTCTCGGATAAATCTGGTAGAAATTCACCAACCTCGGAGGGTTAGAAAGCTTCGTTAGCCTGATGTGGGAAATCCGTACCAATAACCAACAATCGGAGAGCATATGGCAGGCGGAGCTTTCTCCAACTGCAATACCACGCTCCTACACAATAAGTCAGGAAGAAAGGCCGTTGGGAATGTCCATGAGAGCTGCTTTTTTACACCTGTTTTAGTACTTAGACGATTTTCTTCGCGAAACTGGTGAAAAGAAGCAGTTCTTTTCCAAATATTGACAATAAGCTGACAATTGCGTCATAAGAATTCATTGGAAGTGTGCTGACGAGATACAGTGGAGAAAAGCTAGATCAATACCGTTTGTAAATTCTTTCGTAAAAGCCGAAATCTTTCGTAAAAGGTGAAATTCACGCGAATAAAGTCATGCCAAGCGTCTGGTGGGGAGTTTATGGGATCTACCATTTCGAGCTGCTGCCTGACAGCACGACTGTCACTGTCGAGGTCTACGCCACCCAACTGCACAGACTGGCCGACAAGATGTGCAGGGAACAGCCCAGGCTCGACAAAGTTCGCCTGCTGCACGATAACGCGCGCCCACACATCGCGAAGACAAATTCTCAGAAAATTCCGGAACGCGGATGGGAAGTTCTGCCGCATCCACCGTACAGCCCAGATTTGGCCCTAAGTGACTACCACCTTTTTCGATCACTTCAGCATCATCTGGAAGGGAAGCGTTATGAAGATCGTGACCACCTCGAAAATGGCCTCCGAGCTTTTTTCGCCTCCAAGTCGCGGTATTTCTAAGCCAGAGGTATTCGAAGTGTTGCGGAACGTTGGCGGAGAGTAGTCGATGTTGATGGATATTATTTGGTTGATTAATAAAATGTTGATAAAAAATTGTGTTATTTTGAAAAAATTGTTGTATTTCTGCAGGTGCTTTCTGGACATACTCATAGTTCCTAGACTTTAGATATATTTCGGAATTCTACCTGCTGTTTGGAGCAAAAATAAGTGCCGTGACGTCAGAACCTATAAAGCATGGAGCAGGATGAGAACTGCTGTGTGTTGAAGAATGTAAATGTGATTTAATTGTAGATGTTGCAGCAACATTTGTCATTATGCACACTTCTTCGATCTTTATTTCTGTTTTTCTAAGGCTGCCTTCGCGTTCCTACACGAGGCTCTAATTTAAAAAAAATAGTCAAACTGAAATAGAAATAGGTAAACAAATATGCCATCATCATGTCGAATTGGACGCTGTTCTAAGCTTGCCTAACACTTTTGAAATCAAAGCGAGCGAACTCTTCCGAATTGAAATGGCGTTTAGGCTGGTTAAACTAAAGATTCAATAAGGTGGTAAGAATAATTTTTTGTTCAAGGAAAATTTGGTTACTTTTTGGAAATTTCGGAAACCTTCTTTGAAACTTTTTTTACTTCTTCTTCTTCTTCTTCTTCTTCTTTGAAATTCCTTCTTTGAAGGAAACCTTCTTTGAAACTTACCTCAATATGTGTAATAATTTTTAAAATTTTTTATTTAAAAAATGTATTTTTAGAAAGAAAAAGCACAATTCGATTTGGCAAAATTCGTTTTGATTTCAAAAGTTTTAGGCTAGTTTATAAGAGTGTCTAATTTGGTTCTGCAGGTGCTCAACTCAACGTGAAATGGTATAAATAAATAAAGTTAGAAGAATCAGAATGATGGACTGGAAGCGACCCGTGATCTAGCTCAACCAATAAAAAAGCGTATGAGGCCAATTTTTTTAAAATAAAGACTACGCATTGCTTCAGATTTTCGGCAGTTCGAGACATCCTACCTGTCGCCAGTTCACTTGCACTTTCGCCTTCCAGATGATTATCCGGCTGGCAAGGCCTTTGTGGATGTTGAGTGCTCCTGGATGCCAACGTCGATGGTTGGTCTCCATTTGCTGTACATCTTTCAACCTTTAATCTGCCTTCCTGTTGCACTGCCTCTGCTTCCCTGAAAAGAACTTGTAGTTATTGCCTCAAAAAATTTATCTCCTTGTGGGTGCCTCGGCTCTTGTTTTTATTCCATCTGTATTTAGAGGAACAAGCTCCTAAGTCGTCTCGATGACGTGCTGACGGAAAATGCTGGATACGCTGTGCTCTTCGTCTGCTGCGAAGCAGTGAAGGCTTTTGCCACTGAGACAGAGATCACCGAAATTTTCCTAGGGCATAGCGAAATCTCCAGCAAACAGGTATGTGGGCTGGTTTTCGATCTCTGATTACTAGGGTTATTCTTTTGTGCGTATTGAAGAACTGGCGATTTTCGAAAACATATGAGATGAGCAGTTGTGCGTAGCATTTTAGAATCTTTCTAGATTTCAGTAAGATACATGAAAGCTCTTGAGAACTTCACAACAACCATCGGACGTGACCCAATTGGAGTGCAGAATAATTTTTTGAGAATTTCTTAACATTTTAAAGGCTAATTGGAAAGATTTATGGCCATGTCATAATTACGGACCTATTTGAAGCAAGCCTACTTTTACTAGCTAACTCTCGAGGGCAACAGTAAACATAAGATCGAAGAACAGATCGAAACACGAGGAAGATGAACTGCACCATCTCGTTCGGGAAAGAAGCGCCTATAAGGCACTGAGACAGTGCCAAGGTTTTACGAGGAGAGAGACAGCTTGCAGAATAATTGCCAAGGTCTCCTCCCTCGGCTTTCTTCCTCCCTTTGTTTTCGCTTTGAATAGTGTATTTATCTTAAACCCAGACTTTCGAATTCGCAAGCAGTGGGTAGCGCTGATGACAGGGTGACAAATCGGTTCGGTATTACTTCGGTTGCTCTACCTGGATACCTAGGTGACGACAGCGTATATGATGCTTTTCCAATATAGTCAGTGGAGAGCCACATAAAATTCGGCATGCTTGAGAGCAGACACGTCGATGGCAATTTCCTAGCTGAGTTCTTACAGAACCTCTGGCGCTAGGTCGTTGGCCATGTTGACTTCGCCACCCAGGTAAACGTAGCTAGAGCATTCGGAGATGCTCGTTCCGTGAGGCATCAGAAACTTGTCCGTTCCTCATGAACATCGTCTTCGCAAGATTCAGCGGCAGTCCAACGTTCCCACATACACGACCGAAGTCGGCCATCATTCGCTCCGCCTGACTGATCTCGGTGTTATGATCACGATTTCGTCAGCGAAATATTCTATTAAAATATTTTAGATTTAGATTCTTAGACAATATTAATATTCTATTAATATTATCTAAGAATCCCTCCTTTACATTTTTTTTTTTTTGCAAAATGGACACTTCACTGATATCATCTTATCTTTCCATCTTCACTTCAGAAAGCTTTCTGTAGGATGAATTCTAAGAGTGTAATGTGGTATAAGTGTGATCACCAGTATCACTTGTCGTTCCATTCATTACCTAGTTGCTCGAGCAGGCGCCAGCAGCGTCTCAATTCGTTTCTTGAAAGCTTCCCAAGCCACTCATTTCCTCCTGCCCAGCTCTAGCCCTAGGTCGTCGGCTATGTTGACATCGCGACATAGACACACATAGCTGGAGCATTCGGAGATGTTCGTTCCGTTGAACGAGAATGGGGCATCAGAAACTTGTCCGTTCCTCATGAACATCGTCTTCGCAAGATTCAGCTGCAGTCCAACGTTCCCACATACGGGATCGAGGTCGGCCAGCATTCGCTCCGCCTGACTGAGGCTCGGTGTTATGAGCACGATGTCGTCAGTTAAGCGAAGGTGGTGCAGATGCCGGCCTTCGACCTTCACTCCCATATCTTCCCATTCTAGTTCGCGGATACGCTTTCAAGGATGGCGCTGAAGAGCATCGGGATATAGTATTCTCTTGGCGAACCCCTTTCTTCACGTCGATGACAGCGTCGTTGTAGAATGGTGAGATCTTGGTCGTGAATCCATCGTACAACTTTCGAAGCACTCTGATGTATTGAGTAGGAACCCCCTGAGTGAGCAGGGCTTCGATGACCGCTTCCGTTTCGACGGAGTCGAGTGCCTTATTCAGTCGATTAACATACATAATCCACAGCGGCAGCTTGTACTCTCGCGATACTTCGAGAAATCCAGGCCTCCGGATGGGTCAAAGTCTCAAGACGATAGAAACGTAGTAGTAACGGAGCTACGAGGGAAATAAACGAGAAGTTCACCATTGAAAAGGCTTCATCCGAGTGCTCATCTAAAACTTTCCAGCGAGATAGAACAAATTATGGAGCTAGGAAAACGCTTCTCTTCCCTCAATAAACACGTACTTTTATTTACGTTTTCTTTTTCGCTTTAGGGACTGCGACCAATAGAACTTCTAAACGTTGTGAGAGAGGAGTGTGAACAAGCCGCAGTCACCGCTTTTGCGGATCAGTGTCACGACTGCGAGGTACGTGACACTTAGTAATTGCTTGTATAAAAAGGCGCCCCTTTGTGTGATGCGCCACGCATACTTCTCCTGCACAATAGGAGGAGGCAGGAGGAGTCCATTTTGGCCCATACATTCAGCTGACTTACCGATGTGTTCAACTAACAACTATCTTCTTTCAAAAACTCATCATCATTAGTAAAAACAATTTGGCAAAAAATCAAATTGAAAATGAAACAGGGAACATTATGGGTAGATTTTATTGTTTTAATTCCGAAAGGGCAGGCTCGGAAGAAATTATGTGAGGTTTATGGTGAGGACTGCCTTACAGAATGCCAAAAACGCTTCGAAGAAAAGCTTTGAAGTGTAACAAAAGTTGTTTCCCAGCCTAACAAAGGGTGCAGTGAGTGAATAAAACGCAAGCAAAAATTAAAATAGCTTTTTTAAGAAATAAGACCACCTGACTTCATAGCAACAGATGACAATTTATCTTTCATCCTTGCAACATGATTAGAAAAATTGTTGGATCACTACGTTTACCTAGAGAAAGATTCCGATTAGTATTACGACACTTACGAATTTCTTTCACTTGAGAATTTCTTTGTTATCTTAGTCCAACGTTCAAGCCTTACAAAACAATTTTTGAAAATTTATTCTGATAATTTGTATCTAAGAGCGTGGAGCGTTGTCGGGGGAGGCGCCGCCAGCTGTCGCCTGCACCCGATACCAGGTTCCTGGTTCGGATTTCCCGCCAGGCCAACCAAGCCCTCCATCCCTCCGGGGTCGATGAATTGGTACCAGACTTGTCTGGGAAGGATAAAGCGCTGACTTGTTCATCGGCTGGCCACTGCAAGTCATTGTATGGCCAAATACGCATTCAACTCGCCTCCACGACATCCCGTAGAAGTAGAATGCGTGGCAAAGGACGGCGTTATTCAATCCCAGAAGGGATTGAATAACGCCGTCCTTTATCCTTATCCTTTAATTTGTATCTTAAAAGGATTATAACGTCTAAATCTTCGCTGACGAGCCACCGGGGTGTTATAACTTAAGGGTTCGTATGTACATAGATAGGTGGCGGAACGAACCGTTTTGAGACAATTCGAAAATTTCTGATTTTATAATCTTCACTTTCATTTCATTATACTCAGATCGACTGAGTTCAGAGATGTCTGATAGCATAACTGTGTGATTGAGGAAGTTTTGCTTGGCCCTGTAGTGAAAGCCTTCATTTAAGGTCTGCTTCGAGAATAAGTCTGGTCGTGACTGCGTCCGCTTCTCTCCGTGTGAGCACTGCTTCTGCAAGGACTGCGTCGGTGCCTATTTTAAGGAGAAGCTCACTTCTCAAGTGGTAGGCGTGACCCGCTTTGCATTCTTCTGGCATCTTTCCTTTATTCCATAGCTTCGAACAGTGGGACAGTCTCCCTTTAGGTATCGCCTCTAACTTGCCTCGCAGACGGATGTGAATCCTGTGCTGCACAGGCCGTTCTAATTGAGCTGCTCGGTCAGGTGCGTCCGTTTCGGTACAACATTAACAATAAGGTTCAATCGTGCTGAATGATGTGATCATTCATTCATTTCTAAGGCCCCTGCTTCATTGCTGTCAGTGTTCCACCAAATTCAAACCTGAACCATACTGACAACCTTCCGGCTGCGGAGAAAACTGCCGTTAGTGACTTCAGTAGTCATCTGATCTGATTTTGTGGAATTTATCCTAGTACCAGGGGGGGCATGTAGTGTTTCAACCTCATCCCTTGAATTTACCCAAATCTTCAGCTAGTACCAAGTGATGCGATCGCTCTCATACGAACTCAGAGAATGTATTGTCGTGTTCTGGGCGCAGGGCGAAACTGTCACAGTAACATTGCGCCCTCCCGACTAGGATAGATCCATTCTACGTATATGCTAGAAATGCGTCCCGAGATTGGCATCATATTTATTCATGAAGAATAAACTGTAACGTCTTTGTGGACTCGAACGGCATTAAAATTTGGCAAAACAAGCACTCAAAGTGCTTCACCAACCGCAGGTTCAAGTAACTATTAGGATGGGTCAAAAGTAATGAGACAAATCCACCAATTTTTTTTTATCTCTTTATAACTCAATGGGGGATTACAATTCAACGGTGCTGAGGAATGTACTAGCCATTAAGGTCAATGACCTTGCTGCCATCGACCAGCCAACTTCCTGATCCCATCCTTCCAGAATTGCTTAGGCCTGGTGCTGATCCACTGCTGGTTATGGTCTGACTGGGTTCTTGTGTCCCTTCCGACCATGAAGTCCTACAGGCTCAAGAAGTAGTGCTAGTCGCATGGAGTGATGTCCGGCAAGTACGGTGGGTGAGGCATGGGAACGTAGCCCAGCTGAGAAAGCTTATCCGTGGTCACTTTTCCCGATGGGGTGCGGCGTTGTCGAAGAGGAGCACCTCCTTGAAGCGCCGAGACCAAATAAGTGCAAGTCGCCGGTCCATCTCTTCTATTTCGTTCACCATGGCCTTGGAGTCCATCGTCGTCATTTTGGAAAACAGCTTTCAGTATACCGGTCCAAGGGCGCAGACTCAAAAGCTCAGAAGGTGCTTCTCGCCGTGAACATCTGCCGAACGAAGGTTGGTAACAGGTCACCAGGCCTCACCCAGACTCGCTGCTTGGCAGGGTTAAGGAAGAAGACGTACTTGTCATCCTGCGTGACTATTGAGTCCAGGCTGCTCGGATTTGGGAATTGGGCGAGATTTGCGCGACACAGGTCGACTCGTCAGACTGAGCTTTCGGCATGAGACAGACTGAGGTTTTGGCATGCTTCCGGAAAGGGCGAAAGTGGTCACTTCTCAGGTGGCCTTCAGTAAGAAGCATACAAGCATACAAATATGATTCCGTCCCGTAATAATATGCAAGGAGCAGCTCTTCGCTCTTTATAGCCTTAGGTTAATCATATGAGTGACAAGGTGTGAGTTTCAGAGCATATTTTGAATTTCGGTAAAATTTTTTTAGAACGAGTTCGATCGATACGAGAGTATCCTGCTTGAAAGAGCCATCGAGGGAATGAACGACATAGTGCCCTGTCCCAAGCTGTCCTGCCAAAAGCCATCTTCTCTTAGTCAAGTGTGAGTGCAGATTCTTTTTACTCGCTCAACTGGAAGTGAGACGATTTATAGAAAACTAACAATTTCTAAACTAACAAACTAACTAAACAAAATTCCGACGGAAAGTGCTTCGTTTATGCGTAGTCCTAGGCAATATACTACATCCGGTCTTAAATGTAAACAAGAAATTGCCGGGCTATAACCTGTTCAGTACAGCCTCATAAGAAAACCTGGTTAAGGCTTTATGGTTTTGGTTACACCACCGTCCCTTCACCATCCATTTGGAATAAAATCTTTTGTATACGCATGTACACTTCGCAGAAAAAGAAACGTCTTACGATTAGTCATGACTTACAAAATGGTAAATGGCTGATAAATCTATTCCCAACAGTGGAATGGAATTCTAGAGCAAAATATAACGCATGAGCAGCATTTTCACTAATCCTGCTGGAAGAGACTTCTTGATGTTCTTCAAGAAGAATATATTACTTAACACGATAAGGCAGTTCACAACAGTAGTTGGGAATCTCTAAGAGGATTCCTAATACAGGGTGACCCAAAATAACGTGGACAACGTTTTTATCATAATAATAAAACAACCAATAGTTCGAAAAAACCACGACTAAATTACAATAATACAAACATTAAGGTAGATCATGCTCAAGTAGTTTTGGAGTGGCCTTCCTTGGAGTGGATGCACAGGGCCAAACGTTTCGCGAGATTTGGAAGCGATGGGTCGCAGGTCACCAGCAGACAATCGTTCCCACACCTGGCGTAAGGATTCTTTAGAGACTTGGGATTGCTGTTGCGTTTGACGGCGACCCTAGCCTTTAAAATGCCCACACACTGTAATCCATCGGATTCAAATCCGGAGAATACGGCGGCCATTCCGAAGGCGTGATAAAGACGGGGAAATTGACCTTGCACCACGCCTGCGCACTATTCGCACTATGTGAGGGTGCAGAGTCCTGTTGGAACGTCCAGTGGGCATCACCGCAGTGCTGGTGGGCCCAAGGAAGAACTGCGGACTCAAGAACGTCTCGTTGGTACACATCTTCGTCGATTTTCACTCCTTTATCCTCGAAAACAAGGGGGTTTTGCCTCTGGTGCGGATTCCGCCCCAAGCCATGATTGTGGGTTCTGGCAGTGCTATACGATAGAAGAGGTGCTTAGAGCCTCTTTAGACCAGACTCTATCGTTTTGGCGATTGTGCGCCTGCTGCACGGTGAACAGTTTCTCATCCGTGACAGAATCCATTCCCAGCCGACCTGCTGTCCATCGTCCCCTAACCTCGCGAAACGTTTGGTCCCTGCACCTGCTCCAAGGGAGGCCACTTCGAAACCATCTGAACATGTTGTATCTTAATGTTTGTATTGTTGTAAGTTGGTCGTCGTTTTTTCGAATTGTTGGTTGTTTTATATTTATGATAAAAATCCTGTCCACGTTATTTTGGTTTACCCTGTAGTTTACTGCGTTTTAGAGTTACTGATTTCTGTGTGTTGCCTGAAGTACATATGCACTGAATGTTCCGCCACTATTTACAATATTTACAATACCTTCAGTTGGTTTGTATCTGCTTTCTTTTCTATTTAACAGCGTGGTTATTCACGTCCAAATAAATAAAATCATAATTCATTGCGTGGAGCAAGAAGAAAAACAGAAAAACAGAAGATGTCGTCGAGGCTATTCGAAGACGTGTTTGCTATCTAGTGATTTGCGGTAAATGAACCAGCCAGTGCTTTATCCTTCCCAGACGAGCCTGATACCGACTCACAGATCCTGGGGTGGGGGGGGGGGGAGGATTCACGCATGCTTGCGCAGGGCGGGAACTCCGAACCCGGAACCTCTACTCATGAGTAGCAGACTGCCGGCGCCTCCCCCTACTGCGGTCAGTTGCCTATGATAGATAACAATGGTGTCATTCCTTCTTCTGCTTTCAAAAATACAAAATAAAGTTAAAGAAATTGAAATTAAAACCGCTGCTCCTGAGTACAGATTAGGCCGATTTTAGGACGGAGAAACTGGCGACGTGTTTGGTCTGCGGCTACAATTTCTGCGCATCGTGTCGTCGTAGCTACCACGGAGTTGAGGAGTGCCGGAAGACCTTCACAATCTCTGGTGAGCGAAGTCTTCCAGATTCTTGCTGAACTCCAGCTGTAAGCCGTACTTGTTTCAGTCTCGGCGTTAGTGGAGAACGAAGACGGCACGTGGCGTGTACGAGAAGTGACACTCGAAGAGTACCTACGAGCCACACAGGAGGAACGAATCGAAATGGGCTGGTGGTACGGCGGCATCGAGAACCTCGAGGTGAGAAGAATGTGTGGACGTTGGTGGGTAGATGTTCTCGTAGAAGTTGTATTCATTTGCGCCATTTAGACAGACGCCTGAGACCCCTCCCCGGTAAGTGAAACTTTTCCGTAAATCCTGAGTCTTTCATTTATTTATCTATTTATTACATGTGATACCAGATGTGGAAAAGAAAAACGAAACAAAACGTTAAAAAGAAACGATCTGCGTAGATCCATACAACGTGATCAAGCCAAGTCTGAAAACTCGCTAATCAACACAGAAGTAAGAAAAGGAACAGAAAAGGTCGGCAACGACTAAACGTCGTTATCTCAGGTGCAGGGATAGAACTTTTTTGGATTTTGTTAAATTACTAGGACTTTTTACGCAGTTTGGAGTACTCTGATCCCGCTCTGAATATAATTTTTTTTCAAAAAGCCTGCAGAAAATTGGTAAATAATTACGGGCCTATAATTACTCGGATTATTATGCGAAGGCTTCTTTGGTATAGTTGTAACAAAATAAGGTCGGCAACGACTAAACGTCATTATTTCAGGTGCAGGGATAAAACTTGGGAAACTGAATTTTGTTAAATTACTTTCTAAGAACTGAGTCTGATTAGGTTTCGGCGAGACCTTAAAGTCTGGCTTGCCTCAAGTTTCAGCGCACTCGTAGGTCTCCAAAATATCTTAGTGACAAAATTGGACTTTCCTGCCGCTTTGGTTTACCTAGGTGTTGACATTGACATTTTGGTGTCGTTTTGAATTTTTCGAAACATTTTAGTGAGATTTTTAATTTGGCGCGTGGAAGCGCACTCAGAGGAGAGATCGACTGTCGCGTGCACCCTCGATGAAGTTTTCTTGGTTTGGGTCCCGCTGAGGTCAAACAAGTTCTGAAATCTTCCGGGTTCGAAGAATTGGTATCAGACTTGTCTGGGAAGCGTGAAGCGCTGGGTTGTTCATCGGCTGACCACCGCAATTTATTGAGTGGCCAAATGCGCATTCATATCATATTCGCTACAACATCCCATAGCCCTTAGCTTTTATTATTATTTCTTTTGCAGGCTGAGATGGAGGAAGCTATCAAGAAAGCAGATGGACAAACATACGCATGGGTTAAGCGACACAGCAAGAAATGTCCAAATTGTGCAATTCCCATCCAGGTGATTTCCATTCTGATTCCGCTTACAACTGTGGACTTAACGCGCTGAGAGAGCTCACGTTCCACAAAGAGATGGTGAAGAATCGACACTGCTTCAGAAATTCGAAGGCTGTAACCACATGACGTGCGCGATCTGTTCGACAGAATTCTGCTGGAGCTGTGACGCAGTTCTTAGCAAGAAGGATCCATACAACCACTTCCGTGAAGAGGTAGTCTAACATATTTTCTCCATCTTCTCCTTACACCTTTAACAGGAGTCAAGGGTTCCTTCTTAATCTCTCACTTGAATTATTCGTTTTGTTATTCCCTTTTTTTGCTGTTGTTGAACTACCATTATCCCCCACTGTCTCCACGATTGCGAGCTATTTGCTCGAGGGTATTTTTTCTCACATCTCCACCGCCTCTGCCTGGTGGTAATAGGGCAGTCAAGTGAATCTCTTTGAGCACGAAGGTTATCAAGTATGTCGTTCAGGGCTTTCAACGAATTTGTAGGCGTTGAGAGTGTGCATCTGAGATTATGCGGACCTGATTAAGTTGGGGTGTTCCGGAAAACCAAAAGTTTTTTGAGTGCACAATTTCACCTGCTAGTCCAGTTCCGGACGCGTCTTTTGAATAGACGCCGCAAAAACCGCGATTTTGCTGTTTTTGCGTCCTTTTGATTTAACTCGCCAAAAGTCATCTATTTGAAAACCAGGGCATATTTGAACTCTGGAGCTCGATCTCTGTCCTGCGGTATACATACTTTATATGGAGCCCTTAAAATGTTCGAAATTGAAAACTTGTGCTCCATGGACCGTCGTAGACTGTCGCAGTTCCTCTAATTTTCGGCTTTTCGAGAAACGGTTGACACCGTCTGATTCTCGAGACCTATACAAGAGTGTATACAACTTTGCCAGACCGCATTTTCGCTGTGGATGGCCAGAAAATGACTGGAGCAGGCCCTTTATGATTAGAGCAGCTTGTTTCACAGATCATGTATGTTTTCTGAGTATCTCAATCATGAAGTACGTCGCCAGTGCTCTGTCATGCCAGGGATGCTCAGAGAGTGCGCCGTGTACAATGCACACTACTTTATTTAGAGTTATTTTGGTATGGAATACGATACTCTACGTCTTTCCATAAAGTTTAAGTAGCGAGCCTACGGCTTGACCAGTTTTCCATAAAAACGAGTAATGTTTGCGGCTCCTCAACAATCAATCTACTCTGAAATGAAAGGTTTCAGACGCGTGTATAACGTAATTTTGACAATGTGCTTATCATAGAGTGTTTGTTATTCTGGGTTTTTCTTAGTGAGTCCCACACGGAATGTAACTTCAGACCGAAAAGTTAAATTCATACAAAGCAATTAAAGCCAAACTTTGTTCGATAGCATATTCTCTAAGTGTATTTGCAACCTTTTGCCAACGTAGGCGCAAAGAATGGAGCCCGTCTTTAAGGAAATGAGCAGGTCGCGAATCGAGTAAGTTGGTCACCCAAATCCGGATTTCCGGACCATGTTTAGGGAACATTTTCCCATCCAAGGTGTGCTGCATCGAACGGAGCGGAATATGTGGTAGTCGGATGGGACAATGTAAAGACTGTACAGCGGATGAGGCAAAACGGTCCAACCAAGCTCCTCGATTTTCTAGTGAACGACTGATGCGACATGAGGCCTCGCATAATTATGCAGCAAGTTGATAGAGGACGTGACAACTCCTTACGGGGAAGCGCATTTTGTACTCGAGTGAGCTGCTGCGAGTGCATCCCCGAGTTGACAGTCTGGCCTGGTTTCAGCAATTCGACGTGGACGGCTCCTCTGCTATTACGCCAAAGGCAAAGCATTACTTTCTTTCCGTGTAATGCCGGATTGCGACAGGTTTAGCCAGCTTGCAGGTGTTCATCACCGTCTCTTCTTGATGGAGTTATCGTAGTGAATGCATTTTTCGTCTGGCGTAACGGTGGAATCGATAAATCCAGAATTCTTGACGCGGCGAAGTAGAATTCTGCCCATTGATACACGCGCTGCCCGGGTCGGACTGCAAGTGCGGAACCCATCTGCCGCAGCAGTTCGATATTCCGATTTCATGAAAGTGCCTCTGGAAAGTGGATTTGGAGCAAAGGAACTCTACTACAAGCTCCCGAGTCGATTTTGTCGGATCAGCGTCAACTGCGGTCCGTGAAAGGTCGTTATCCAGGATAGGCGCCTGTCTTCCGTCGTGCTCTTCGTCTTCAGGACTATTGTCGCCGGCGGTAAAACGTTGAAACCACCGCTCGTATTGTCGTTTGGTAACGACATCTCTGCCAAATAAAGCTGCCAAGGAACGATGCGATTTTTTCGATTTGAAGTCGTAGAGCAGGCACGCAATTATTTTCTGGTCCATTGTTGTTTGAGGGCTATAATTTTAGAGACCGATGAGGGAATAATGTAGTAAAAACAGGAAATGTAAAAGATGAAACGCCGCGAAAAGCTAACCCTAAGTGAGCTCACAGCTGATACGAATAACCTTGAAAAGAAGATCACATTGTATGCGACATTCCATGTGGGACACCCTAATATATGAGTCTCAAACATCTTGAAAACGTTCAATAACGGTTAATAACAAGTACCCTGAATTTGCTGAGAACCGCAGTATGTTTTTAAGTTTTAAGGTTCAAAAGAAGCGCTAATCAATCGATTTGGTCACTTTATGGAGAAATTACAGCAAGTATTCAAGCGAAACACAATCAAGTGTGAAATCCACGAGTGCCTGGCGCGATTCCTATCGTTCATATGCCAGAAAATTTCTGTACTCTTGTACTTTCATTTTAACTTTCACTTCATCAGTGCTTTCACTAGCAGCAAAGTTATAACCTTTCGAACAGCGTATACATTCTTTTGAGACACCCTGTCTATGTGAGTGGCATAGATACTGTAGAGACATCCTAAATGAAATAGCAGTAACGAACGAACACAGTGTTACCAGAAAGCATCGCCGCCAAAAACTTTAAATCTTACTGGCATTTGCAGTAATGGATCAATTTTATTTGAGATGGCTGATGCTGGTCTGTTCAGGGCTGCTCGATGTTTGGACAAGAGCTTCTGGTACCTATAGGCGACGACGATGACAACTAACACGTTGGCACTGGTGGTACGCTGTTTTTTGCAAAACGAATAGTTCCTAATTCTCGGTGCAGTTCTATCCTTGTGCTAATTATTTGTCTTTTGGATACTCTAACGAAGCTGAACGGTTTGTCAAGTCTGGGAATGTACTGTTTGAATTTGATTTTTCGGCAATGTTGAACCTTCACGACTCCGGAGGTCGAGGAGGACCACTTCTGTTGTAACTACGCATTCATGGCCCCCTTACGAAGGCGGATAACCGGATAACTACTGAATGCAAGGTGACCCCTCTGAGCAGCTTTGTGTCCGAGTCTGGAATCCGCTTTTGAAATTTCGGCCGA
This sequence comes from Heligmosomoides polygyrus bakeri, assembly GCA_947359475.1. Classification (NCBI taxonomy): domain Eukaryota; kingdom Metazoa; phylum Nematoda; class Chromadorea; order Rhabditida; family Heligmosomidae; genus Heligmosomoides; species Heligmosomoides polygyrus. The sequence goes on from OX375867.1 coordinate 20,766,891, forward strand.
TTACGGTAGATTACGATAGGTGCGGGTCACTAAGGCTGTCGAGATCATGATCACCACTTCCGCTCAAACTTAGTCGATTGGAGTTATTTCGTATGCTGATTAAGAATCTAACATCCGTTGTGGAGTACAGTGGGATACAGTAGGTGACCATGGTCTCAACAGCCTTAGTCAACTGGACATACTGTAATTGGACGAAATTTTAATAACAGATTTTGGATAGAAATTAGCACCACAAACAACCCTATAGACAAAGTTTGGCTGAAATTGGTAACCATAATTTTGAAAGCCTTAGTCACCTGCACCTATCGTATTCTACCGTACCCCACCGTAATGCCAAAAAAGGGATGTGAGGTTTGTAAGCAGCACCCCCAATAGCCGCTATAAACGAGTTCTAAGCGAAATCGCTTCTCATGACCTCGACAACAGCCTTAGTCACCCGTACCTACCGTAATCTACCGTAGTAAGCCGAAGGTTCAAAAGCCGATGCCTAATTAGAGGCTTCGTGATAAACACTAAATAGCCTGCTCGCGTGGAGTTTGGATTAATCTTTTCGACCTCTCCTCGACATCTGGAGTCGTGAAGGTATAAAGTGCTGATTTCTCCTCTGACTGGATTTGTTCTGAGGCTGGTTTTGTGCCGATGCAGGCCTTTTATAGCACTGACTTATTGGATTATGAGCTGGTCATCGTCATCTTTTTATGCCTATTTTATTTTTGCTTGCTTCTCTCATGCAAATGTTTCTTTTTTCTGTGTTTGTTGGTATTCTCCGTTGCATTCTTTTTTCTTTTCCTTCGCTAATCATCTTTACTTGTGCCATAAACGGGTATACGAATGCTCAGATTTCGAGAATTTGTTCTATGTAATGGATAATTTATTACAAAAATATAAAAATAAATATTACGTAAAATTGTTATCTGTTTTGTTTGTTTTAAAGTTTATATCTGGGTATTTTAATTGTGTCCTATCTTTCCATAGATTAGAGAGAAAGGGGATTTGGTAGCATAATATTTCCAGAGCAAGTCAGGAATGGCTGAGCGATCGGCTGTGAAAGCACTCATGTTATAAAATCTTCAGGAGACTAACAGAAGATTGCAAAGCTTTGATTCGCAAAAAAATCGCAGGAAGATGGAAGCAATAAGGCTAGAAAGTAGTTTCCTAGAAGAATTGAGATGAAGATAAGCAGCAGTTGCGGCTGTATACATATATTTTCAAATAAAAAAGAAGATTAAAAGACTTCTTCCTCGAGAAGAGGGAAGTTTTTCATCCTTTATTCAAAAAAGGATATGGCATAAAAATTGGGATTGGCCTGTCCGTTTGCGTGATGCGCTACGCATTCTACTTTATCGTTGAGGGGGGGGGGGGGCAAATTGAATGTGTTTTTAGCCTATACAGTGGCCTGCGTTCTCCAGCCGATGAAAAAGGCTTTGTTTTCTTTCCTCACAACAAACACTTCCACCCTTCTACCCTGGAATGATTGAATGTTTACTGAGCGGGCTCGAACCAATAACTTGGATACTGTCTCTTCCGCTTCGCCACCACGCCTCTACAATATTTTCGATATGCCCACAAAATAGAAATCTAATCAATGTAGGTTGATAAGAAAACCTTTTTATTTGTGAACAATTTGAAGGCGAGTGCAGCGAAGCCGAAGGAGGAACTGGTTGCATCGCAAATCCTGAGGCTCATCATGCTTCGGGTTCCAACCAGAGCAGCCAAGCCTTTCATCCCCCAATGACACAGTGTGTTTTCCATCAGCCGGCCATCTCACGTCATTGCATAGGCCGAGGACACGTTCATACACTCGAAGAACGTTGTCGGAAGAGCCTTGTAAGCCTTCCATGCCTAGGTATGCATGACCACCGCTTGTTGTGTAGGCCAAACGAGTATTTAAATTGCCCACAATGACCCAGAAAAAAGGATACAATGTGTGGCGCCTTCCACGAAGCCATAAGGTAGCGCTGAGCTTTATCCTCCATATGCAAAAAAAGTGCTGGCCAGTCAATTTATGGATCCAGAAAAAATGCTCGGTAGCAGAAAAGTAAGCTGTTATAAAAATGTTTTGTTGCGATTAAAATTCTAACGCAAGTCGGACTAGGGTTCGCACCTCGCCTGCTGAGCGACCGTGTTCGAGTCCCGCCTTGTGCAAGAGCTTTGCTCTAAACAAAACATCGTTATGACTGCTGACAGCCTCAGTACCAGCCATTTGAGGCTTAAAAAAATAAAATGAGTCTATCACCTTTCTCAGGAATCTTTATCTAAACTCATTTTCCGAAGGAACGTGCCTTAGTTAATCCGCCTTCATCTATTCAGACACGCTACGCTTGACCTCTGATCGCTGAAATGTTGCCATGACAAGCATTCTGCCAAGGTTTCAGCTTTTGTCAATGGAAATAAAAGATTTCTTCCTTCCAAGCTTTTTTGCTGAATCTAAAAACAAGCGCTTGCCCTCCATGTCCCACTGCCAGGAAACCCGTTATTCTATCCATCGATATATAATGGAGTTTGGAATAACTGTTTGGAACCCTGCAGAAAAGGAGATATTCTGCTCTTAGAAAGCGTTCAGAACAGCTTTACGCGAATATTATTTATAATATGTTTTGGACTAGATTACAGGCCTAATGGATCTGAAAGGGCAAAAATTCTTGGACTTCCAACATTACATAGCAGGAGAAGGATGGCAGATCTCACTATGATGTTTAAGATCTTGACTCATAGGGTTTCTATAGATCCACTCTCCTTCTTTGGTGTTACGCTGACTCATTCCAGAAGAGGAAAGGTTATATATTCCGGTGGTAAGAACAAAGATTAGATCAAACTTCTTCACCTATAGAAGCTTTAGAGAGTTCAATTCATTCCTCGGTTGTGATAAAATATCGCTGGGTTTATCTGTCCAAGCCTTCCTGAAGTTGTTGGGTGAAAATTCTGCTGTGGAGTAGAGGTGATATGTTTGTCATGTTTGTGTTTGTTTTTTGGGTCCTGTCATGTTTCAGAATGATCGTCCTCAAACAGTAACCAATGTTCAGGATCCTACGTTGATGGCTTTTTGTTCATATTTAATGTCTGTTTCTCACTTATTTTCTTTGTGTCCCACGTGTGGCTTGATCCCACGTCTTTAAATAAATAAAAATAAATAAATAAATACATTGAAGAGATAGCCTCTGTCCGTCTATCCTTCGGTACGATGCTATTCCAAAACAATGTACCACGAGTATCTGGACTCAGAGGGTGTGTCACCGACAAAGAGCGTCGATTCAGAAGACGTGTCACAAACGCTGTCTACTGAGTGTCAAGAGTTTGGAACACTTCAAGAATTTGCGTATAATCCTTTACCAGGGATCCGCAGATTCAGAAGACTTGTCGGTGACGTCGGAGAACGAGCGACGGGGCTCAAAAGATGTGTCACTAACGCACTGCAACGAGCATTCCAACTCAGAATAGCCGCTTCGAAAAACGATCATCCGAATTCAGAAAGAGTCACGATTTGCTGGCCGCCAAACGTCTCTCTAGTACCATTATGTTCATATTTACATAGCTCATTGAAGTCGAAACCCTGAAATTTGTGATCAACACTCTTCCGCGCGCAGATCTCACTCCTTCCTTTCGTGCAAATGGACCGTCTCTCATTATACAGGTGCGATTATAAACCCTTTTTCGGAATAGCGGTCGTTTTATGGCGCTTCCTGGTTAGTTGGGCCTAACCTCGTACTCCAATTTTTTTCGCATATATAGAGCTGCTAAAAATGAGAAAAGGCATTCTGAGGCGCATTTTGTTTTACGCTCATTTACACCACATCCGTATCTTGTTCAACTATTTGGCTGTTTTGGTCCATATCCATCGAGAAATGAAGCAGGTATGACGGTTCTCACTCGTTATTTGCCGTACATACAATTGCTGTTCAGCACATGTTTCGGAACAGAGCAGATTTCATGGTCAAATGATGAGCAGGTTTTGAATGGACTACGATGTCCTGGGTGCGTGTGGTAGCGCTGTCGGAGAATGCTCCGTGACGTGCACCCGATTTTAGATTCCTGAGTCGGATTTCCAGTCCAGACCATCAAAATCTTCATCCCTCTGGAGCCGCTGAGTTGCACCGGACTACTCTGGGAAGGAATCGGATGACCACCGCAAGTCATTGGCCAAACACACATTCGAAATGCCTTCACGACATACCCTTGGAAGTAGACAGGTGATGGCTCTCAAAACAGATTCGCGCCGTCTTTTATCCTTTTTATCTTTTATGTAGGGCGCGTGTAGCGCAGTCGGAGGAGGCGCGACTGTCGCGTGCACCCGATACCAGGTTCCTGGTTCGGATTTCCCGCCCAGGCCAACCAAGCCTTCCATCCCTCCGGGGTCGGTGAATTGGTACCAGACTTGTCTGGAAGGATAAAGCGCTGACTTGTTCATCGGCTGGCCACCGCAAGTCATTGTATGGCCAAATACGCATTCATGTCGCCTCCACGACATCCCGTAGAAGTAGAATGCGCTGGCGTATCCCAAAAGGGATTGAGTAACGCCGTCCTTTATCCTTATCCTTATCTTTTATGATGACTATGGAACTGCATTTTCAATGCCATCACTTGTTGAAAAAACATTGTTTGATGCTCTCGGTTGGATACACAAGGTAGCCAACCAGGGTTCCCCCGAGTTCCTCGGGTGAACTTCGATTATTACTCTGTGACTTGCTCATCTTCATTTGCATCATGTGTGGGAGTGACGAATATGAGGCAAACCATCTCTTCCACTTCTAGCTGTACCGCCTAGCGCATGAGTCTAACGTGCCGCCATCAACGAGAAATTGGACACAGTCATTTTTGGCGGTGCAGCCAAGGTCGAACTGGTTACAGTTTGTGCACAGAGTATTAATGAGAATTCGCTGGTTTGATTGAGCGTGTTAGAACCGCAAAGCAGTTAATAATAGTGATCAAGACATCGAAAACCTAACTAGATAGCCATTGTTGCCAAGTTTTGAACAGAACAGAGGCATATCCTACTAACTAGGTTTGGGCTCCGTTCTCATCGTGGCCCACCACACCCGAAGCCGGCGAAGCCGGCAAGCCTGGCGTGGCCCGCACATCCAGCGTCAGTCGCCGGCGAAGCCGGCGACGGACGCTGGTATCCTACCAATTCCGTGGCATGCAGGCCTTTAGGGGTTATGTCGCGAGTGAAGTCGGCCAACGGATGGGCTAGTGGGGTCAGCAATCTCATCTTGGAAGTTTAGTGTATCGATGCGACCAGTTCTGTTCCAGTCTAGTATGTGATAAAAATGCATGAATCACTGTCTATGGTGATCCTCAAATCCATCAGAGGATGAGAGGGTCGAGAGAGCGGAACAACTGGCACGTACCTGCTTTCCATGGCCAGCAGAACAGCACTGTTGTTCATCTATCTGCCTATATCCTTAACGTGGGAGAATGCTTTCCTTATAATAAACCTTCATAAAGAGACGTTCACCTGCTTCTTCAGAGGAGCGACGCTTCCTCAATGAATCATCTGCTGCTTGCACCTTCCACAAGTTCGCTCATCACACTACGGCACGATATTTATGCGTGCTTTGAGCACAAAATTCTACGTCGGGTGTTCCTCAGTAATTTCTATTCAATATCTCATTCCTAAACAAAGGGTGACCGGGCTGTTAAACTTGACCATTAGTATAGTTTTAGGGCCATTAGTTTCAGAAATTAGAAGAATCAGAATTTGCTGTGAAGAAAAAAAAATCGAGTTTTACTCCAGGTGAGAAAGTATAGAGGAAAAGAAACACAAACAATAAGAATAGCTTTTGGGCCAGCCTAACTCTTTTCGCCTTAAAAGAAATAATCCGTCTTGGTGTTTCCGTCCACCATTTTTACGTCAAATTGGACGCTTTTCAAATCAAGTTGACTCAAGACACTTTCCAAGTTAAATCGGACACTTTTCTCGGCAAGTTTGACGCTCTGAAAATCGAAATGAAATATTTCAAATCAAGACAAGCGTCTTGCGAATTAAAGTAAGAAACCCTATAAAATGGTAATAATGATTTTTTTGTTCAAAGAAAATTTTAGTGTAAGTTTCTTTAAAGTTTTATCTTATCTATCCAATAAGCACATTGTTTGAAATTTTATAAAAAATAATTTTCAAGGAAAAATAATGATGCCGGCTTGTTTTAAAGGAAGAGAAACAGATACCATTTTCACGTCGGAATGGTCACTTTTCGAATCAATTACAATAATTTTTGTTTAAGGAAAATGTAGTCTAACCTTCTTTGAAATCTTTTAATTTACTTGCCCCAATAAGTGAAAATACTTTTCGAAGTTCTATAAAAATTCTATTTTTAAGTATTTTCAAGGAAATTTTTTGAATGAAATGTTGTTCTACAGCTTACAAGAGCAGCAGTCATTTAGTGAGAATACGATGCCATCCGGACTTTATCGGTTGTTCTCTCTAGCGCTGGAAAAATTTCAGATCTTCGCTTCGATGCGAGCAGTAAGCCATTTGTGGAACAACGGCTGTGAGAAGAAGCAAAAAATAAAGGCGCCCTGACACAGTTTCAGGTGGTTCTTTTTGCGGGTGAGTGGGGTTCCGGAACAAGCGAAGCATGTCGAGAGAAGGGGAGAAGGAGAGGTGGGGAGCGAGACGGGGAGCGGTTTTCGAGGGGCGATCGGTGCAGTCTCTTCGGGTGTTCGCGTCGCGATTGGGCGATGATTCCACATTCAGGCTACGTCCTCCTCCTCGTCCTCGCTGCTCTCGTTCGGCCCTCCTCGCAGGTGCTCAACGAGAACAACAAAAAGCTCGAGTGGATCGTCGGCAAATGGCGGTCCGAATTTTCCGGAAAGGTGAGCTCCAACCTGAAGCAACCTAGTTGGTTTCTTTGAAAATTTTGGCCTCAGATGGCAGTCATGCTCATTATGCCGTAGCCTTGCATTCGTATTCTTAGGTCTTCTGGCCGACGGTTCCAACGATGACGTTCGGCGAAGAGCTACACATCCACGAGGCGCCTATGGCCAAGTCGGCCAACGTTCAATTTCTCAACTTCTCGTGAGTTGAAGTAACTTCAGTTTTCCCTGTTCAACAATTCCCTTGCGCAAAACTGAAAATGCCTGTCATTTCTATGCGTAAAACCGAAAGTGACCATCGAAGCCATTCAAAACCTGAATACAAGGTGACATACTAGAGACCGCATGCACATACTCTGTCAAAGTTCACAGCCGACTGTAGATCTACTTGATGAAGAATGAGAAGCTCTTCCAGGGCAAGGGCGTGGTCTCACTCAACAAAGGATCATTTCCACGATGAATGGGGATACCTGACTGTGGACGGCAATGGCAATGCGACTCTCATGTCGGCCGGAAACAATGGTGAGAGAAGTTCATTGTGAAGATTTGCGTGAACATTTTTTCTTATTCAGTGAGAACCTGCATTGTTCTTATTCTTCCGAAACCTGTTTTTTTTGCTTTGCCAAGGAGACGCTTCGGGCGCGTGTAGTGCAGTCAGACAAGGCGCTGGCTGTCGCGTGCACCTGATACCGGGTTGTTTGTTCCGATTTCCCGAACAAACAACCAAAAATTCCATCTCTCCGGGTCGGTGAATTGGTACCAGACATGTCTGGGAAGGATAGAACGCTGACTTGTTCATCGGCTCGCCACCACAAAGTCATTGTAGAAGACAAGTGTGCGTTCCAATCGCCTTCACGACATCACGTAGAAGTAGAATGCGTTACACAACCTAGAATGGATCAAGTAACGCAGTTCTTTATCCTTTTTATCGTCTGGGAGATGCCTCAAAACTGTAACTGCCTGGTGTGTGACTAACAGTTGATTATCGGAGCCATTACTAGCCTTCGCAACGTAATTTACACTCCTACTTCGTCGAGTTTCTGAAAACAAAGGAAAGATGAAAGGATAAAGGTCGTATTAGTCAACTCTTTTACGGAATGCGCTATGCATCCATCTTCCACTGGCTGTCTTGGAAGCGGTTTGAACTTGCGTGGCCATTACATACTGGATCCGATCGAAAATCTTCGGATATTTGGAGGATACGAGCAATTTCGCGGGCCTCGCATTTTTCGACGATCCCGATCCGGATTTCTGAATCAGATATCCGAAAATGATTCAATAGTATCCAATGTAGAATGACCATCCAATGGATAAGTCAGTGTTCTGTGCCTTTCAGATAAGTCTGGTTCCAATTCACCGACTCCGAAGGAATGATTGACTTGGTTGCGCAGGGCGCAAAACCCGAACCAAGAACCTGGAGTCGGGTGCAGGCGAGACAGACTGCGCTACCTCGTGCTCAGAAAAGAAGCAGCTCATCAAAAATGTAGATGCTTTATTGAGAAAGATTGGTCTCCAATAGCTTCTCTTTGCCTCTGTTGACGATTTTAAAGTACCTGTTTAGAAGTGCGGCACCTTTTATTGAGCTCTGGAACCATAGAAGGAATCAAAAGTAATTCTGGTATCCCACAACTGACGATGTCAACGAAAGTCCGAAAAGCATTCATCTGATTATAAATTGGTTTTCTAAATATAAATTTGGCTAAAAAAATTGGAAGAAAGGAGGTTGAAGTTTGACCGCAATCAATACCTTTTGGGCTGCGCCACGTGTTCTACTTCTATGAGACCTCGTGGAGGCAGTTCGAAGGTGTATTTAGTAAAAAGCGAGAGATTTTCTCGGTCAAATGCAAGGCAGCCAAAGATTTGCCATACAATGACTTGAGGTGGCCAGCAGATGAACAAGTCAGCGCCTTATCCTACCAAGACAAGTCTGGTACCAATTCAATGACCTCGGAGGGATGGAAGGTTGTGTTGGCGTGGGCATGAACTGCGATCCAGGAACCACGAATCGAGTGCACGCGACTACCGGCGCTTCTTCCAACTGCACCACCACACGCGCGCATTAAGCGTTGCAATATTTTATGAGTTTAACTATAGGACGTCTGCTGCAAAGTTTAAAGTACTTACCCTTGCTCAACTAATCCTCTTTTTGATAATTGTTGGTCAGGTGCTAACCAAGAAAACTTCCTTTTCGGAGCATCTCCTGTAGGAAACCACGTAAGTCCTCTTCATGCATCGCAGCGCGGTCCTAGGTGTCTTGGCAAAACTGTGTACACGGCCAGTTGTTCTTCAGGGACCGCTGTTTCTGCGGTTGGACTGTGACTTGCGCTGAGCACCCGATTAGGAAGTCTGAGTTTAGCGGAACTACGCACGGTAGGAGCCCTAGGTCAACCGATGTGTGATGCAAGCTCGAGTTGTGTCTTGGAGTTGAATATTGTCCCAGCTGTCCATAGTGCGTATGACCTTGAATATTTTGAACTTTTGGGTGATGGGGGAGCGTCGTTCCATTCATTTATTCGAATGCTATGTGAGGAGCCACCCAGTTTAAGCAATTCAAGAGGGTTAGCCTAAGCAACCATAAGCAAAAAATGAAGAAAACAATTTTAAGCCATTATTTTGTGGCATTCTTTTGCAGGGCGCATGTAGCGCAGTCGAAGGAGGTGCGGGTTGTCGCATGCACCCTATACCAGATTCCTGGTTCGGATTTCCCGCCGAGGCCAACTAAGCCTTCCATACTAAGTCGGCGAATTGATATCTGCTTCTGGAAAGGACAGAGCGCTGATTTGTCATCGACTGGCTTTGGGATAGAGCACAAACATATGCAATAAATGAGTTAATATTATTAAATAGATAAATAAACAAATAAACTGAAGACGAACTTATAGTATCAGCACCTTAGGAATAGCTGTTGAAATGTGTTTTTTATTTCCTCAAAGAGCTCGGTGAACCGTTTTTCTTCAAGAATTTTAAGAACTCGGCTTCTTCGGCTTCGATTCGACTACTGAAAAAACCTCATCTCATATTATCCTTTGCACTTGTTTTTTGCATTTTTACACAAATAGATGGCATATGCTGTTCAATGTCTGAAAAAGCTTTAGTCCTTCAAACATCAAACATCCTTATTTTGAGTGAAAATTTTTCGAAACAGTTTTGGCCAACAACTTACTTGATGGCGTCAATTGGGTAAATCTAACAAAAAATTATTACTCTTCTTCTAAAAAAGTTAATCTAAAAATTAATAATTCTCGAATCCACACCAATTAAATACCATGATTTCCGACCGCCCTCCCCCCCCCCCAGGGTCGGTAAATAGTGCCAGAGTTGCCTGAAGTGGATGAAGCACTGACAAGCCCATCGGCTTGTTACCTCAAGTCATTGTGTAGGCCAAAACCGCTTTCAAATTGCATCCTCGATGTCAGGGGTAAAGGTAGGGCACAGCGGTACATGTCGCGAACATGGGCAGCACTGAGAGGTCGGAGCGCGCCAGCCTATCGTTCCGCATGAAATTGGCGTGCCAATCAGGGCGGGATTGTACAGTCAGCATTCTGATTGGCCGTCGTGTGTTCGGCCGGTGGTCTGCTTGACTGTGCTTGTCAGCAGCGCCACACTCTCATAATGCTGCCCGTTTTCACGACATGAGCCCAAAGTGCTATTTGTTTGTTAACTCGTCGGGATGTTTATCCCTTTCTCACTTCCGTATGCTGTCGGGATGTTTATCCCTTTCTCACTTCCGTATACTGAAATGTGACATTGAAAAATAAAATGTGATCAGGTGACTTCAGGCCTTCATTTGAGTGTTTCCACCGGAGGAAAGGACCTAACCGTTGTTTCAAAAATCGCAATTACTCGATCGACTTTGGTTGATTACAACCATGAGCCGTCAGAGTCGTTTGCATGATTTGTAGAAGCCTTTTCCTTCCAACGCTCGAAATCGATCCACGTGCGAATCGACCGGTTCTAAGCGCAGAATGTGCGATGGATGCGTAAGAAGGGAAGCTCAAACACAGATCGGAACCAGTTCCAGGCAATCGCCGTAATCCATTAGACGTGCCCAACTAGTGTTCTCTTGCGATACTGGCCTGAGCTATTACTGGGATGACACAGCCTTTTACTGGACTCCTCTTAGGGTCTTTCAGCTTCACGACGTTCTAGCCATCAATCGTTGCCTGCTTCAGGTTTCACGACCTATGAGGTTGGAAAGGCGGCGCACAACAAACTCGTTCTCACCCTCAAGGATATCGGCCGAATTTCCTTCTCGCGCGACTTGCCCGTCGAAGATGTGAGCCATTTTCTGTTGCATCCGTCCCCTCATCCTTTCATGCGGCACTCCTTCTGGAAGTCGTGACATTTCAGCTGCGACGAACATTCATACGACACGACGACCGGTATATGGAACAGGTGCTGGAGATGCGAACCGCCACGCATCCCAAGTCTGGTTATCTGGAGCACACCAGGGTGATCTACACAAGACAAAAAGAATGAAGGCGAGCGCGAGTTGGAAACTACGACGAAGATAACGCTATGAGCACGACAGAAGACGTGTAGACCATGTACGGAGTACTAATTATGTAATAAAAGGTGTTTCGAGAATTAGGAGATAAGTCGGTCTTCCCCGTATGTGATTCTTTCTATGTATCATACCGTGATGACATGTCTGACACAAACGGCTGGATGAGTGCTTGCTCAGCGACGGTGAAAGAACACCGAAAGGTAAGTAAAAGCGTAGGGTAAGGCTAAAGTAGGGGCCATCAAAAGCAGGGGCTTTCCCACTGAAATTTACCTTTTTCTAGGACCAATCGTTCCCCGTACAGTTCGTCTATCACTGCTAGATAATATAGAAAAGGAAGGTAAGAGTACTCGTATAAAAACAATCAAAACTCCCTGCGTTCTTTTTTTAACCTTCAAATGGCTATAAGTTCTTTGGGTTGCATCCAGGGTTGTGCGTAAATGAAATTTGAAATTTTCGTAAATCGTAAATCGAAATTACGAAAATACCGTCATAAATCGTAAATCGTAAACCGTAAATCGTAAGAGTCACCGGACGTGTAGGGCAGTACAACTAGACTTCCAGAGGCTTTTTCCATTAATGTTAATCAGATATGATTCAGTATTTATTTATTTATCATGTTATTTTCAGCTGATTCTGAGCAGTTTTTCAAATAAACTGTTTCCCTTTTTCACGCCTTCTTGCTAGTAAGACAGCTTTCAAATCAAACTTAACACGTTTCTAGAAAGTGGAAGAAACTGCAAATTCAAAAACCTAACTCAAGATTATGCATGGTATTCCAACAAAAAGCTTGCGTCGTTTGAATATCCATTAAATTCCAAATTTACTAACAATTTATCGTTTGACCTAAAATTTAGCAGAAACAGCAACGAAAAATTCCCCGGGAAAGCTAAAAATTAAAAAAAATCATTGCACTATTGAACAATGTGGGGAAAACAGCAACTGCGCATCTAATAATCTAACAGACGTGCTGTGCGGTACAACGAGATTGCGCCTTGCGTTCTGAGTGAATACATGACGCAGTCCCATCGTGTGTCGCACCGAAAGATCTACGCTTTTCAGCATTTGGAATAAGTCTTGAAACGTTCTTATCGCAGACGGATAAAAGCCATGTCCGCCGAAACAGTATGGTCATATTTTGTAAAGCTGAGCACCGAGATTGTTCCAACACTTTATTCGGCTTACGTTTAGGCGATTTCGCCTTCTTCGGAGCCGTTGTGGTAGAAACCGAGGAGCTCTACCAGTCACCGCCAGAGGAAGGTGAACGTTGGTGAAATTCATGAATCATCAACGTTCACCTTCACGTTGTTCAACCATGAATTTCACCAGCGTTCATCTCCATCTGACGATGAGCTCCTCAGTTTCCACCACAAAGGCTCCGAAGAAGGCGAGATCGCTGAAACGTAAGCCGAATAAAGTGTTGGAACAATCTCGGTGCTCAGCTTCACGAACCAACAATTCAGCACTATGCATCATGCCGAGATTCATGAGTAGTCGGACGTGGAGTTAACGTAAAACTTTCTTGAGGCACCTTCAGTTTGACATCTTCATAGACAGACAATTTTTGTTTAGAAGGTGTCCATCTTGGTTTGAAAGTGATCCTATTTCAGTTATGAGCTGGGAACAACACGGTTGAAGTTAAAACTGGTTCAGTTTGAGTTTGCGAGAGTCCATTTTTAACGCAGCAAGTGAAAATGGTATACAGATAGCTGCAGGAAGGTAGCTACACATCCACTGCTCAATGAGATACCAGGTACAAAGCAATAACCACAGCGCGATACTGGAATTCAGAAGCTCTGTTAATTGTAGAGAGATTGCAAAGAAGACGTTTCTTAACTTTAAAAGTGCTCTCAGTTCTGAACCATCGATCGACAACATCATCGCGGTAACCGAAACCTGCTTAGAGCGGGTTTCGGTTACCGCGATGATGTGAGCGTTGTTAAAGTGCAGGTTTTCCATGCAAGTTTGCTTGCATTTCCCCAAATTTGAAAACTAAAATATGGAACTAGTATTTAATAATTCTCTGCACTAACTCCGGCTTCCCTTAGTCAGTTCTGTAACGAACGTATGCTCTCCGAGCAGCAGCAAGTGAATCAGCTGGGGCAAATGCAATAGCCTCAATCAAACCATTGAAAAGGGAGAACAAAAGTGCCAGAACAAGCCAGACCTTTTCTTGAAATATTCGCCTTGACTGCACCGTAGTAATTTGCACCGCCCTATGAAGTGCAACCTATAGAAACACCAGTGGCTTATGCTTTCCTCATGAGTGTAGTCAATTCTAGACCCTGCTTCCAATCAGGAATGATGTGGATTTCCGCCAATTCTATTCATGCAGGACTAAAAGGAATCTATTATAAACAAATTCACTGGGTGTTAATACCAAATAGGACGTGGGTCAAGGAATTGTCGTCCCTCTTTCTCACAGAAACTGCCTTTAATGTCTTTCTATGAACTGGAGTTGAACGAGTTTCGACTGTAGGAATGCGATCTGCCTTGCTAGCTCTCGGCCGGAAACGGACGAACCCAGTCTTCTAGAGAGATCACTTTTTAACGATGTATTGCACTTGTTTCTCCTCTTGAGCTTGTCCGGTTCAAACATCATCCCTTACGTTATGTTAAAGAAATGGAAAAGTTAGCTAAGCGAAGAGACAAGTCGTATTCGAGAAACCTGTCCAAAGGATGTGTCTTCTACCACAGCAACACATTAGAAGTCAAAAACAATCCTAAAAGAAGTGGGAATGCACTATAAGGGGAGACCACTGGAGTAGGCACATCCTTATAGCCCAGCAGCCCAGCACACATAAATTTGGGGGCGCACATGTTGGGGGGGGGGGAGAGGTCAAGATGGCCTGCCGCGGCGAGTAACTACATACAGCGAATGTAAATGCAGTCCTATCTCCTTGTTTCGATTACATATCCGTGTTTTATATGCTTCCGAATTGGGCATGGGAGGAAATTCCAGGATGTAGGCAATTTTAACACAGGCGTGTCACTCGAGCCCTGGAGTCCCTTCCCCTGCTACAGCTCTGTTCTGTGCCCTCCTCCGCGTGAGCGGACTCAATTTTTTACAACTCAAAGATGCTGAGGAATGTGTACGCCATTATAGTCAATGACCTTGACGCCATCGCTCAGTCAACTTCCTGATCCCATCCTTCCAGAACTGCTTGGGCCTGGTGTTGATCAGCTGCTCGATGTGGTTGTCGAGGTCTGCTTGGGTCCTTGTGTCTCTTTCGACCATGAAGTCCTATAGGCTCAAGAAGTAGTAGTAGTCGCATGGAGAGATGTTCCGCAAATACGGTGGGTGAAGCATGCGAACGTAGCCCAGCTGAGCAAGCTTCTCCGTGGTCACTTTTGCATGATGGGGTCCGGCGTTGTCAAAGAGGAGGATCTTCTTGAAGCGCTGAGACCGAATAATTCGTTTACCATGGTCTTGGAATTATGAATAACGGGCTTCTGAAAAACAGCTTCCAGTATAGCGGTCCATGGGCGTAGACCCAAAAGCTCTGAAAGTGCTTCTCGCCGGGAAAATCTCGCCGAACGAAGCTCGGTAACGGGTCATCAGGCCTGATCCAGACTCGCTGCTTGGCAGAGTTAAGGTAGAAGACGTTCTTCTCATCTTGCGTGACTATTGAGTCCAGACTGCTCAGGGTTGGGAATTGGGATTTGCGCGACACATTTCGACTCGTCAGACTGGGGTTTCGGCATGAGACAGACTGCGGCTTTGGCATGCTTCTGGAAAGGGCGTAAATGGTAACTTCTCAGGTGGCCTTCAGTATGTACCAAACAAACATACAAATACGAGAAGCACGAAACCGGACTCCATATTTGGACACGGCATGGAGAGTCTCATTACTTTTGCCCCCTCCCGCCCCCCCCCCCAATAGATAGTGCTAAAATCCTAAAAACACTTCAAGCGGTTATTAAATTTGTGCAGACAGACGCACGGAGGAGATCAGCCCTTTAAATTTGGTCGGTTCTCTGCATAATACATAAGCGCTGACAAATCTGATAATTCTATCACAGTGTGGTCCCGTAATTGTTAATTCTTCGACTGACTTGTGTGGCAACATCAATAGTAAACTTAAAATGTACATAGCGATACTGGGCACTGGACTGTTTATTGTGAGCCTCAATATTAATAAACGAAATTAAAAATTGTGACGGAGCCGGCACACAACGGCACATGCTTCAAACAGCTTTCATTTTCGTCTAAACACAGACTTCTTGATAAACAGCCATACCAGCTCGGAAACCACCCCTGATCTTTTATTGGAAAGGGCTTTGCTCAACTGGTGGACTTCGATCGAGAGTTGCTTGAAGCGACAACTGCTGCCTGCCACTAATCACATTCGTCGCATGGTCGTTTCGCTCCGCGAAGAAGTGAGACCACTCGTGGTTCCACATTGGCTGGAAATGAACTGGCGCGATGGAGAAGGCTGTATTTGTGTATCTGGTACACTTCCCTAACTAGGAAAACTGAATATTAGCTGTTCTAGTATTTTAAAAGCTCTTTGGTTGGAGCACTTTATAGGTGAAATTGGGCTTGAAAGAACAGTTTGCTTACAATGCCTAATGTCAACTACCAACGAAACAAGAAAGAGGAATCAGATGGAGGGCAGCAACAACTAAGCCGAGAAAGGAAGCCCATCCAGGCTCAATCGTGGGGTGAGAGTTTGCAGAAGGGGGGGGGGGTCGTACTACGACTTGGTTCTGAAGACGAAATTTCTCAGATGTATCGCTCTTTCCCACGTGTCGTAAGCAGAGGTCTGTAAAAAAGTAATTGCTAACATTCAATTAATAAACTTTTTACGCAAATAAATCGATTAAATGAAGATCTTTTAGGCGTGGCAACGATATTGGGTCACCCTGAGCACCGTTTCTTCTACGGAAAGAAGACGTCATTTGGATTTGAAATTTTTTTCTAATAAAAATTCAAGCACTTATTGGTCTACGATTAGATAATAATTTTTCAAGTTTTAAAATAGTTTTCAGGATAACTGAAATGGGTCGATTGTTGCTCAGTTTTCGCTGAGACGGCGCAACACATTTTTCACTTTAAGGATGTAACTACTGAAGCTGAACATGGATCCTACCGAAATTTAGCGTTCAGTTTGTCGCAGGAAAAAAAATCAGGCCTCTTCTAAGCCATCCTTCATCCGATCTGATGGAGTGATTTTCCTATCCTGGATTTTGCTAAAAATAAAATGTTTCCTTAACAAGGCGATCACTGGAGGTGAAAATGGAGTTCGCAATAGCAGTTTTTATTCAGCCTCTGTTTAAAAATGAAGTCTTTCCTAAGCAATCTTCCTTGCGTTCAGGTGAAGTCATGCTCTAAATTACCCTTTTTTCCAAAAACAAAGATTTTTATACTTGAACGAATCGACGTAAGACCGGAAGTGGAACTTTAGAAAACAATACTTTTCATGAAGTCCAAAAATCAAGCCTTTCGTAATTTCCTTGTGATCAAATGAGGTCATGCTCAATTTTTTCCAAAAATGAGGATTTTTCTACCTGAAAGAAACGATGTCTAGAGCTAGCAAGACAGTTGCCCCAGAAATTCACAACGATTCAAATTCACGACGTTACCTGTATGGTCTTGCCATTGGACAAGGATCACAGAACTGTTTCGTGTTTGCTATGGGCCACTGGGTGGTTCGAAAATGGCAAAAAACGGTATCACTTCAGGGCGGGCTGATAAGGCAAAAGTGACACCTCTAATGGCCATGTAGTGCTCTGATCTCAACTTGCAAAAGTTTTGGAGCTCAAATTAAAGTTGGATTATAGTAATACGTTAATTTACTACGCTTCCCAGACGAAGCGCAGTGTGCATTCAAGTGATTCATTCTCAACGGCGGGGTCAGCGACTGGGTGGCCGAGTGGATAGCGAAGCGAACTTGAGGGAGAGGCTCAAGGGTTCGATTCCGAAAGTTGGGTTTCTACGTCGCTAGTTGGGCTGTTGTCATTTTTGCAATTGAAGAATTTTTGGTTCGGTAGGGTACCTTCATCGCTTCCTAAACCTGCTTTCAACCCGTTGTCAGATGTGTAAGAAGTTGGTTTTGTCGTGTAGATGTCGCACGTCCATTAAACCAAGCTTGTCTCCCTGAGGAAGCTCTCGTCAGATGTTGTCCCCTTATGACCTCTTTGGAATGTTCTCATTTAGTTTTAGACGTGTTTCTCGCTGTCACATGATTTGCGAACACGATCGACATTTACTGGCTTGACTCATCATCAAGACATGCTCATCGTCCTTCGAGTTTATTTATTTATTTATTTATTCAAACACGTAATTGTACGCTCAATACCAAGCGTTAAACACAAATATTAGAACACAACAAGATTAATAATGGCAAACTATTAACCAAGCTGTACATACGGAAGAAAATCATAAATAAAACTCTAATAAAGAAAAAAAAAGAAAGCACGGATTGTGATTTGGATTTTTTAGGATAGCAGTAAATGTCATGTTCCAAGAGCAAATGTCATGTTCCAAGAGCAAATGTCATGTTTTCACGACCACTGTTTTCTTGTTTCACCAAGAGTAGCCCTGCTTTGTTTTGATATAATAAAAGAATTTTCCTATAAAAGTCTTCAAAAACATAAACATAAACATAAAAGGTCAAAGCAGAAAGCATCCGTAAAGACATCTTGGCCGTAAATGCGTTAGGACTACGACCTTCTACACGCACGATTTCGGGGCGGGCCCTGTATCTCAAGGGCTCTTTAAACTGATACGCACCTGGCGATGGCGTGTAAGGGAGGCAAGCATGTTCGAGTACACATGTCAATACGAATAGCACAACTTAAAAATTTAAAAAGCATGTAGATGTAGAAGATAAAAAGATTAAAATATGTAGAAAGATAAAAAGATTAAATTATAATCATAATCAGAATCTACTCCTGGGCAACCCAAACACAAACTTCATAAATCAGAAATCAGAAGCTGCTCCTAGGCAACCCAATACCACTGTGAAGAAGTAGAAAGAGTCGAGAAGATAACCAAACAATGCAGAAAACTTGGAACTTGTTAAAAACAAACAAACTTTGAAAATAATAACCAATAAATTGGTCAATGGAAGGAAAACAGTCCTGAAAAATGAGCGGATAACAAGAACGAATAAACCACACAAAAGAAAACACTGGTGGAGGGCAGAAAACAGATTAGGCAACAAAAAATGCGGTGTGTGGACAAAATTCTAGCATGGTCAATCATTCCAAACTCATTCAACACTTATTAGAAGTAGAAAAACTGCTAACTAAGCACACTTCTTGTGGACGGTCGCCATGCGTAACCTCTCCTTCTACTGGTAGGACATTTGTATCAACTCTTGAGGAAATTTGGCTATGGCCAACTCGTTGGTCTCTCTATGCATCAACGGCTGGAAAAAACGGTAATGATCACCTAAGTAGTAGTCTAAAAATAAAGATAAAAACAAGTTTAGCCTGCTTTGCTGCACAGAACACTCGCAGTAGTCCCCAAAAGTTATAGTCCAACGAAGGCTATGTACTCTTGGTGATATCCTCGATCTGAAGCATGCCTAGAACATCGACCTTTTTCAGTTTGAGTCTGAATTCCGTAGAACTTCTGCATGACACAATGTCTAACGGAAGTTGGTTTAACCACCTCTCTGTCCTCATGAAAAGTGAGTGAAACGCAAGTTTATTGAACTGGCGTTTAGTCTGCGGTGCTGTATTGCAATCACTACCGTTCTCTCACGACATGGCTTAAAAATCCAGTATTTACTAGCACTTAGCTTGATTTCCATTCGAAT
Organism: Heligmosomoides polygyrus bakeri; assembly: GCA_947359475.1. Taxonomy (NCBI): domain Eukaryota; kingdom Metazoa; phylum Nematoda; class Chromadorea; order Rhabditida; family Heligmosomidae; genus Heligmosomoides; species Heligmosomoides polygyrus. Next base: position 20,785,974 of record OX375867.1, read on the forward strand.
GGTGCGAAAATAAAATGTCAAATCCTTCACAACTCTTCTATACTTGAGACTCTTCATACCAAGCATTTGGAGGCGATCTCTCTAAGAAGGAAGACTCTTTGAGTAATTTTCATTCGGGAAAGCTCTGTAGAATACGATTTTGGTGAATGCCTTCTGTGTAAAGGCATGTTGTATGTTGTGTTTGTGTTCTGTGTTCGGTTATTCACTACAATTCCCATCAAATTGCTTCCACCCATCGCTGTCCGGATCCGATCGGTAGATCGATCCATCGATACCAAGCCCTCGCCGCGATGATCCTCGGCCCGGCGATTGGTCGCTTGTGGCGGGTGGGCTCCGCCCGGCAGCCGGGAGCCCACCAAGACAGTCTGCCGTTGCTTCAACCGAGAGCGGTCGAACGTCTCCTGCCGCCTGCCGTCAACCACACCACGTCCAACACCGCGTCCGACTCCGCGCCCGTCCTCCTGACTCCCGCCTGGACTGCCACCGACAAGGTAGGGACGACAACTAGGCTCATCCGAGCCATTACATGGCGGCCGAACGTCTCGAGTTCGGTGACAGGTGAGTTGAAGGACTGGCGAGAGCCGAGGGGAGTACTCCTCGGCTATAGGTAAATGTGCAGAAGGGAGCCAGGGAATCCCTGAGTTCCCGAAACGCACATATCGGATCGAAGGGCCGTTAGTCGCGGCGGGTTCGGAAAGCTGCTAGACAGGGCAGCCCCATCGGTGACAACTCACAAGTAGTGGCTCAGAGACAGAGGCACTTGTTTTCTAAGGGGAAACGCTGCGCAATTTTTTTTCGCTGTAGCGGTTAGTTGTGCCCTGCTGCAACTCCAACAGAGAAGGGAGTGTCAGCATAGTCGTGGGACGAAGTCACACGACAGGAGGAACTGGCAATTAGTCCTCAGCACAGCGGATCTCACTGATCCTGAAACAGGCTGTTGCAGTTACAATGTCAGACGACATGGAAGGGAAATCGACCGCATCATCAAGGAAGATGAGCAAGAGAAGAGCAGAATGGCAAAGCTGCAGCAAGAGCTGGCACAGCTGAGAGAGCAAGTGCAGGCCATGGCTCAACAGAATACGCTGCAAGTAAAACTTGAGACTACTGCGATCCCTGCTCACGTGTTGAAACTAACTCAATTGCCAGAGCAAGTGGCAGATGCGCTAAGGGAGAGTGAAACATCGGCGCCAGAAGGGGCAATACAGGAGTGGGAGAAACTTCTTGAGCCAGGGTGCGAAGCGGTACTTAGCGTATTACCTCTCCTTAGCGAAACAGCCCTCAAGGTTGAACGCAAGGTTGCAGATGCGAACAAGAAACACCATGAGGAGCTGAGCGCAGTTTTTGCCCAAGCGATACATGACGACATGTCTATGCGCGCATTGTCAAAACTGTTAGATGTCGAGTCTACGAGGGTCGTAGATACGGTAAAAAAGCCTAATTGAGGAAAGACAAAAGGGAGATAGTTCTCAAATGTCTACCATAGGTAAAGGGGTGTTACCCAAAAGGAAACCTTTGATCCTCAATAACTCAACGCTGGTCAACATAAATGAGTTGCAGGCTCAACGGAACCCCAGCCAATGGACTCGAGGACTCATATGGAGGCCAACGCTCAGGAAGAGCAGTTTCGAAGTGCTTTCTGGTTGCTGAATACCGGCGATCTAGACATGGAAGCCCCGCTGCCACCGGTGACGTTTGATGCGGTGCGAGCCGCCAATGGTAGGTGGAATCGGCTATACGCTAACACTACCGATAGAGAGACTGATGTCCTAAGAACACGATATGTTCGGATCGACCAGCAGCAACCACAGCGCCCTCGGCGAGCAGGGACAACGTCCCAAGAGGTACGTCTCCAACATTGACTGATGTTAGCTTACTCGTGATAGAGGGGTAGGAGTCGTACTAGCTGCAATGGCGCTTCCGAAGGTTAAAAATTTTAACCACCCCGAGGGAAAAGGGTTTACAAAGTTTGTAACATCCTTTACAATGAAATACGGTAGGATTGGGCTAGCAGACGATATGCTCATCCATCTAATGAGTGACAATTTAGAAAGGTATCCAAGAGCGGTCATGAAAACCTTACCAAATAAGACTCAACACGGTGGGTTTGCCGACTTTGTGGCTGCTCTCAAGGCGAAGTTCGCCGAAAATAGTTCGGCCAAGCGGATGGAGACCCACATGGAGCTAAAACAGTTGAGAATGACGGGGTCTGTCTCTGACAAGGAAAGGTTCCCAACTCATGGTGAGCTTTTGCGATGCTATTTTGGCAAGATGTGGGGCCCTGTGAGTGGAGTCCAGAACCAAGTTTTTGCTGGACGCTTCTTTAAAGACCTGAAAAAGAGGTCTGAAAGCGTGCGCGCAACTATTATCAACCCCTACGACACCCAACGAAATGTGCCTCGGTGGCGCAGCCGGTAACACTGTTGCCTCATAGGAGCACACTGGCGGTTTTTCAGTTCGAGTCCGAGTGCTGCCATGATTTTTGCATGTATTGGTTTGTTGTTATCCTTCTTATGAACACAGGAGTCAATTTTAGACCACCAATGCTTGCAACAACTCAAAGCTCTCTGTATGCGCCTTCATATGTGCTAGTTTTTCAACCATGCATATCTGTACCATATCACTTCCCATGCGAATAAAAAGTCTTATACATTATTAAATTAAAAGTCTTATATTCATTATTTCCCTTCCTGTCAACAGCTATGGTACAAAACTATGAGAGAGGTAAAACACAAGCGCTTGTCACACCAGCAGCATCTTACAAAAGTCAGTGAGGAACAATCGTCTCCCTGGCAAGGAATGACCACTTCTTCTTCGTTGAACGCGTAATCTGTGGGTGGAGAAGGGTCCTGGGTGAGCATCGACGTAACTTCACTGTTGTCTTACCCCTCACACTCGTCATCAGGTGTCCAGTCGACATCCACCTCCTCATCGAAACGCACATATGATACCACCTAGATGATACGTGTAGAAAGGTGTCATTTTCATTATACTTCGTATAACCTGTACCAACTCTTCTTCCTGACTGTTGACATCTTCATAAATGGCGTCCAGGATGAGTCCTTATATGTCCGCAACCGCAGTCATCCGATTTGTCGGTGCTTTCCAGTGAACTGGTGTCACAACTGACAAAATGGCCGGAATATTTCCAACTTTTCACTGTAATGGAAACCTCGACACCTCCCAAGGGAGGCCCATGAACTTCCTCCAAAAGTTCTCAACGTGACCTATATGGTCTTGTAGAGCATCAAACGAGGATCACAGAACTGTGCTTCATCTTTGCTACGGGCCACTGAGTGGTCCGAAAATGGCAAAAAATTGTACCGCTTCAGGGCGGACTGATAAGGTAAAAGTGACACCTGGAACGCCCTGTCGTGCTCTGAACTTAACTTACAAAACGTTTGGAGTTCAAATAAAAGTTTGATTATTGTAATTTCCTACGTTTCCTAGACGAAGCTACAGTGTACATTCGAGTGATTCATTCGCCGCCACATGCTGGATGGATGGCCGAGTGGATAGCGAGGCGGACTTGCGGGAGTGGGTCGAGGGTTCGTTTCCTAGGTTGGGGTTTCTGCGTTCCTAGGTGGACTGCTATCATTTTTGCAAATGAAGATTACATTTTGGCTCCGGTAGGGTGCCTTCTCCGCTTCCTAACCCCGCTTTCAAACTGTTGTCAGATGTGGAAGAGGCAAATGTTGCGTGGAGCGATATCGCGCATCCAGTAAACGACGCTTGTCTCGTTGAGGAAGGTTCCGTTAAATACTATTCCCATATGACCTCTTTGGTATGTTCTCAACCACTTTTGGCAGTGTTTCTCACTGTCACCTCATTCAAGAACATTCATGAACAAGCACTGATTTGACACATCATCAAGACGAGCTCATTGCTCTCCGGATTTCCTCATAGACTGCTTTTTATTCTGCTCGCAACTTTCACTATTTCAGCTAACTGTTCCCAAGTACCTAATAAATCCTTTTTCTGAAGCTCAAGGTTATGCTCAAATGAGTTTGGGGAAAGCAGTACCTACCCCATTAGTAAACGACCTCGGTTAGTTGAGAAGTGAGAGGAGAAAAGCAGTGATTGCATGCCCAAAGGACATTCTTGGCGGGACAGGTCGGGTCAGTGCAATTACGACGAAAGTCTGCAGTCCAACTCTTGACTTGTCTCAGGGGATAAATAAGACTCGAATCGATCAGAGTAATTTTGAAAAATACTGCAAATATGTGCTTCGCTAATTGACAGGAGTATTTCTATAAGGTTTGTGCAGAAGCCGCTTTCAAATGTCATTGTGGGATTTTAAGGAAACTGTTTTTTTTGTGGGATTGCAGCTGGCAGACGTGACGAGCTAACTCCATAATTTTTTCTGGGCAGTGTCTCTGCACAGTCTTTCTGACCAAATATGCAGCTTCAATACTGATCCGTCTCGTGGAGAGACAGATCTACACGCGTGAATTAGCCCTTGCAGGCAATGTCTCCTTGGAACGCTGCGCTGTCAAATTATTAGCTGATTAGTACCTTACTCCTAAATAAACTAAGGCTAAACCCTATATTTGTAATTCACACCTTATAGTCGAAAACTTGAGCAAAAATCGGCTATAGAACAAAAGTGGTACGGTCGCAAAGAATTAACGAAAATATGTAGAAAAATCGGCAGTTGAGGATGCATGGAACGCTGAACTTGGTGACAAACCACGCGAATTTGATATCAAAGAGATCGCTGTGATGAGACAAGACTTAAAAGTAGCATGAAACACATTTACGACAGCGTTTAAAACTTTTGAAATTCTACTGGACAGTCGATCCCTACCAGGGGCACAATTAGGGGAGACTCAGAAGCGAATGTGGATCAGGTCAAGACAATCACGGCTTGACTAATCAAGGTCATCTCGAACTCAAAAATTTCAAAACCTTGTCAAGGTTTTTACGCCATTGGGTAGATCATGTTGTTCTGATTCCAACAATGTGCCTTTCATTGAATATAAGCGACTTTGAAGAGAGTTATGGCAAAGCGGCGGAAACAGCGGATTAATCCGCCGGCGGCCGCGTTTTGGCGAACGTTTACCGACGGTATTGTACACTTACAAGAGACGGGTCGGGGCATTGCAGAGATAGGAGCAAGCACTTGTACTCACTCCCTCAACTCTGGAGATCGTTCCAAATGCATCTATAGGGTTACTTGGGTTGCAGAGCACCAATTTGGCAACCAATTTCGGTGAAATGATAGACTACAGAAGGTAACGATGGATATGTGTAAGTAAAAGGAGTATACGCAGTATAACCGGCTCTGCTACCTCTTCACGACTCCAAAGGTCGAGAAGAGGTCGAACGAAAAATTTTCTCTCAAACATCGCTCAGGGGGTTACTTGGGGTGCTGATTACGGATATGACATCTATTCTTAAAATTTTGGTAGACTACGGTAGGTTACGGTAGATATGAGTGGCTAAAGCTGTGCACGTTAGTGGGATCGCTTCCTTCTCCAATGTTATCAGACTTCTTTTCCAACCTTCAACTTCAACTTTTATGAAAAGTAGTACAAGCAAAGTAAAAATTTAAAAAAAGTGACAGATTCGTGATCAGCAGCTTAAATTGTTCCTGACAGGGCCATTCCAGGTGTCACTTATCCCTTGTAAACCCGCTCTGAAGTGATACCATTTTTGCCATTTTTGGACCACCCAGTGGCCCGTAGCAAAAACGAAGCACAGTTCTGTGGTCCTCGTCCGATGCCCTACAAGACCATATAGGTCTCGTCGGCCTACGGAAAGCTGAAGAATCTCGCGCAAGCGATAGAAAGAAGCAAGAAACTGGCTACAGCGGTGCGTTCAGTGGCAGAACCGGAAGGAACTACAACAGGCAAACACCCGCTCAAAGGGAAGCCCCACGTGTTTCGAATGTAGATACGGGTGGACCTTCTGACGACGCACCACCTATTCCACCAGCTGTCACTCCGAGCGACAACACCATGAGAACGTGTCGGAAATGCGGGAAGCCTGGACATTTCCAAAGGGATTGCAAATCAAGAGGGCCGAACAGCAGGCAACAGGACGAAAGGACATTGCCAAAAGCCCAAGGCCCTGTACAGAACGAGCAACCCAAAAGGACTTTCAGCACAATATTAGAAACCTGGTCGTGTCATGCCACTGGAGTTCGACAGCAAGGCAACGAAATATTCGGGCCGAAAACCACGTGCGAAGTGCAACTTCTCGGACGGAGCCACAGAGCATTGGTTGATACAGCGTCACAAGTGAGCATACAGCGTCACAAGTGCCGTTGGACACCTTGATCACAGCGTCGAAGTCAGGATTCGATCTTGACACCGATGACGAAGAGTTTGAGCTCGATAGCCGAACACATACATACGATGCGTACGGGCATCAAATGTTGTTCAATGGTGTCGTCAGACTCACCTTGACGCCGGAGGGCGGACCGGAGCAGCGATTGGTTTTCTTGGTGAAGAAAGGAGCGGACGACACAATTGTGTTAGGCACTAATATCTTAGATAAGATTGGGGACCAAGCCTCTCCAACCGCTCAGCAAAGGCCGAAGTCGAGGACTATAAGCACACAAACAGGCGAACGGGACAAAGGTAGGCCCGCGGAAAGGAACGGATCTAAGTCCAAACACAAGCCGATGAAGAGTGCCCACTCACCCAACAAGGATGATGTAGCTTCGCAACTCATCGCCAACAAAGCCAAAAGGAGTCCGGAAACGGATAATGCGGTGGTAGCGAAAAGAGTCTATATTTAACCTGGCCAAACAAAGATGGTTTCGATAAAGACCATTTCGCCAGGGTCCGAGCAAATTCTTTGGTCATCGTGCAAGGTGATACCGCATACTATATGTGGAGTAAACCAAGCGACGGTGGACCTCCCTGCATTCAATACCAGCGACACAGCCAGAACGTTCCGGGCAGGTGAAAAAGTTGGTAAATGGGACCACGGTCCAATCGTAGAGAAGTCTCCAGTAGAGTGCGTAAACATGCTGGAGCGCACCAGCGGATCGCCGGAATACCCTGGTAGGGTTGCTCAGTGCAAATAAGGCCGAGCGATGCCTTGAAATCACAGTAAAGTAATCCTTGGCAGCGGTAAAAGAGTTCAATGATGTTTTCGCAGTGACGGAACAGGAGCTCACTCAGACGCACCTGATTGAGCACCACATTGACACAGGGTCAGCAGCTTCAGTACGCCAGAAACCGCGACCAATTCCGCTCTGCACACGCGTAGAACTGCTTAAGATCCTGGCAGATCTCTAGGAACGCAATATTATTGAGCCCTGCAAATCACCATGGTCCTCACCGATTGTATTGGTACAAAAGAAGGACGAATCGCTGAGGCTTTGCGTTGACTACAGAAAAGTGAATCAGCTGACTCGCATCGATAGCCATCCATTCCAGACGATCGATACGATATTACAGAACTTCAAGGGTAAGACTGCTTCTCAACGCTGGACCTTTCTGCTGGATAGTGGCAAGTAAAACTGTCAGACAGCGCTAAGGAAAAGAGCGCTTTTGCTACAACCGAAGGATTATACCAGTTCAAAGTGTTGCCGTTCGGGCTAGCGTCGTCACCGGTAGAGATCCAAAGGCTGATGCGTACTGCTCTAGGCTCGCTACAAGGAGATGAGGTATCGAGCTATATAGACGACGGTATTGTAGCAACTAGTACTCCTGAACGGCACATTGAAGTACTGGCGCAGGTATTCGCGAGATTGAGACTGGCAAACCTGAAACTCAATCCCAAAAAGTGCATCTTGATGGAGCCGAGAGTGGAGCATCTCCTCGGGCATGTCCTGGACAAAGAGGGACTACACGCTGATCCGAAGAAAGTAACGGCGATAGGTAAATATCCGATGCCACAAACACGTTCGGAGCTAAGAACTTTCTGAGGAATGTGTTCTTATTATAGGGAGTTTATACTGCAGTTCTCAAAAATAGCAGCGCCACTTCATGAAATAACCTCAGAGTAGTGTAACTACGAGTGGGGTAGCTCTCGCATCATGGCGTTCGAAACGCTAAAGTCCGCTCTAACGTCTACACCGGTGTTAGCGCAGCCGGATATTGATGGAGCAAGATCGGGTGCGGGTGCTAAACCATTCTGCATTCATACCGATGCCAGTTACTCAGATCTAGGAGCAGTGCTGAGCTAAAAAGGAGACGATAATTTCCTGCATCCGATTTTCTTCGCATCGAAGAGCTTAAGCGAAAGTGAGCGTAACTACCGTATCACTGACCTATAAGCACTTGCAGTAGTCATGGCTGTAAGACGATTCCATATGTTCGTGTATACCTATCGAGGTCTACACGGATCATCAACCGCTCACAGTCCTTTTCGCGCGTTATAATATTCAGCAAGGGTGCTCCGTTGGGCATTAGAGCCGCAGAAGTACAACATAAAGGTTGTATATGTGGCTGCAAATAAAGTAGCGGATGCCCTAAGCAGAGGCGCAGTGGACCCTGCGAGCCTCGAGGTAAGCGGCAGTATTCCGAATGGGCTCATAGTCGCGGCAACTAAAAAAGAAGCGGGGTGGGTGACAGAGATCAGAGAGGATGGCACATGCCGTAAATATACTTGACGCGTTGGAACGCGGAGAGAAGGTATGGTTCCCCACTTATGCAAAGAAGCTTAAAGTAAAGTAGCAGACTTTGCACTACAGGAAGGACACCTGTGTTTCCTGGATAAGGAATGCATACGAAGAGTGGTCCCACGGTCATGTCGAAGAAAACTCTTTGACGATGCACACTCGGCACTGTTAGCAGGACACTTCGGTCCTAAAAAGGTTTCGTACCTTATCCAAAAGGGCGTTCTGGAAAAATATGGCATGAGATATAAAGCTGTGGAGTGAAGAGTGCAAGAAGTGCACGTTGTTCAATGCGCAGCCAAAGATGACACCTCCACTAAAGCCTGTAGTCACTTCGGAGCCATATGAAGTTATTGGCATCGACATCTTGGAAATGAGCCAACTTCAAACGGGAATAGATACATCTTCACCGTTATTGACCATTTCACAAAGCACGGAGCTGCGTACCCCATCGCGACAAAGGCAGCCGAAGTCGTGGCACGCACTTTGTTTGAGCGATGGATAGTGGACGGGTGTCGTATCCCAAAACGGATTCTCTCTGATCAAGGTGGAGAATTCGACAATAAGCGAATGACAGAACTTACTGCTATGATGGGCAAAGAGCAGATCTTCACGAAAGGATACAACGCGCGAGAGAATGGCATTGCTGAGAGGTTCAATAGGACTGTCATCGTAAAGAAGGTGGAAATTCCACTAGAATGGGACATAATGTTACCTCATTATATGGTGGCATACAACACCACATCTCATGAAGTGACAGCGTACTCTCCATTCTTTCTCTTGCACGGGTTTGATACCAAAGTGCCGTGCCAAACTATGCCTGACCGTGAAATCACTCCGTATATGGTCGATTTTGACGACTATGACCACGAGCTCGTTAGTGGGCTAAAGCTGGTGCGTCAAAATGCTCGCCAACGCAACGACCAAGCGCGGACCACGATGAAAAAGAGCTGCGACAGTAGATCTAAAGTGGTAGAAAAACCTTTGAAAGAAGGCGATCGCGTCTATATGCGAGTACCAACCGAGAAGGGGAAGGCTTCCCACCCGAAGCTTACAAATGAGTGGACAGGAACTTTCCGGGTTGTTAAGGTTAGCGATAATAGCGCGACGATAACCCACATAGATGGCAACCAAAACCCACTCTGTGTTCTCTTCGATGAACTCCGGAGGCTGCCAATAGTAGATAACGAACCTGTTACTACAGCTAGGCGTAGAGCTAAGAGGAGGACCCAGAAAGGCAGATAAGCGCGTGTCGGTAAATCGGATCGATTTCAGGGTTGAGATCGAAGATCCAAGGGAGGATCCTCTGCATCTGTTCTACCCGCGTGAGTGGGCATGTTCAACACTCGTGCTCAAGTCGGACTACCGGATCTGGCTCGCTCCAAGCCAGTTCGAAACATGTTTGAGTTGGCCAATGTGGCCTCAATTGCCCTTCATCTACACTGGGGCGACGATCGCAAGGAAGCAGAGCTGCTCAGCAAGGAGTTGAGATACCTGACGATACATGGTCTAGCGGCGGCAATCCAGGCACACAGCAAGTTTTGCTATACGTTTGACTCCGCCCTGAAACAGTAAAAGGACAAGGAACTGGCACACCCCGACCCCGGTTACGACATCGAGATGTATTATAGGATGGCGATGGCTCGTCGCACGCAGATCACATCACAGGCACCGGATGACATGCCAGAGAATCCGATAATGATCGCCTTGCCAAAGCACTTCGGTAGAGTGCTAACGGATGTCTTTAAGCCGGCTATGAAGTTACTGGTATATTCGAATTTCGGCGATCTAGCCTACCAACTACAACAGCAGTGCATTTCGTCCGCTTTTGTATGGGTAAGGCCCAATGAGGTGCAGAGCACTCAGCGTATGCTGTTGGTGCAGCAGGCAGTAGAGCGCCATCTCCAATGCGGAGGAACGGTGGACTTGTTCCCGACCTCATTCGAACTCTCACGGGAAAAGAAATGCTGACACATCTATGCGGGTGTGTCGCGAGATGGTAACCTTCCTGTCGGGTCCAGCCAGAGGATTCGACGCATGAATCGTGGGCTTCTACAGCACGATCGGAGACGACGTTCCGATCAAGCACCCGGCCATAAGTGTCGGCGTATACCCCAGGAAAGGCGATGACCGCCTCATGGCGTGACAATGTCAAATATTCTCGAATCAGCATACCCATACTGCTTCCAGTATCCTGATGCTGCCGACGTTCGAACTAGCACAGAGGAAGCCACTAATGCAGCCACAGTCTGACCACCCATCTATGACAGCAAATGTCCCGGCAGCTGAAAAACAGAAGACGAAACGCCGAGGTTTTGATGCACTCTACGTTAAGGATGCTAAAAAAAGCGCCTCGAACATGTGCATCTTATGAAGCAGACGGGACGTCCTCGGGGCATACAGTAACAAGACGTCGGAGCCGTCTTCCCCCAGAAGGGGCGTGTAAAGAATATACATAGGTTGTGTTTGTGTTCTGTGTTCTGTTCTGAGTTCGGTTACTCATTACAAGTCCCGTCAAATTGCTTACACCCATGGCGGTCCGGATCCGATCGGTAGATCGATCCATCGATAAAAAGTCCGCGCCACGATGATCTGCGGCTTGGCGATTGGTCGCTTGTGGCGGGTGGGCCCCGCCCGGCAGCCAGGAGCCCACCAAGACAGTCTGCCGTTGCTTCGACCGAGAGCGGTCGAACGTCTCCTGCCGCCTGCCGTCAACCACACCACGTCCAACACCGCGTCCGACTCCGCGCCCGTCCTCCTGACTCCCGCCTGGACTGCCACCGACAAGGTAGGGACGACAACTAGGCTCATCCGAACCATTACATCTGAACTTTTTCCAGAGACAGTATATATTTCTTAACACAAGGACTCCAGACTGTCGAGCAATACTCCAACTGAGGCAGGACGTATGTGTTATACAGTCTAACCAATAACTTCGCATCATTGCATTGAACGCTTCTGAGAAGGGTAAACAGCGATGCCATTGCTTTTCTTAGAGTCGATAGAGAGCTAGGAGGATCAGACGGCTTGCAGTGGCTTCCAAATGCTTGTAGAATTTCAATAAAGTATCGACAACAATACCTTGGTAAAATATCCTCCTGTCTTATTGTAACCTCATTAAAGCTGTAGGAGGGTGCTGGATAGGGTCCTAAATGGAGGTGTATTGTTTTTTTTTCAAGTTAACTCGAATCTTCCACTTACTAGACCACTCCATCATACTTCGTATAGAAAGTGAGATCTGTTCATGTATCAAATTTTGGTTTGAAGAACTATAAGCACAGTAAATTCTTATATCGCCTACGAAGATTTTAACCTCCAAACTTGGATGCACTTTCAGAATTTGTGGCAAATCAGCGGTATATACTGAGAGAAGCAGAGGTGAAAGGACTCCACCTTGAGGTACTCCATTAGAGCATACATACCTATCCAAAAAACTGGGGTGAGGGACGTTCTGTCTGAAAGCGGCGCGGGCAAAGACGCGGGACGGTGCCTGTGGCGCCAATTAGCGTCGACTCGTGCAGTGACACCCGTCGCTTCGCGGTGAGGTCTGCCAGCTCTGGCAGGAGGCCATGATGACCTGGCCGATCACGGGAGCCCGTAGGTCGACCAGATTTGGAGTGATTAGAATCGATAGAGAGCTAGGAGGATCAGACGGCTTGCAGTGGCAGTCCAGAAATTCGGATTGATCTGAACCGTACCATCTCCTATATTAGAACTTCGAGCTCTATCGAATGAGCCAGGAAAGAATCTTGCCTCAATAACCTTTGTAACGATTTTTTTAGGCGCTGTTTAACTTTCGTTAAATATCGGTTTCTATTCAGATATATCAGGAATTAATGCGACCCATGCTTCCAGGCTGAAATTGCACGATGATTGTAATTAGATAGATGAAAGATCTTTTAATATACGTTTAATGCATTAGTTTCAACATGACATCTCTTTAGCATTTTGAAACTGATTTTTCTATGGAACTTTATGATGCTCACATCATATATTTCGAGACGAAGGCTGGATAGGTGGTTCATCAAATCTAATGTTCACCTAGAATAAATTTTATCGCACAATACTTCAAATTGCTTGTCCATTCGTTTGTGGCTTCTAGCGGTGTTTTGACCTCGGGTCATGCAGGCAATGCACTTGCATGACCAAGGTCACCTACCTCTACCAATTAAAGAGTTAGAAAACACTAATGAAATGCTTTGAGAAAACTAGTACTTAGGTGTTCTGAGGAGGTCTAATGACTATCAAATCGAACTCATCGTGCAATTTCAAACTGGGGACGTGCTCTACGCACTGAAGGATCATAATGGTTTTCAAAAACGTTGAGTACTTGGGGTTCTCTCAGAAGGCTTCTCGTCTATCTAATTAGATTCCTCACGGAATTTCAGCCTGGAAGCATGCCTCGCAATTAATTCTGATGTAAATAAAAACTGATATTTAATGAAAATAAACAACGCCTAAAAACTCGCTTTAAGGGTTATTTAGGCAGGACAGGACTCACTCGATTGAGATCGAAATTCTACTACAGGAGATGGTAGAGTTCACGTCAGTAACCCGGAAGCATGCCTCGCAGTTAATTCTGATATAAATAAAAAGTGATATTTAACGAAAGTTAAAAGCACCTCAAAAAATCGCTATAAGAGTTATTGAGGCAAGATTCTTTCCTGGCTCATTCGATAGAGCTCGAAATTCTAATATAGGAGATGGTAGGCTTCACACCACTTCGAATCTGTGGACTGCCACTGCATGCCGTCTGAGCCTCCTAGCTCTCTATCGATTGTAATCACACCAAATCTGGTCGACCTACGGGCTCTCGTGGTCGGCCAGGTCATCATGGCCTCCTGCCAGGGCTGGCAGGCCTCACCGCGAAGCGGCGGGTGTCATTGCACGAGTCGACGCTAATTGGCTCCGCAGACACCGCCCCGCGTCTTTGCCCGCGCCGCTTTCAGGCAGAACGTCCCCCTCCCAAAAAAACTGTTCCCAATCTTTACCGTTATGTGTCGTTCACATCAATAGGACGATAGCACTATTAAAAGTGGGTCGGAAATACCAAACCTAATAAGCTTTTGAATTAGCAGCCTGTGACATACTCTATCAAACGCTTTAGAGAGATCAAAATAGATAATATCAACCGACTTTCTATCATTCAGTGCTGTGTGCCAGTCATATAAAGAGTCACAAATCAGTGTTTCAGTAGAAGCTTCCGACGTAAAGCCGTGCTGTTCTTTTGGAATTATATGTTCTTTTGGAATTATGCTTTATAAACCAGTCACTCAACTTATCCCGCACTAATTTTTCCAAAACTTTTCCAGAAGTAGGGCATATGCTGATGAGTCTGAAGTCAGAAAGTAGATGTGCATCACTCTTTTTGAGAATAGGTGTAACTAAGGAGTCTTTCCAAATCACCGGAACTTTACCTTCAGCTAAGGAGATGTTGAAAATCATAGCTAATGGATATTGCAAAATGTTTGCACATTTCTGAAAAACCACTTAAGGAGTGCCATCATATGTAGCTGACAAAGAAGGTTTTAGCCTTTTTAATATGTGCAGAACCTCAGCAGGGCGAACAAAGGAAATCCCAGAGGATAGGTCCGACAAGCGGTAATCAAGCTGATGTTCAGGCATGCCACTTAAGTCGTTTTCATGTGTTGCGTTGTCGAAAACACTGGTAAACAAAGTATTTTCCAAGGGCATTTGCTTTATCTTGATCTGTGTGAAGAAAGCATCCATCCTGTCGTTCAGAAGAAAGATTTCACTAGTTCCCTTTATCTTCGTTCCTAGGTAGCTAAATAGCGCTCTCTTGTTAGAAGCAAGCAAGCGACGTTCACGATAAGCGGTGTATCTCTTGATATGGCGGCTTATTTCCGAGCATACCTTCTTGTACAATGAATGGAGTAGTGGACGCAAAAGGCATGAGAAAAGGCGACTTTTCGGCTCAATCAGGTTTCTCTGATAGGGCGGATACAGCTGTCATCCAACTCTTTGATACCGAAAAAGGCACTTACTTACTTTACTTTGATACTTTGATGGTCCTTTTGTCTGCTGGAGGTCTTCTCAGCGGGGACCACAACTCTTCCAGACCGCTCGATCTGTGGCTGCTTGCATCTAGTGAGGCAGACTCCGCTCTCTGAAAGATCTTGAGAGTGAGTCTGCCCATCCGTTGCCGGTCGTCCCAGTGGTCTCTTATGGTCTCTCGGGAGCCATTCTGTGACACGGAGACTCCATCTACCATCCTTTTGTCGAAGCAGGTGTCTGGCCCAGCGATATTTGGACTTCTTCATGTACTGCAGCGGGTCTGCTAATTGCGACTTCTCCCATTGCTCCGAGCTTCGTAGGCCTTCTTGCCATTGCTGACGAAGGCTTGTCCTCAGAAGACATATCTCCAGTGCACGATGCGTAGTTTGCATCGCTCTGGCGATTGTCTTGTTGTCGGGCCAGGTTTCCGTCGCGTAACACATCGCAGGCAGTACAGAGGCGTTGAATATCGAGGCCCTGAGGCCGGGATCCTTGACCTGATCGGTGACTTCGTGAATCGAACTGAAGGCTGCCCATGCTGCGCGTCTCCTGCAGGCGATTTCAGGAGCGAGATCGTTATCCATGTTCACCCTCTTCCCAGATAGACGTAGGAGTCGACCTGTTGCAGAGCGACTCCATTTAACCTTACGAGTCCCGTGTCACACCACTGGTTGACCATAAATTGCGTTTTGGACATATTCATGTCCAATCCAATCTTCATACCTGCCACATTGAGCTCGTTCAGCATTTCCTCGACTTCTGCCGTGCTGGTAGAGATGAGAACAATATCCTCGGCGAAGCGAAGGTTGCTGATCCGTTTACCGTCGACAAGGTAGCCTTTATCGTCCCAGTTCAAGTCTTTCATGGCATCCTGGAGTGCCGCTGTGAATAGCTCAGGAGAAATCGTGTCTCCCTGCCATACTCATTTCCCGATAGGAATTTTAAGCTTTCGATCGAACAGCTGGATGGTAGTCGATGTGTTCGAGAAGCATTCGTCGAGAAGTCGGATGTAGGGCGATGGTATACCAGCGTGCATAAGTGCGTTCAGAACGGCGTTGATTTCCACAGAGTCGAACGATTTCCTGTAATCCACGAAGACAAGGACAAGTGGGAGGTGGTATTCGCGGCTCCTCTCGATGAGCTGTGAGACAGTCTGAATATGGTCCATGCAGGAGAAATCCTTGCGAAACCCTGCTTGCTCCACTGGCTGATATTCATCCAAGCAACGCTCCATTGGACTTCTTCATGTACTGCAGCGGGTCTGCTAATTTATTTATTTAGTTATTTATGCACAACGTGCGCCAGAAAGAACAATGGTGAAGCAAGTGAAGCATATTATCAGCACTCACTGCAACTTTGGTAGGCCTAGTATTAATTGCGATTATTACCAATTATTATTAATTGCGACTTCTCCCATTGCTCCGAGCTTCGTAGGCCTTCTTGCCATTGCTGACGAAGGCTTGTCCTCAGAAGACATATCTCCAGTGCACGATGCGTAGTTTGCATCGCTCTGGCGATTGTCTTGTTGTCGGGACAGGTTTCCGTCGCGTAATACATCGCAGGCAGTACAGAGGCGTTGAATATCGAGGCCCTGAGGCCGGCATCCTTGACCTGATCGGTGACTTCGCGAATCGAACTGAAGGCTGCTCCTGCTGCGCGTCTCCTGCGGGCGATTTCAGGAGCGAGGTCGTTACCCAGTTCAGCTCTCTTCCCAGATAGACGTAGGAGTCGATCTGTTGTAGAGCGACTCCATTTAACCTTGCGAGTCCCGTGTCACACCACTGGTTGACCATACATTGCGTTTTGGACATATTCATGTCCAATCCAATCTTCATACCTGCCACATTGAGCTCGTTCAGCATTTCCTCGACTTCTGCCGTGCTGGTAGAGATGAGAACAATATCGTCGGCGAAGCGAAGGTTGCTGATCCGTTTACCGTCGACAAGGTAGCCTTTATCGTCCCAGTTCAAGTCTTTCATGGCATCCTGGAGTGCCGCTGTGAATAGCTTGGGAGAAATCGTGTCTCCCTGCCGTACTCCTATACCGATAGGAATTTTAAGCTTTCGATCGAACAGCTGGATGGTACTCGATGTGTTCGAGAAGCATTCGTCGAGAAGTCGGATGTAGGGCGATGGGCGGAGTGGCGTTCTACCCCCCGCCCTTTAAACAGAGGCGTGGCAAATGTCTGCGTCTCCACTATCTCGTAAGGCAGCCACTGGACTCTCGAGCAAGCCCAGGGGTTGGGGGTGGGCGGGCCAGGGGGACGAGGGGATAGAACGCTCGACCCCCAGGGCGATGGTATACCAGCGTGCACAAGTGCGTTCAAACTGCGTTGATTTCCACAGAGTCGAACGCTTTCCGGTAATCCACGAAGACAAGGACAAGTGGGAGGTGGTATTCGCGGCTCCTCTCGATGAGCTGTGAGACAGTCTGAATGTGGTCCATGCATGAGAAATCCTTGCGAAACCCTGCTTGCTCCACTGGCTGATATTCATCCAAGCAACGCTCCATGCGGTTAAGCAGTATCTTGGTGAAGATCTTGTACACAACCGAGAGAAGACTGATGGGTCGATAGTTGTTGATATCCTCCTGCTGACCTTTTTTGAAGATTAAAACTGTTTTCGACTCCTTCCATGAGTCCGGAATCCTACCAAGTCGAAGGTAGTGGTTGAAGTGCTTGGCAAGAAGTGAGCAGAGAGCACTGCCACCTGCACGAAGGAGATCAGCAGAAATGCCGTCCGGTCCGGGAGCAGTGCCCGGCTTCATCCTTCTGATGGCATGAGCAACTTCTGATTCCAGAATGGGAGGTACTTCCTCAGCTGGTGGCATCAAGCATTTCGGGACATTGATGGAAGAACGGAGCAGATCTGTGTAGAATTCTTGAGCGATGGCCTCCATCGCTCTTCGAGACGTTTGCATTGTTCCATCCTTATCCCCAAGGGCTGACATTATTGCCTTCTGATCGCAAAGATCTCGTTTGCGGCGCTTTATGCTTGAACCTTTCCCAGTGGCTTCTAACAGCTTCAATCTTTTATAGGCTTGAATGTACTCCTTCACAGCAATTCGACAGGCCTTCGAGATGGTGACTTTTTCCAGATGGGAAGCGTGAAGATCCAGTTTAACAGCTCTTCTTTGCTCCAAGAGCTTAATCGCATGTGCGTTGAGTCTTGAAGCAGACGATGATGTGGCTCCGCAAGAGCTGCTAGCACATTTCAACAGTCCTTTGGAGAGAAGGTCGTAGTCTTCCGATGGACCTGAAAGGAACAACCTTTGAAAATGGGTAATACAGAACCAGGCAAAATCTATAATAAACATCATCGATGTCAGAATAACTACAAAATACTTCAAACCAATCAACATCTTCAAGGTAGCAGTTGAGCCTATTGTAGTCTACTCTATTTTACATCGGTTCAGGTAGATACAGCGAATTATCCTGAACACCGCTTAGCTTGAAAAATATCCTATTGTGATCGGAGTTTCCAAAAGGAGGAGCTATGCAAAGATTACAGATGATTGGGTTTGACGACTAAACTAAGTCAAGTATTGTATTATTTCTTGTAGGGCTCAACACCATTTGCTTAAGTCGGCAGTTCGCGAAAGCTACTCTGAAGCTCTCTCGACGATTCACCGCGATTTTTCAACCAGTTGGTAGTAAAGTTGAAATCGCCAAGCAAAATCACATAACACGGTATCCTACCGAAGAAAAAAATGCACTCTTCCTTTGTAAAAATGGGAACAGACCACCTAGCAAATCTCCCAACCTCCCGCAACCGAACCGTCGCCCCTTCCGAAAATCCGCATCGCCACACTCGGTCATCCGTCGTTGCCACTACCGATGCGAACGAATCACTTGAATGCACAGTGCAGCTTCGTCTAGGGAGCGCAGGAAATTATCACACTACTACAATCAAACGTTTGAGCTTCAAATCTTTGGTAAGTTAAGTTCAGAGCACTACATGGCCACATCGTTTTTTGTCATTTTCAGACCACCCAGTGGCCCTAGCAAAAACGAAACACAATTCTGTGATTCTCGTCCAAGCCCAACAAAAATATAGGCCACGTTGAGAATCTTTGTGGAAAGTTAATGGGCCGCCCTTGTGAGATGTAGCTTTACAAATCTTTTATTAATTCATAACAAGAAATGCAGCCAATCTGAAGCTATTTTCGATGAGGTCAAGAAGGATGGATCAGTAGTCGATCGCTCGTCGATGTGATTGGAAGGTGCTGTACTTATACTTTGTTCGACCAATCATAACTCGCTCAAATTTGAGTGTTATGCATGCAGGGTGGCATTCTGAAATTAGAAAAGATTCTCCTTATGGTGATTAAAAAACGACTCTAAGGAAGTTAATGAAGGCAGACTTAAGAACGCCTAACTAATCGAAAATAAAATAGCGAGGAGGAACAACGGAAGTTCATACAGGAAAAGAATTCAGAATTCTTCTGCAGCGTCCGGCAAACTAGTTTCTTGAAGGACTTTAATTGTATGGACAAACCGTGTTTTGCAATAAAGTAGTTAGCAGAGGAATAAACCTTCGACAGAAAACCTTCACCTGATTGTTACCAGATTTAGCGGTAGAACTTTTAAGTATTAATGATCCTCTTCTAGTACGCAAAGCTAAGAATTTAAAAAAGGTGGGGTCGTTGACATTCGTTCATCCAGCGGTTAATTCGAACGCCATAACTATCATTTCTAGGGTCAACACAACGAGTAACTCGTCGTTTTCAAAATGTGAGTAATGCTTCAACTCTACAGAACAGTGACTAAGATATTATACACCTCATCATTCATCATCATTTTCATTAGCGTCTGTTCCGCTCCTCTGGTGTGGTAATGCCAATTCTCTCGATGAAATGCTTGATCAGGGTGCACACCAGCCATCTTTAAGTCCAAGTGCAACGTATCTAGCCAGCGTTGCTTCGGGCGTCTCCTGGGCCGCTTTCCAGGGACCACAAGGTTCAGGCCAATCTTACGGACGGTGTCGTCGTTAGCGCGAAGGACGTGCCCATACCAACGAAGACGAGCTTCGCGCAGCTTGTCAGATATCGGGGCGACACCGAACCTCTGTCGTATGGTGTCGTTGCGAACACGGTCCAAACGCGTAATTCCGGCCGTCCACCATAGCATTTTTGTTTCCATTGCACTAAGGCGGTTCTTAATTTTCTTAGTCACGGGCCAACACTCAGCACCGTACGTCGCTACTGGGCGGACGATTGTTCTATAAACCTTCGATTTGAGGTGCTCAGGTATTGTCCTGTCGCAAAGCACTCCAGTCAACGAGCGCCATTTAGACCAGGCTGCACTCACACGCGCATTCACCTCCAACTTTAGCCTGCCATCGGACGTGACTGTTGATCCGAGATACTTGAAAAGGTGTCACTCGTGATAGCTCAGTACCGTTGATCTTAATAGATCCGTGCTCATTCACATCCGTCGTCAAGTACTCCGTCTTTTTGACGTTTAGCTTGAGTCCGAACAATGCTAAGCGATCGCACCACGCCTGTGCCTGTCGTTCGAGTTCGTTTTTTCTTTACATGCAAGCATGACGTCATCAGCATACAGCAGCGTCCAAGGTGCCGCCATTTGGAAATCTCGTAGGGTTGCATCCATGACGAACACGAAGAGCAGTGGGGAGACGCAGATCTCTGGTGCACTCCGACAGAAATTGGAAACTTCTTCGAGGTTCCCGCTGGCGCGCGCTCGACTCTTTGGGCAAGAGTATAGAATGCGCACCCACTCAATAAGCTCTTCAGGGATACCATGTTGTCGCAACGCGTACCAAATAACATCTCACGGAACGCGGTCGAAGGTCTTCTCGAAGTCCAGGAAGGCAAACTGCACCGGTTTCTGTTTCTCTCGGTGCTTCTCTAGCAGAAGACGAACGGCGTGAATGGCCTCAGCGGTGCCACAGCCAGAGACGAAATCACACTGAGTCGTGGAAAGCTGGACGACATCGCGGTTACGTCCATCGACAATCCGCTCGAAGATTTTCATGGTGTGCGAAAAAAGGCGAATAGGACGGTGATTAGAGGAGTCCGCAAGACTGCCCTACTTCTTCCAAATAGGGATGGTCGTGCTTTGGCGCCAACACTCAGGCACCTTCTTCTTCGCCAAAACCTGCTTAAAGAACTTCGCCAGCCACTCAGCAGGGTATCACAGCTTTGACTTCCACAGATCAGCTGTCACGTCGTCGGGCCCAGTTGCTTTGCATGACCTCGTCTTTTTCAGAGCTGCTTCGGTTTCGCTCATTGTGATCTTCTGGGACTGTATACATGAGATGCAAAAGGAACAGAAGGATGTTCAAATTCTACATTCGAGATTTCCTCAAAGTAGTCGCACAACCGCTTCACAGCCCTCTTACGACCCATCAGAAGATGACCGCTCTCGTCGTTAATGCCAAAGAACTTCTCGATGTCTTCTGCTAGGCGACAGCGAGCTTTGGCGAGTTGGTAAGGATAACGCTCATCATCGCGCGCTTCCAGTTTTTCGTTCACATCAGCGTAGTGTGCGGCTTTAGCAGCGGCCGCTGCCGCTTTCTTCGCTTCTCAATAATTCGGCCAATTGTGGACTGTGTTATCACCGATAAATACGTGATAGAGCCGCTTCTTTTCTTTGACTTTTCTCTCACATTGTAAGATCACAGACATGGAGATACTGTGCAGGAAATGATACAAAAAACGCTTTTCCTGCACAGAAATTCAAGACGGGTTTTCGTCGCAGTGGAAGCAAATTTTCTTCCTATGAAGGAGTACAAGAGGAGCAAAATGGTGGAGCGCTCAGCACTTTGTTGCACACTAGCAAAAATTGTAAAATAAGCCACATGTTTTCTGCTGATCGCTTGACGCGCTGCTCTTTACGTGGGATATGTAGTTAGGTTGCAGAACATGATGGTTTCGAAGCTTCATTGAGACAACGACTGAATGACAATGCATATCAGTTGGTCTGACCATTAATAACAACCAATAATGAATTGTTAACCGGGAGGGAATGGGTAGTCCCATGGCTCCGGATAGCGAATGCTGAAAGAATACTTTTTAAACTTTCTAGTACTGAGAAGCAAGAATCTCTGACAAATTAATATAGACTGATGTCGCGTCAAAGATTGAGTCATTTTGCATTTTCTCAGTGCACGGCTACAAACGTGGTAATTCGACACTGTAGTGTATAAGCGACAAAGTAACTAAACTTACTTCGCATATACGTAGCTCTGAAAGAGGCAGAGAGCGAAAGCAAGGGATGGGAACAGTCCCATTTTTTGAAATTGTACAGAGCTCCTCCTATTTATTAGGTTGACTTTTATTGCAAATTAACAGGAAACTTATTCAAGGCTGTGGTGGAAAACTTTAGCATGCATTCCTAAAATTCATAAATAGAAAATTAGCAAGAAACATATTCAAGGCTGTGACGGAAACGTTTACCATACATTTTGGGAAAACAGAAATATCAAATTATACCCTTTTTCTCTGTTGCTCCCATTTACTGCTCATAAATTATAAACGTTTGCGCCACTCTTGGGCAGTATAAAAAGTGAATGTCTAATTTTGCTCTCCATGAAAAACTGCCGATGATGCCCACTGAGTCGACGCGTACCAATCATTCACACAAACAGGAACAAGTTTGACGTTCGAGAATCGAAGGGGTCGGATTCACATGACTTAGGCAGAGGACTTTCCGACTGCCCCCGTTTTTTCCGCCTTTTAATGGTGTTTGTATTTCTCAATAAGTTGCTCTTGAGCTGTTGTGGCTTCGCCATTGAAAAGAATCGCGAGTAGCGTTATTCATTGAAGAAGGCATGTTAGGAACACAGAATTGAATTCTTTAAAGTTTTGAATGCTGACTGTTCAACACTAAGAACAAAGGTTCTCTCAAAGTCTAAGACGCTTTCTTCGACAAATGGTGCAAAATCGAGACCGCTGATCATATAGGACCGTTTTATAAAAGCACGGTTTTATCTCTGTCTGTCAAACAGAGCTTTAAATTGTATAGGGCAAAATTTCACCTCTACTGGTAGCTTATTTAAGGTAATAAAGTTAATTACATAAAAATCGAACATATTGAGCACAACACCACCACACCAACACGGTGAACCGCAATGTATCTCCGCCTGGATGCCGATACCTTAGTCACGGCTTAGGCTGCAATATATATGTCCACATGGGTGAAAAAACAACTACCATGAAATAAGAACTACCAAAGTTATGTCAAGAACGCAATAAAAAAAGGAACGAACATAAATCAACACACAACTAGTGTGGAAAACTTTAATCCATTTATTTGTGCCAAAGGCAAACCGCTCCTATTTTTATGAAATAATATCCAAATTTTTTGTTCAATATTCTTGTCAATTTTTATCTTTACGCATCTCTCTAATCTCCTCTATGCATAGATTGAACGGTTGCACCGCTCAAAACCCGCTCAATCTATGCAATATAAGTCAAGAAACATTTGTTCCTAATTACATTTCTAACTCTTATATTTTCATCGCCGGACTTATTTTGCATTGCAATCAGCTATTTTTTCTTTCTGAACGGTCTTTTTAGTCATATAATAGAGCTGCAGTGGGCCTGTCTTCCCTTCCCACGTTTTTGGTGCAGCTGAATTATTGACCTCATTCATATCCTT
>OX375867.1:20809383-20991391 GCA_947359475.1 Heligmosomoides polygyrus bakeri
ATCAACACACAACTAGTGTGGAAAACTTTAATCCATTTATTTGTGCCAAAAGGCAACCGCTCCTATTTTTATGAAATAATATCCAAATTTTTTGTTCAATATTCTTGTCAATTTTTATCTTTACGCATCTCTCTAATCTCCTCTATGCATAGATTGAACGGTTGCACCGCTCAAAAACCGCTCAATCTATGCAATATAAGTCAAGAAACATTTGTTCCTAATTACATTTCTAACTCTTATATTTTCATCGCCGGACTTATTTTGCATTGCAATCAGCTATTTTTTCTTTCTGAACGGTCTTTTTAGTCATATAATAGAGCTGCAGTGGGCCTGTCTTCCCTTCCCACGTTTTTGGTGCAGCTGAATTATTGACCTCATTCATATCCTTGCCAGCTTTTTAAAATCATGGAGTATTTCAGTATCAGCATTATTTACAGAGCAGTCAAAACCCCTCAGTTTTCCACACTAGTTGTGTGTTGATTTATGTTCGTTCCTTTTTTTATTGCGTTCTTGACATAACTTTGGTAGTTCTTATTTCATGGTAGTTGTTTTTTCACCCATGTGGACATATATATTGCAGCCTAAGCCGTGACTAAGGTATCGGCATCCAGGCGGAGATACATTGCGGTTCACCGTGTTGGTGTGGTGGTGTTGTGCTCAATATGTTCGATTTTTATGTAATTAACTTTATTACCTTAAATAAGCTACCAGTAGAGGTGAAATTTTGCCCTATACAATTTAAAGCTCTGTTTGACAGACAGAGATAAAACCGTGCTTTTATAAAACGGTCCTATATGATCAGCGGTCTCGATTTTGCACCATTTGTCGAAGAAAGCGTCTTAGACTTTGAGAGAACCTTTGTTCTTAGTGTTGAACAGTCAGCATTCAAAACTTTAAAGAATTCAATTCTGTGTTCCTAACATGCCTTCTTCAATGAATAACGCTACTCGCGATTCTTTTCAATGGCGAAGCCACAACAGCTCAAGAGCAACTTATTGAGAAATACAAACACCATTAAAAGGCGGAAAAAACGGGGCAGTCGGAAAGTCCTCTGCCTAAGTCATGTGAATCCGACCCCTTCGATTCTCGAACGTCAAACTTGTTCCTGTTTGTGTGAATGATTGGTACGCGTCGACTCAGTGGGCATCATCGGCAGTTTTTCATGGAGAGCAAAATTAGACATTCACTTTTTATACTGCCCAAGAGTGGCGCAAACGTTTATAATTTATGAGCAGTAAATGGGAGCAACAGAGAAAAAGGGTATAATTTGATATTTCTGTTTTCCCAAAATGTATGGTAAACGTTTCCGTCACAGCCTTGAATATGTTTCTTGCTAATTTTCTATTTATGAATTTTAGGAATGCATGCTAAAGTTTTCCACCACAGCCTTGAATAAGTTTCCTGTTAATTTGCAATAAAAGTCAACCTTATAAATAGGAGGAGCTCTGTACAATTTCGAAAAATGGGACTGTTCCCATCCCTTGCTTTCGCTCTCTGCCTCTTTCAGAGCTACGTATATGCGAAGTAAGTTTAGTTACTTTGTCGCTTATACACTACAGTGTCGAATTACCACGTTTGTAGCCGTGCACTGAGAAAATGCAAAATGACTCAATCCTTTGACGCGACATCAGTCTATATTAATTTGTCAGAGATTCTTGCTTCTCAGTACTAGAAAGTTTAAAAAGTATTCTTTCAGCATTCGCTATCCGGAGCCATGGGACTACCCATTCCCTCCCGGTTAACAATTCATTATTGGTTGTTATTAATGGTCAGACCAACTGATATGCATTGTCATTCAGTCGTTGTCTCAATGAAGCTTCGAAACCATCATGTTCTGCAACCTAACTACATATCCCACGTAAAGAGCAGCGCGTCAAGCGATCAGCAGAAAACATGTGGCTTATTTTACAATTTTTGCTAGTGTGCAACAAAGTGCTGAGCGCTCCACCATTTTGCTCCTCTTGTACTCCTTCATAGGAAGAAAATTTGCTTCCACTGCGACGAAAACCCGTCTTGAATTTCTGTGCAGGAAAAGCGTTTTTTGTATCATTTCCTGCACAGTATCTCCATGTCTGTGATCTTACAATGTGAGAGAAAAGTCAAAGAAAAGAAGCGGCTCTATCACGTATTTATCGGTGATAACACAGTCCACAATTGGCCGAATTATTGAGAAGCGAAGAAAGCGGCAGCGGCCGCTGCTAAAGCCGCACACTACGCTGATGTGAACGAAAAACTGGAAGCGCGCGATGATGAGCGTTATCCTTACCAACTCGCCAAGGCTCGCTGTCGCCTAGCAGAAGACATCGAGAAGTTCTTTGGCATTAACGACGAGAGCGGTCATCTTCTGATGGGTCGTAAGAGGGCTGTGAAGCGGTTGTGCGACTACTTTGAGGAAATCTCGAATGTAGAATTTGAACATCCTTCTGTTCCTTTTGCATCTCATGTATACAGTCCCAGAAGATCACAATGAGCGAAACCGAAGCAGCTCTGAAAAAGACGAGGTCATGCAAAGCAACTGGGCCCGACGACGTGACAGCTGATCTGTGGAAGTCAAAGCTGTGATACCCTGCTGAGTGGCTGGCGAAGTTCTTTAAGCAGGTTTTGGCGAAGAAGAAGGTGCCTGAGTGTTGGCGCCAAAGCACGACCATCCCTATTTGGAAGAAGTAGGGCAGTCTTGCGGACTCCTCTAATCACCGTCCTATTCGCCTTTTTTCGCACACCATGAAAATCTTCGAGCGGATTGTCGATGGACGTAACCGCGATGTCGTCCAGCTTTCCACGACTCAGTGTGATTTCGTCTCTGGCTGTGGCACCGCTGAGGCCATTCACGCCGTTCGTCTTCTGCTAGAGAAGCACCGAGAGAAACAGAAACCGGTGCAGTTTGCCTTCCTGGACTTCGAGAAGACCTTCGACCGCGTTCCGTGAGATGTTATTTGGTACGCGTTGCGACAACATGGTATCCCTGAAGAGCTTATTGAGTGGGTGCGCATTCTATACTCTTGCCCAAAGAGTCGAGCGCGCGCCAGCGGGAACCTCGAAGAAGTTTCCAATTTCTGTCGGAGTGCACCAGAGATCTGCGTCTCCCCACTGCTCTTCGTGTTCGTCATGGATGCAACCCTACGAGATTTCCAAATGGCGGCACCTTGGACGCTGCTGTATGCTGATGACGTCATGCTTGCATGTAAAGAAAAAACGAACTCGAACGACAGGCACAGGCGTGGTGCGATCGCTTAGCATTGTTCGGACTCAAGCTAAACGTCAAAAAGACGGAGTACTTGACGACGGATGTGAATGAGCACGGATCTATTAAGATCAACGGTACTGAGCTATCACGAGTGACACCTTTTCAAGTATCTCGGATCAACAGTCACGTCCGATGGCAGGCTAAAGTTGGAGGTGAATGCGCGTGTGAGTGCAGCCTGGTCTAAATGGCGCTCGTTGACTGGAGTGCTTTGCGACAGGACAATACCTGAGCACCTCAAATCGAAGGTTTATAGAACAATCGTCCGCCCAGTAGCGACGTACGGTGCTGAGTGTTGGCCCGTGACTAAGAAAATTAAGAACCGCCTTAGTGCAATGGAAACAAAAATGCTATGGTGGACG
The DNA here is from genome assembly GCA_947359475.1 of Heligmosomoides polygyrus bakeri. Taxonomy (NCBI): domain Eukaryota; kingdom Metazoa; phylum Nematoda; class Chromadorea; order Rhabditida; family Heligmosomidae; genus Heligmosomoides; species Heligmosomoides polygyrus. The sequence goes on from OX375867.1 coordinate 20,812,987, forward strand.
GCCGGAATTACGCGTTTGGACCGTGTTCGCAACGACACCATACGACAGAGGTTCGGTGTCGCCCCGATATCTGACAAGCTGCGCGAAGCTCGTCTTCGTTGGTATGGGCACGTCCTTCGCGCTAACGACGACACCGTCCGTAAGATTGGCCTGAACCTTGTGGTCCCTGGAAAGCGGCCCAGGAGACGCCCGAAGCAACGCTGGCTAGATACGTTGCACTTGGACTTAAAGATGGCTGGTGTGCACCCTGATCAAGCATTTCATCGAGAGAATTGGCATTACCACACCAGAGGAGCGGACCCCGCTGTCAAGCGGGACAGACGCTAATGAAAATGATGATTTCCTGCACAGTAGCGCACTTTTAAATGCAAGAACAATATTGGATCTTGTTAAATGTATTTAATTAGTATTAGTAGTAATATAATGTATTTAATTAGTATTTTACTATACATGTTAACCGATCGTTGACCATATGACAGTGAACACTATTTCAAAGTTGTCAACGGAGGCCAGACTGACGTAGTTGCAAAAAAATATTTTGCAACATTTTATACGCTCGGAAAGCGAGACCCCTCACCATGTAGGAAGTCAGTACAGAAAACCAGTTTTCTTACTGTGTACATAGCAAAGTTACAAATTTTTGTGTGGCAGAATTTCAACTGCAAAGGTGGTCTGCTTCAGGTAAAAAATAATTTAATTTCCATGAAAATCTTCTATTTTGCATATGACTCCCTAATGATATCTAAGGCCGCTGCGGACATCGCTCTTAACTGAACAATAATCAGGGTTTAAAATTCTATAAGATACATTTGCACTTTCTGGCTATAATTCCTTCAGACGGTGAAAAATTATTTCCGCAATAACTCCTTCCTTCGATTGCAACACCTTCAGCGCCTAGAAATGCTCTTCAAACATTTTTTCGTCGCGAAAGCATTTAAGTCGTCATTAGTAATTAACTATCGACATTTTACGAGTAGAATTTCGGGCACAGATGTCGCGCATTCAGGTAGAAAAATGTGTCGTGCTCATGACATTCTGCAAAAGTCAGCAGAAATTGAATCCTAATTGTTTTGAACGCTGCTGTCTAAAAATCTTTATTTTTTACTGTAGAACAATAAGCATTCAGAACTTTAAAGGATTCAGTTCTGTGCTCATAACATGTGCTCCTTAATGAGCGAATCTGCGCGCAAATCTCCACAATGCCGAAGCCGCACCTGGAAAGATCAACCAGCTAATGAGTATGAAAATCGCATAAAAAGTCTAAAAAATCAACACAGATAAGAAATAGAACAGTGATGGAGACAAGGGGTCAAATGTGCTTCGGAAGGGGGGATGGTTCGTAAGTTTGTCAGCAAAAAACCCACACTTGATCCTGACTAAAATAGTGGGTGTGAACAGTCTTCTGTTCCCCAAGGAATCGATTGCAGACCGCAGCAGATTTTAGTCAGGAATTTTCCATTTTGTGGGGGGAGGGGTAGAGCAGGTTCTCCGCTGGCACCCCCTCTCTTCATTTTCGTCAAGGTTGCCATGACGCGAAAACTTCAGAAGCCGATCTCTTGGGCGTTGCTTTGCGCTAATGGCGTAGTGCTTGCGAAAATAAAGGCGAATTCGAGCAAGATGTGAATTATATCATCAATAGGGTCAAATAGAAGTCTCTGGTTGAAGAGAACTCACAAAAAGTAAAGGAACCTCGGTCGTAATTGCGCGCTGACTGATGTGTCTCGCGACAGAAATATACCAGAGTTCTTGAATTCAAAAATCTTCAGGTCGTCGTCCGGCCACTAACAATTTACAACGCTGTTGTTCCGTAACAAGAAGAATTGAATGGCTCCTCCAGAGCTGACTCTTCCAGAGTGCGTTCACATTTAGAAGGCGTGTCGCATACGTCGAGTAACGTTGTCATGGACGTCGTTCAACAGGCTTCCAGGTACAGAAGACATGTCACACACTTCGTGCATCAAGCAGCATGTTGTGTTTCATCTTTAATGAAAACAATATTTGCTGACTGTCAGACAATACCGCAGCAGCAGTTCGAAACATGTTTTTAATAACGTCCCTTTTGGTACTGGAAGGGTGGTCAGAGCAGTAATAACACGGATGTTCATTCCACTGGTTTTTGTACCATCTAGTTTTATTTTCACTATGAGAGAGGTGCCCACGGATCTCCCTCGATAGAGAGCCTTCGGGCTCTCTTGTTAAGAGGGACCTCGGGCCGCTTGTCGCAGTGCCAGATGGCGCGTCCCGTCGCGTCGTGGTGGAGAAGGGAACGAAACACGAACCAAATGCGACCGTGTACTGCCCAGAGACGCAGGTGGGATGCAGGGGATGGACTCCTTGCTCCTGCTGTGTCGGGTCGACGCGTTCCTTGTGCGTGGGAGCGGCATGTTCATGCACAGTGTGCGTGGATGTGTCTAAATTAAAAAAAGATAACGACTCTCAAACCCCCCCCCCCTGTAATTTATTGTCTTTTAGAAGCTCTTGTTATGAACGTAAAACTTATTGGATTTTTATGTAGTTTTGGTAGACAATAAATTACACGGGGTTTGAGAGTCGTTATCTTTTTAAAATTTATTTTTTATATTGTAATATTTGTGTTTATTCAAAATGGTCAAACTGCTAATATTTAATAAAGGCTTATAAACTTTGTTATTACTAATATTTTCGTTTGCTATAATAACGTTTTCATTATTAATTTCTACTTCCATTTTCTTCATAATAGTTTGTAAGTAGTATTTTTTGCAGATAATTCCATAATTATTTGCAGCCTTATCCAGAGGGCAATATGGAATGTATTCAAATTTTTTTATACTATTATGTAACAGAGGTTTAACTTTATTTATAAATTTTGTAAATAAATGTTTTTTCAATGCATTCATGTTGTCTTCGTTTAGTTTGTATTTAGTTCTAACTTTGTTTAAAAATTTATTAATAACTTTAACAAATAAGTTTTTAATTTTAGATCTATCTAGTGGTTTTGTTATTTTACATTTTGTACCTTTACTAAGTAATGTTTTTAGTATTTTATCTTCGGTAACTTTTAAATTACCGGTTATAACATGACCACAATTAATATCAATAAATTCTTTGTTACTATTGTGAATATACATTTGACAAATACAAGTATTAGGTAAAATTTAAGATATGTTGCGATTATCAATTGACTTCAGAAAACTATTGTAGTTAAAAATTTCTGTTGATATTGGTGGATCATTTTTATAAACTATTCTAGCAAATATTGTATTAATTTCTATAGTATTAAAAATTTCTAAGGAACAAGTGCTATTAAGTATCTTATTTAAGTTGACTTTATCTAGTATATTATGTACATATGGTATTACTAAGTTATTATAATCTTTTTTATTACGTTGCCATTTTGAAAGTTTTTATATTTAATCTGTATTAAAAGACTATATAATATCAATTTAGTTTTATTTTTAACATTTTTAGGAATTCTGGATTTATAGTAAAATCTAAAAGCTTGCTTAATGATTTTTTTGTAAGACTTTTTAACATTCTGTGAAGTTCTAATATTTGAATGCTGTTTTCGTTATGTTTCAATTGACTAAGGATTTCTTCATATTTTTTGCTTTCACCTTTATGTTTTTTACAATGTTTGAAATATTTCCGTACCCTTTAATATTGTCATTTAAACCAAATGGCTCTATTAAGCTGTGTTAAGCTGTATTAAGTAATTTTATCCAGAAAAGCTCTTTGTTAAGTAATACATTTTTTATGTTGTTTTCTAGTGAATATAAAATTGTAACTTCAAATTCAGATTTACATTTATGAAAATGTGTGTATAAAATATTAAATTTCTTTTTATTATTCATGTAGTAAATGTGTTCTTTTATTTTTTCTTTTGAACTTCTAATGGCTATACCTACTTATTGAACATTACATTTTTTACATGTGATATAGTATACTATATGTTTAGAACTACACGACGAATTTGCTGATTTAAATGTGTTAATCTTGAATTTCGTCGTACTACTGATTATATTGTTATCCAACTTAGTACATTTACAAATTGTACAGTTATTATCACAATGCAATCCATTATTTAAATTACCAAAATCTTTTATTGTATATTGACTGCTCCCAACTTTAGTTTTACAGTGTTTATGCTAAAGGTAAAATACTTTTCTCCATTATTTGTTATTACATTATCTTTAGACCTTTATCTGAGTAATGGTCGGTCTATTCCATGTACAAAGAGGAGTCTCCCTTATGGGTTCCGTGGAATTGCCACGCGGGGTTGCTAAACCCGTTATTATTGACCGTAATGGAGGCACCAGTATATGACCCCTCTTGACTATTTTGGCTTCTATAAACCCCCTCATTACCGGTCCCCATTTTTATTAAGAGGTTGTGTCCTCTTGAGTATAGTAGCTTTTAAATGTACAAGTATTAGTATTGAATTTAAAACTGCCAGTAAGTTTATTTTTGCAAGGATGTAAGTGATGCGGTAATGTTTTAAATGCTATGTTAACTTTTGTAAATAAATTATTAGTGTTGTAGATATTGTTTGAAATGGCATGAAAGTTCATTTTTGTAAAGGTATGTATGTTAATGTTTTGTTTTAAGCAGTATGTAAATATCTTTGTGAGTAAGTGAGTGTTGCGTGTACGTTTAAAGTAGCATGTTAACTATGATATTTAATAAATTTATGGCAAATTAGCCTAAACAAGGAGCAGACACTTATAGATAAGGATTGCTGAGGATACAATTAAATATGTTGTGCTTGTAAATATAGTTGATGATTACACCTATTACACAAATCCAATAAATAAATAGTCAATAAATAAACAAATAAATAAATGATATAGTATACATTATAATTTATTTACTAACAACATAATATTAATATATTACAATTAATAATATTGCGCTGTATTTTATTTACCAACTGCATTATATTAATACATTAATAATATTGTAATTATTCAATAATTGATTATTATTACATATGTGTGAAAACAAACATGTGAAATAACATGAATCATATGATGAGCCGTTCATAATAGATCAACACATTGAATGTTCTTTGAATGGAAAGCTTGTATTTGGATGTGAGATAATAAATGATAACATTTTATATCAGTTAGAGAGCATGAATTTGAAAACAAGCATAGTTTAGGCCTATGGTATAGTCCCGCGGAAGTATCCGCGGAACGGGAATAATTTAGTCAGGAACCAAAGCGCGCCCAATAGCCGCAGTCCGCAACACCCATTTTCCGCGGATCGTCGGCGGTGGTCGGTGGACGGGCTGGTACACTTCCCTTCCGCGGGACGACCCCGCCGACCGATAATCTCCCGCAGTGCATTGTACTGCTGGAGGCTGTCGGTCGGCGTGATCAGGAACGTTATCTACCACTGTATAATTGAGTTAGCTCCCTGCCCCGTAGATGATGAGGCGTATCCCACTCAGTTTGGAAACCTGGCTGAGATACGTCTCGTGGGACCACGCGCAATCTCATGGAACCCCTTGCGACGCCTCCGCATACCTCGCGCGGGCAACGTCTGCCGTTCAACATAGGGTATTGTTGCATCAGAGGAAGCGCATCCTCCTCCTGCTTGACACAACGGCGTCTGCGCGCGTTTCTGAGGCCCTGAATCCAGAAGACGGGTTCCCTTCGTCGCACCACAACCGTCTGGAGTCAGAAGATCGAAAAGAAGCAGAGGCCACATCGTCGTCGTACGACGACCGGCCGCATGCAGAACTCAGCATTATCCCATGTTGAACGGAAAAGTTTACCCGCGCCAGGTACGCCTCTGCGTATATCTCCCCAGTCCAGTATTTTCTCCTGGTCAACAGTACGTGGCGTGCTCGCGAGTTCGACAGAAGTTCCATCTGAAAAATTGGTGAGTACCAGGACTCAAGTCGATACCAAACGTAGTATTCACCGGGATGATTCAGCAAATGTTGTCTTTTTGTTGTCCTGTTAACAAAATTGTCTTGAAGATCACACGTACTTTTTGTGTGAGAGTATTTTCTGAGAACAAGGCTCAAACCTATAACCCCGCGAAGCGGGCAAGTGCAAGACACGCCGTCAGGCGTGTCGTAGCACTGGTCAAAAAAACGTGATCCAATTCGAAAGCGACCGATTCCGTGAACTTGACACGTTCCTAGATCACGGAATGATAAGCGCGCTCCAATGCGATTATCATTCAGTGTCGGCCTCGACCGTACTGGTCGGCGACTGCCTTCCGCGGTGCGCTTTCCGTCCGCGGACGTCCCGCGGGTACCCCCGCGGGACTATACCATAGGCCTTAATTGTATTTCTTTCATCTCAACCAGCATGTCGTCGGTAAGTCAGTCTTCTCCAAATTAAGGCACAGTCAAGGCACAGCACCAGGCTCATCAACCACACAGTCGGAGCACCTCCATCCAAGTTATAGCACCAATAGTTCACAATCAACACACTGATCAACGCACTTTATGTTCTCGTCTTCTTTGGAGGTAATAGGATTAATGGGTTTAATGTCTAAAACAATAACAATACATTGTTACATGTTGACCCACACCATTTAGAACACATAGCGCGCGAGGCTAGGCACAGGTGATCAGGAGAGCGAGTTCAATGAAAGCAAAGAAGTTCTGCGATCAGCATATAATCTATTCCTTTGGCGCAGGATAATCAACGACGAAGCAAATTCGTGATGAGATCCATCAGTTACACATCGGGATGCCGCAGTTGAAATCAGAACTTCCTGAAATCTCCAGTGTTAGTACGCACCATAATGCGCTAGCAACACAGCCATGTAGACCGGCTTCCTTGAACTACTCAGCGGCTGATCTTTCTAGAACTATCACCACATCTATAGGCGTTGGGAAGAAGTATACCATCTTTATTCGCCAACCACACGCGCTCTGGAGCAACGAGGACAGTCCACCCAATAGTCACGGAGGTGCCGCCACCTACGGAGGACAATCCGCCGGGAGCCGGCGCACCAGTGGAACCCGCAACCCCAGGCCAATCTACACACGGAGGACACCACGTCTTCGACCACAACGAAGAAGGGCACGATGGACAAGGTCGTTGTATAATATAAATACGTTTATAATATAAATACGATCTAGGTCACACTAAAATTCAAATAAAGGACTCTTATGTAAATGCTTTTTGATTAGTGTTTTTTCAGCGGTTCATTAATTTAATCACGTTTTAAATCCTAGTGCACAACCTATAAAAACATACTCCCTAATTTAGTCCGTGGTGGACCGGAGGGCGTTTGGTATTTCGGCGTGGAGGTCTACCTCTTCATTATTTCCTCCTTCACCCTAACTAACCTCTTCCCTAACAACCATTCCCCTTTCCTACTAATCCACCCCTTCGTCATGGTGGATCTTCTCGTTTGGCCACGCTGCGCTCTCCGTGCCACTGCTGCGAGTTGTTCTGTCTATTCTAAATTGCTTCTACCCTTCCTACATCTCCTTAATGCCTTCAAAGCTTATTCATTTCTGGTGGTATCTTTATAGCATTAATTCTCTATAACAGTGTGGAAAGTGTCTATAGACCCATTAAATTTTTTTGGGCATCCACTGTCAAGAAGTAGGAGAGGAAAAACAATGCTATACGTCTCGGTTGCAGGAACGCGGATTAGATCATGTTTCGTAACTTAAAGGTGTCTGAATGTGATGAACTCGTTACTAGCCAAAAGTGACAATCTTCTTGGTTTGTCAAAAAATACACACAACACGTTCGTTAAAAGGAACGTCACTTTCGATCCGCTTTGATCTTGTCGTTTTTGCAAGCTTTATTTCGATTGGGATGTGTACATTGTATAATATATTGTCGCGTGTTTAATGCATGCCTTAAATAAATAAATAAATAAATAACATCTTAAACTTGCTTCATTGTTCAATTGTTGTTCGCCACGTCCAACGTCAACTGGAGGAGCTCAGGTTAGTTTACAGCAGCAATTCCTTCTTCCTTCCTTTCCCTTACTGATGAGCACAGGGAAGGATACTCTGTCTGTTGGTTTTCGTCTAAGGGACCGTGCAAAACGAAAGCCAAACTAATTCTTTGTTTTCCATACTTTCATAATTGAATTATCACAATTATATGGCTTTACTCATTTATTGTTTTCCTACAATTAGACATATCACTCTTCATCGCTCTATCGCAGAATTTGTCGCGTCTCGCGACCACGGCGCTCCCCTCCATCCTCCTGCGGGCGCGCAGGCTAGCGGCGCGTCCGAGCGGCCCCTCGCGCGGCCTACCCCCGCCTCCGCTGGCATTGATCCGCGGGCGCTCCGGAACGGTATAACCCGCTTCCCGCGCAAGCCGCCAATTACATTCGACGCCTGCATCGACCGCGAGCGGCCGCGCCAGCCTGCCAGCTCCAGTTCAGCCGCGACCAGCCGAGGGCCTGGCCATCTCGTTCCCTGATCACCACGGCGTCGACTGCCGATCGGATGGAGGGCGACCCTTCGTAGAAGGGTCGCCAGGGCTGACGGCGCGGAGTGCTCCGCACAGTGAAGCGCCCGGCCCTCTCTGCGTCTCTCCCCTCTACGCTCTGCCGGCTATACGGTGGTTTAATTACCCAAGTTTGAGCAGTTCCTGTTTTACGAGGCACTGTTGCCGTGCGGCGGCTCTCGACGACCGATCTCCACATCGACTGTGACTGTTCTTCTCGATTGAGCCTTCGATCGTTCTACTTTCGCTGTAGCTGTGTCGTGCTGCCTATTCCCACGCAGTTGCATTCTGGCGTCAAATCTAGCTGTTGTCCTGTTCTACTCGTGGTATTCTGCTTCGCTCTGGTGGTGCCATCGCTCTGGACGATTGATTTCCTGCTGATCACGCGAGTTCCTCGGTGGCTGGGAACGAATTTAATCACTTTCGCAAGCCACCTGAACAGGTCTATTGTGCACATTACGAGTTGTAGTTCTATTCACTACCATGGAGACTCCAGTTACTTCTAGCCATCCAATTCAGAGTCGCAGGGGAAAAAAGCACAAGATCGATGTCACATCACCTAATGCCGCCGATGATCTGAAGTCTGCCATCGATTTGATCGTTGCCGACACAACTCTACCTTCGCACCTAAAGGCAGCGATCGGCTGCCCGCTCGAAATTCGGGATCAACTAAACGCGGTTCTTATGGTGAACAAGGAGTTGGTCCAAGAAAACAACATGGTGAGGTCGAGGAATTGTGAACTTGAGAAGGAAGTGCTTGATTTGAAGTCCCAAATTTCGGTGCTGAAACAGTCGTTGTCTGAAAAAAGTCCGTCCAAAGCTAGTGTTAGCCCACTAATGAGCCATAATAATGATGAATCTGAGCAGAGGCGTTCTGTTGTGATTGCGGGCATTAAAGAATGTTCCGCTCCCATTTCATCTGCTAGAGTATCTCACGATTTAAACTGTGTTAGAACTGTGCTTGACTTTCTTGCCGTGGACTGCTATCCTACTGCAGTGTATCGTATGGGTCGACCTACTCAAGGGAGACCTCGATTATTGAAAGTTGTATTTCCAGCATCTTTCTTTGCATCGCTGACCTTGAGGAGAGCCCCACACCTTCGCTTTTTCTCAGAGAAAGGTATATTTATTAGGAAGTCGCTCAGCAAATATGAGCGTGATCGGATCAAGTCTCAGAGGCAGTCTGCCACCGCTAGTAACTCCGAGTGCGCAAATGGTGCTCAGCAGATTTCTGGTATTGATAGCACGAATATCATATTGTCTCAATCTATAGCTCAGCCTCCTTTATCAACTGGTGATTTCTCGGGCTCTTCTCATCACACGGAAAACATGTAAGGTATCATAGGAAGAATGGCTCAGATAACTGTGTTCTAGCTAGCATTAGATCAGCTGCTAGTAACAGAGATGCACTTTTAGCTCTTCTAAAACAAGAAGTTAATGTCATTATGTTAACTGAGACTTGGCTGAACCAGAGCATTGACACATCTGCACTCCTCAAAGGTTGCTGCTCTAAATATGCGGTGGTAAGGGCGGATCGTTTAGGGAAAAGAGGAGGAGGTGTTGCTATTTTGGCTTTAAAGTCAGCTTCTCCATCACTGATTTTCGAAGAATCGATGCCTGAAGCTTATGAAATTTTGTGCTGTGATTTACTCATAGATTCCATAGTTCGCTTCGTTGTTGTATACAGAGTACCTGGCTGCTCTGCAACCATGAGCAGACAATTGATTAAGGCATTGAGTGATTTGTTGACCTGCAACTGGCCATGCGTTGTTGCCGGTGACTTCAATTTTCCCGAAGTCGCCTGGAGCACCGCTCCACGGCTAACAAGGAAAAGCAGTAACGCTGAGAAATTCGTTCAATTCTGTGCTGCTTGCAATCTTAAACAAAGTGTTCACACCCCAACTACAGGAAACCATGTGTTAGATTTTGTCTTGTGCAATGACGACAAAATGATTGTTGACCTGGTGATTCGTCCACCTCTGGGGTCTAGTGACCACTCCACAGTGCATTTTAAAATCAGGTCCGCCAGATCTTCCTCTACGACTGTACTCAAGAAGGATTTCGCCTCTGCTATCTATGGCACTATATTGCAATATCTTTGGGATGTTGACTGGTACGGTTCCTTTAATAGTGTTAGGTCAGTCAATGAAAAATATGAACTCTTTATTACCATTTTACGTCACTGTATAGAATTATTTGTACCTGTGAAGAAGGTAGCTAGCAATAAGTCTCGACTTCCTACCTACCTTGAAAGGCTTCTCAGAAAGAGGGATAAGGCTTGGTTTGCAGCAAAACGAACCTCTCGCTCCGAAGATTGGGAGCACTACCGGAAAATTGCGCAGTTATTTGAGGTTAAGCTGAAAAGATTTAATATTTCTTTGGAGAAGCGTGTTGTTAATTCCGGTAAGATTCATGAATTCTATAAATTACTGAACTCCCGCCTCAAAAGCAAGCGATCAATTGGTGCCTTACGTTCTCCGTGTGGCAGGACTCTTTACGGAGATAAAGACAAAGCGGAGTTGTTAGCCAACACTTTTCTAAAGAATTTTGTAATCCTTCAGCAAAAGTCCTTCATCAAAAGAGTGGCGCATGTGATAGCTGGTCCCTTGGAATTTATTTTCAACCTTTCCTTCATGAACGCTGAAGTACCAATTCGTTGGACTCAATCCATTGTAACACCTATACCAAAAAAACCTCCATTCAATATTCCATCTAACTTTAGGCCGATAAGTATTACATCCTTGTTTGCCAGGCTGTTCGAAAAGATTGTCAAGAAAAGCATTGTTAAGCATCTTGATAGGCATCGCGTTATTTCGCCCAAACAGCACGGTTTTCAGAGAGGCAAGTCAACGGTGACGGCGATGATTCAGTCACTGGACTACTGGACTAGGGCCATTGACCAAGGTGGAAGTGTTGACGTTGTATACTTTGATTTTAGTAAAGCTTTTGATAGGGTATCGCATGAAAAACTGTTTTATAAGATGGCACTAGCGGGGATACATCCGCGTATAATTTCTTGGATTAAAGCCTTTCTGTCTAATCGCCAATATAGAGTCCGCTTGAAGAATTCTTTTTCGGAGCCTAGACTTACCTGTTGCGGGGTTTCCCAGGGCGGTGTTCTATCGCCTGTCCTTTTTAACATTTACACATTTGATTTGCTAAATCTGCTCTCTGACGACCATGTTGAATTTAGTGCGTTTGCTGACGATCTTAAAATCTACGGATCAGTGGATAGTACTACACAGACTAGCGCACTTCAAAAAGCCATTGATAAGGTTTATAAGTGGTCTCTGGAATGGGACTTACCGCTTTGTGAGGATAAGTGCAGGGTGCTTAACTTGGGAAAGAGGAATAGCAAATGCCAGTACACTGTTGGTGGTACAGCACTAAGGGCCGGTGACGAAGTTGTAGACTTGGGATTTTTGGTAACTAAGGACCTTTCTTTTGACAGGCACTGTGAAGTGGTGGCTAATAAGGCTTCGCAAGTAATGTATAACATGTTTCGAGCCATGTCAACCAGCAACGCTGGAGTGTTGCTTCGTGCCTACAAGGTTTATGTAAGACCAATTCTAGAATATGGAACGCCTGTGTTCAGTCCTTACAAGAAAAATAGTATTCAAATATTAGAAGCGGTTCAAAACAGCTTTCGAGGAAGTTGATGATACGGAACTAGGGTTTTGCTACGATCAAATACCCAGTAGTATAGAAAGAAATCACAATTTCGGATTGAGGACGTTAGAATACAGAAGGAAGAGGAACGACATGCTACTTTTTCACAAAATCACCCACCATACCATTGGCATTAAAATGTCAGATATAATGACATTGAGGACAGCGAACACTCGAAGTGGATGTGTCAGATATGATCCTGGCACAGCCAAGCTCAGTTGTAGGCTCAATCTCTTCACACTCAGGTCAAACACATTATATGACAAGCTTAAAAAAAGGGTACCATTCCCACGAATCTTTCTTCCTTTAGAAAATTTCTGAGCCATCACTTGAGTTCTTAACTATATACTTAGATGTTTTCCGTTTATTGTTTTATTATTTCTCTGTTGTTTTGTGTTCGTGTTCCGTTGTTATCATTTTCTATTATTAACAATTTCGCTCGCACAATTCAGTATTTCTAATTGGCTTTCGGCAAATTGTTCTATGGATATTGTTGTTGTAGCCCACATGAGCATGCTCGTGTAATAAATAATAATAATAATAATTTCATCATTCCGTGCTCGGCCTATATTCCTATCCTACTATGTCGGCGTGTGGTGTGAGATAAATCTATGTTGGTATTCGGTGTGCAGCTCGAGGGAATGCGGTGAGTCCGTTCGTACAGTGTTATCGGGTATTGTGGTTATTGCTGTTGTTGTCATTGATGGGTTGCTGGGGAAAGCCTGTGAAGCCCCTCGCGGGGTCCGTGCAGGGGGGCAGATTCTGGCCCCCTGCATGGACGTCGCGAGGGCAGTGCCATCAGAAAACAGGCTGGCAATTCAGGAGTTGTGTAGTGTCTCCCCCATGGTATTGTGCTGGCTGCAGCCCGGGACTGAAGGGACACAGTTCAGCGGGGAGTGAAGGGACGGACCCAGGGGATCCTCAATTCAGAAGTGGCACCTAAGGGCATGGGACCATACACCTCCCCAGGGGTACGTGGCCTTGGCAGCTTCGGGTGCCCCATGGGGCATGTTGGAGTCCCACGTGTTGACGGCACAGCCGCTGCACTGGGGCCGCCGACTTGCAACAGAATTCCTGCCTCCAGGTTAGCAGTTAGCTGGTGGTCAAGTAGAACTCCCTCTTTTTCTTTGCCTTACATATCTTTTGAAGCAAGCAACCTCCAAAAGGATTTTTCAGCACTAACTTTCACTGAGGAACACTCTCTTCTTTCGAGGAATAAGCATATCGTACTCTCCAGATGACAGCAGAGGGCTTTAGAAAAAATATAGGGCTACACGTCTGTGTTTGTCAAGCCGTTTGCTGGATGCGTCACAAATTCCACTTCCAACAGATATTGTGGCGGAGATTTGAATGCGTGTTTCTTTATTTATTGGACACATATGCTATATATCCATGTAAGAGACACCATAAAACGAGCCGAGGAAGAAAATTTAGCGACTCACAATACAGTATGTCTCAAAAAATGTATACACTATTTGAACCGTGATAACCTTGCTCAAAGTAAAGGTACAAAAGATATTGAGGGCTCATATGAAAGCTTAAGAAAATAGAAATTTTCTATTATAAAAGACAAAATATTCTACAGAAAAACAAAAAATATTCTAAAAATAAAAAAATAAAAAAAAATATTCTTAAAATAAAATATAATATGACTGGTATGAAAAGCACCATGCACTTGTCTGACACAAAATGGCCGCATCGATTGATTTGTGGTTTTCTTGAGGTTTAAAACTTAATGGCACACTACTGCTTGCAAAAAATGCAAGGCATCCTAAGAAATGAGTATTTGGAAGTTTCTAACATTGCTGCTAGTAAAGGTTTTAAAAATGTTTGGGGTTCATATAAAAGCACAGGGTAACGAGATTTCTGCGGCTCTCAAATAGTTAAGATTGCGCCATGCACCGCTTGAAACCTTGCATTTCAGACTCGATCGATTGTGCATGGGTTCAACGCTTGTTGCAATCTTACTACCATTATACTTAGCCGCACTAACCTGTGCTGTGCTTCTTTTAACCTATAGAACTTGACAGTCTCATGAAAGACACGTGATATGCGAACTTATTGATTGCACAATTTAGGTGTGAGCAGGAGCCCCATTTTCCAAGGCGGGTTCTTTGGACTGATGACGCAACATTTAAGATGAATGGAGAGGTTAATCGGCATAACTACAGCTACTGGGCAACGGAGAACGTTGAAAGAAGCACAACACATGTTAATGTGGCCAAGTAGTAACGAGAGGGTAACAAGCAGTCAGCCCATGCATGATCAATCGAGTCTGGAATGCAAGGTTTCAGACGAATGCATAGCGCAATGATGACAGTTTGCACGCCACTGGCATCTCGCTACCCTGTGCTTTCACATGAATCTCAGGCATCCTCTAAAGCTTCACTACCAGTAATGTTAGAACCTTTCAAACAGTACCTGCATCAGAATACCCTGCATTCCTCGCAAGCCGTAGTGAGCTTTTAAGTTGTAAACTTTAAAAGTCGACCGATAGTGCCACTTTGTGAAGAAATTATAGCAAGTATTCAAGGAAAGCACAATCAATCAAGTGTAAAACGCAGAATTTCAGACGAGTGCATGGCGCACGCCATACCGCTCACATCTCAGAAAATTTCTATTTTCTTGCGCTTTAATATGAGATCTTATCATCTTCATTACCTTTACTGTGAGCAGAGTTATCACCTTTCAAATAATGTATGCATTTTTAGAGACACCCTGTATGTAGTAACGAGAGAAAGTAAATAGTAAAGTAATAGTAAATAGTAAATAAATATAGAGGACAGTTAACAATTGTTAGATGTAATCAAAGTAGAAAAAATAGAAATAAAAACCGAGAGGAAGGAGGAGCATTATATGGGGAGGGGGAACTGGAGTTATTGAGCATCGTACGAGCAAGATTTCTAAACGACGGAAATTTTAAACGTAGTCCGCCCTTTGCCAATAGTGGGTTGAGCAAGGAAACTACCCTCTGAGAAAAGAACTACGATTAAAGCCTAGTTCTTGCCAGCGGCCATCTTATGGTTAGTTTGCAATGTCCACCTTTTGTGCGGGTGTTAGCGAATTGAAAGAAATTGTGAGAAGTAGCCGTTATATTTGGTCCATATAATGACTTGCGGTGGCCAGCTGATGAACAACTCAGTGCTTTATCCCGGAACGCACGCGACAACCGGCGCCTCCTCCGACCACGCTCCAGGTGTCAGAATTCTTCGCCAATATTGCACAACAAAGACGGGTTTTATATCCCGTCAAATGTCAGACCAGCAGCGGCAACTGCGATCTCATGAATGTCTGCAGTGTTACCATGGCGAACGTCGCCGTCGCTGAATGCCTCTCGGCTATGCTGGGCTGCTACTCCGAGAGGCACCATCCTTACGGAGTTTGAACCCTTCCCTTCCTCATGCGGAGGCCGCCGTGAGGTCTGCTCAACACACTCCATCCAGTACAAGATGTAAGATACTACAGCTCCGGCGCGGCAGATTTGGCGAGACTGCTTCAACAACTGGTGAAGCACTCGCGGTCATCGAATGATTTCAGCGTGTGCGTGCCGTCGACCGGGTGGACTGAACTATGATCAAAGCAATCGTTCGTCCATGAGTCACCACATTATGGAGCGTGCGTCGCTCGCTCGCCCTCGCGATCAATTCCTCCCCATCCACACGCGTTTCTTTGTTGTGAACACTGAAACTTCGGCTTAGAGCGCTATTCTTAACTGGTTCGCACCATATGTACCTTCTTCGCTATAAATTGGACGCTTTTCAAATCAGATTGGACACCTTTCAAGCCAAACTGGGTAGTCTTTCAATCAGATGGAGGAAACTTCCAAGCAAGTTTGACGATTTGTTCATCATCCAATTCACAGCGAGGTTTCTCACATTTAAATTACTATTTATTAGGGCGCGTGTGGCGCAGTCGGAGGAGGCGCGACTGTCGCGTGCAGCCGATACCAGGTTCCTGGTTCGGATTTTCCGCCCAGGCCAACCAAGCCTTCCATCCCTGCGGGGTCGGTGAATTGGCACCATATTTGTCTGGGAAGGATAGAGCGCTGACTTGTTCATCGGCTGGCCACCGCAAGTCATTGCATGGCCAAATACGCATTCATGTCGCCTCCACGACATCCCGTAGAAGTAGAATGCGCTGGCGCATCCCTGAAGGGATTGAGTAACGCCGTCCTTTATCCTTATCCTTTAAATTACTATTACTATTACTAATAGTATTTATTACGCAGCATAAGGCGTCAGATAAACAAACTCAACAAAAACACCAGCAGAACAGATCCAAAAACAAGCAGAACGATCAAATTATCTACCGGTTACTCAAAACTTAATAACCGCTCCCCTGTTATTCGCTTACAGGCCGGGAGATAAAGATTGAGACTCTTCGAAACAGAATAATTTTACAATCTACGTATTTCTTTGACGGTGCTTCATTCGTCTGTCCAGTGAGGGAAAATACTGCTAGGAATTTTATAAAATATCATTTTCCAAGTAAAATTAACGTTTTGTAGCCGTTTTTAGACTGCAGTAAAACAACAGTTGAAAAACTTATTATAAAAAAGATTAGACTGTGCATTCGACTGAATCGTTGTGATTTATATTTGATTGACAGCAGACATTCTGTTTGTGTGGAGTGACACAGATGTAAACGGTTCAGCAAGGTGAGTTATAGGAAATAGTCATATCCTCATATCGCTGTTTTAAGTAGACAGTATTTACACTATCAATTAAACAAAAATCGTGACGAGCTAGTCGAGTGCACGACGCGATCTCTTTATTTGATAAACTACATAACTTCTGATTTCTCGTTGTTCAAAACAAAATTTAATTCACTATTTTTCCTGAAACAAAATTTAATTCACTATTTTTCCTCCCCCTTCTAAAAGAGAACGCTGTCGCTCAAAGGTTTCAAAAGCTTTCTTGACCGTCGACTCAAAGGAGATCAACCACTGTTTCCATGAAATTCATCATTTAGTTTTACTTTCTGCAGATGCGATTACACTACCGTCGTTTTCGTTTGTTTCAACTTGTCTTAATCTGATTGCTCACACTTTTTACTTTTTTTAAATGGTACGGTTTCAAGGTTGTACTGTATTTTGCTGGTCTTTTAATGTAAGGTTTACGTGACATTATCACGTCTCCAATAAATAAAATAAATAAATATCCTCATATCGCTGTTTTAAGTAGGCAGTATTTACACTATCAATTAAACAAAAATCGTGACGAGCTAGTCGAGTGCATGACGCGATCTCTTTATTTGATAAACTACATAACTTCTGACTTCTCGTGGTTCAAAACAAAATTTAATTCACTATTTTTCCTGAAAAGATGAAAATTGTGCTCAGTTATTGGGAGAGGTTCAAATTTGATTTGAAAAGTGCCTAGTATGGCGCGAAAATATTATACACAGGAGCGACTCCTTTTTACTGTCTGTTGTTATCATTCGAACTTGGTAACGATGGCATGAGGCTCGCGGACATCAGGAGTGTGCGTAAATGAAATTCGAAATTTCGAAAATCGTAAACCGTGATTGGTAAGAGCAACTTGACATGTAATGCCTCTACAACTGAATTTTTGTAGGTTTTCCTGCTGATGTTAATACAAAATGATCCAATATTTATTTATTTATCGTGTTATCTTAAACCCAAGTTGGGCAGTTTTCTTGCTAAAGGTTTTTTTCTCACTTTTCCTTGTGATCAGACGAAGGGGCGTGGGTCACAAATCAAACTTGAAGCGTTTTAATAAATTCGAAAAGTTGCTGATACAAAAATTTCACCTTAACCTATTCATGGTGTTTCAACAATATGCTTTCATCATTTGAATGACCATTAAATTTCCAACCCCTTAGGAGCCCTTTAAATGCGTATTAATCTAGGATTTAGCAGAAACGATAGTGAAAAGTAACTAGCAGAACAAAAAAAAAATAAAAAATCATTTCACCGCTCACTAACTCAGGGAAGCCAGCGACTGCTGGTGCAGTTGACAACCATCGCCTACTGAAACTAATTCATGGCGCAACTCTATCCTATCAGGCACCAAAAGGTGTTAGATTTTCCATTGGGTTATTGTAAAGGTCCTGTATCAAATTTTCCAATCAGCCAATCATTTTTCAAGATTTAGAAAAGCCTGCTACTGCCTGGCGCAGTGCCACAGGCTTATAGATTGATCATTCTCAAACATAATGTCACACATTCTAGAATATTCTAGAATATAATAAAAGTGATCTCCATTGGAGTGGCCCACGATCTCCGTGACTCGGACCGATCGTCGCAATTGAGCATCTCTCAGTCGCTCCTTCTCCGCTTTCGTATTAAGAACTTTCTGGGAGAACGTAGTCACGGGAGATGAGTCCGGATCTTCTATGACAACCATGCCCGGAAAGCCCAGTACCTCCCCAGACGAGAACCACCTCCGAAGCAATCAAAGTCCGACCTCTGGTTGAAGATGGTGCTGTGCAGTTGGTGGGACTCCCAAGGAATGCTCTACCACGAGTTTCTTGAAGCCGGCATGATAGTGACTGCGAACATCTGTTCAATTGCAAAATATGCGTGAGGCCAGGCAGTGGAAACGTCTATGGCAGAAGCATATTTGCTTTCCTGTTGTTGCTCATGAAACTGTTCGAAATTGTCCAGCCACATGTAGCAACGATGTGTTGCCGAAAGTTTCAGTAAAGTTAAGTTGAACTCGAAAGCACTCTGTCATGGTGCCGCATCAGAACACTAGGCTAAAAGTGGGAGTGAGCTGTTAGAAAAAGGAGAGCAGGCAAATTACTCTTGCCCGGGCTGTGTCACCTCATTTCGACGTCACTTGCCCATCGATCGATAACATTTACGAAAATTTACGGTTTGTGACCCTAAATCTCGAAATCGTTAAAAAAATGCCAAAAATCGCCGTAAATCGTAAATCGTAAATCGTAATTATGCACACCCTGATCGACATTATTCTGTCAGCGTCACTCCACTCAGTGCGTAAGTTTTACTGTGCTTACGCATCTAACAACCACTCTCTGTACTAGGCCAACCAAGCCTCCCATCCCTCCGTCGGTGAATTGACACCAGAGTTGTCTGGCAAGAATAGAATGTCGACTCGTCCCGTCTGTCATCTGGTCATTGCAATCCATTGTGTGGTACAAATAACCATCCAAGTTGTCACGTACAAATCGAATGTGGTGCGCATCCTGCTAGGAGATTCACCAACGTCGACCTTGATTCCTTATCCTTTATGTAGAAGACTATACGCGGTTTGAAAAATGGCATATAATTTGCCTACAAAATGGCGTTTGAATGGCATGAAATTTTCCATTTGCTTCCTCAGGTTCACAAGTAGACCAATGGGGAGTGGGATACATTCAAGAGCCGCTTATAGCGCTTAGTCAAGCACTGACTCGTTCTTCATTGCTATTTTGTTGGTGGAGTAGTGATGCCTTCGTGATGCTAGGTAGAACATAACGGTTCTACGCCTCAGTTGACAAATCGGTCTAAATCTCGATTCTGCATCCAGAACTATATACGTACACACCGTTGTTGACGTGGAGATCACTCATTCCTATTTAGAATCTTGTTCTTGCTTCCGTTTGGGCAATTTCGGTCCGTCTTTCAGTTTGGATTTCAAAACTATGTCAATTAGAAGGCAATTCTTCTAGAATGTTGAGTTAGATTATCCCTTCACAGAAGTGAGCATTTGGTTATCTTCAATGTTCGGCGCTGTTAGCAGCAGTGCTATAGTCCTCTCCATAAGTTTTATATTTACAGGATTTTGAGCGGTTTGCATCTCGATGCCAGGCGACTTCCCACATGAGCAAGAGGAGGAGATCGAGGCACTGATCAGCTCACTAGGTGAAGAACTGGTTCACATCGACCAATCCAGGGATCTGCTGGAAGGCTGTATATCAGTGGAGCTGGAAGTAAAGAACCACATGGTTACGGTATTCGTTAACACAGAGGAAGGTAGGTTCTTTCGTTTGACGTCTTCAACTAAAAAGTCTAAATTGAAATTCCTTGCACCTTAAATGGCTACTAAATTCTTTAGTAGCTACATTCCATGTTCGACTCTCGATGAACCTTGGCATCTTTAATGTTGCAATAGTCGAGTAGTTTGTTCAGCATAGCCAAGATTGGTACAGGACTTTATTTAGGGCTGACGTTTCAGCGTTGTCGCCTTCTTCAGAGCCTGGAAAAGTCGAAGTCAGTTGAGAAACTCCCCCCCCCCCCCCAAAAGCCATTTCATTCTACAGGAAACCACCCACAATGCAAAAAGACCAAGAGAACAGCAACGTAGAAAGCCAGGAAAAGGCTAGCTCTTTAGTACATAGCTGATGCTGGTTAGCGTTGTGTAGCCCAATGCTTATGTGCGAGTGAAATTCCCGTGAAGTGTTCGTTCAACAGTGGCAAGGCGCTTGAATTAAGATTATTTATCTTGCAAATGCTGACACTCACAGAATCGGCTCTTGAACGCCCTAGGTTCCCTGCCGTTCTTGCTGAAGTTCTCTTCATTAGCTATTGATCCTCGAAGGTCGTCCTGTTGCATTGTAGTCAGAGTAGTAGCCGAAGATAGACTGAAGCCACAGTTGAAGCCGAATCTGTAGCTGGAGCTCCGACGGTCCCTACTCCCGTCTTTATAGACCTTTCCTTTCGTACGCGCGGCGCGGGTAGCGCAGTCGGAGGAGGTGCCGACTGTCGCGTGCACCCGATACCATGTTCCTGATTCGGATTTTACGCCCAGGCCAACCAAGCCCTCCATCCTTCCAGGGTCGGTGAAATGGTACCGGAGTGTCTGGAAAGGATAAAGCGCTGACTTGTTCATCGGTTGGCCACCGCAAGTCATTGGATGGTCAAATACGCATTCATATCGCCTCCACGACATCCCGTAGGTGCCGAATGCGCTGGCACATCCTAGAAGGGATTGATTAACGCCGTCCTTTACCCTTTATCCTTTTGTACGCGGGATCTTGGGAATGTCAGCATAGTGTCCCCTGCAAAAACACAACTATTACTTAGGAAATTAACAAAATGCTTCCCCACCCTATTGAACTCTAGCTAGTGCAGCTATGGGAAAACTATACCAATCGCTAGTCCTTACCCCATCAGCGCAACTTTCCAATTTTTCAATTACAGATCCGTTCACTTTGCTACCATTTGGCCTTGTCCATGTTTTGGAAGGCAATATATGTAGAATATATAAAGCTGGGGCAATAGATGTAGCAAACCGATTCTTTGGAACGTTTAGAATACAGAATGTCTCTCAGAAAATGGTTGTGCTGTTACTTACTTGCGTTAGTCGAGGAAGTTAACTGATTGAGTTGTCTAGCAGGTGAGTTTCTTTTTGATTCCCAACGCGCAGGCGCCGTGCTCTTCTCGTGAGATGTCCAGCAAATTGGTGCATTGCCTCATCCTCATGAAGGACAACGCACCGGGCTGTGCATGCTTGCCCGTATGTCTTCGTTGCATAGTTTCGACAGCCGTTGTTGGTGCAGATGTTGGTGGTAAATTCATTTTTCTCGAAAATCGACCTGTTGATCGTTAAGCCAGATTCCTCTTTTTGTGTACAACTCGTGCAGCATGTGCGATGCATCCTCATGATGGCGAACCTAAAGTTATTCAACTGCTTCATGGTTAAGTTGTTGTTTGTTTGGAGTGTTCCAATTGCAACCGTAAGTGGTAGCTTCCAGACGTGCTTAAAATAAGTTGGAAGAGATTGGATCTCCATCTCTCTGTCGATTCCTCTCTCAACGGGCACCTCCAGGGAACGATAGGAATAAAGTGGTGCACCCTGACTAGCTTCTGCTCAAGACCTCCGTGTAGTGCGGATCAACACTGCTCGTTGCGAACTTCCTTGACTTTTATGGCTTCCCTGCATCCAATGTGTTGTGGGATGTTGTGGAAATCGATAGAGGTTAACACCAGAGGCTCGCTGTACATCGACTTCAGGTGAATATGCGACCCAAGATGTTGAGCATTCGTCGAAAGCCTCTCTGCCCTACCTGTCTACCTGTCGATAATTTTCTACTATCCTCATAATGCGGGACAACAGGTGCCTAGTCATTTCAATCTAGAGCACGCTGTATGCATCCTTTAAACGTCCAAAAGGAGTCCAGTTCAATTTGCCTCAAGAATACACCATACAGTTAAGCAAATTCCCTTCTCTATGCATGTCTGGTGATCTTTCCTGGCTAAGCCATCCTTCCAACGCAGGCATGATTCAGTTTCATCTCTGGATGAACGAAAGAAGTGATTCGCTTGGGAGCGAGGTTGAACCGGAGACTTATGTCCACCGGAGTTAAGATTTCCATTTCAGTAAACCTATTCGCTGGCGTGCTGAACACTGCTTGGGAAGATTAGCACGCATGGCATCCAGGTCTTTCATTCTTCCATGTTTGGTGCTGGTTGTTGAGTGCTGAAGAATTGAAAAACTTGTCATAAAATTGGAGTATTCCGACATGAGGTGATCATAAACCGTGTACGCATTCGAACTCTGTCCTAGACATGACGTAGATTTAGAATCTGATGAAAAACTATTTCGAGTTTTATTCTATAGTTAACAAACTAAAAAAGAGTTTTAGGACTCAAGCAGTTCCGAACAAAGCATCTCTCGCCGATGGACCTGCATTTTCGTCTACCCAGGCACTATCCCACAACAGCGGCTGACCTGCGAGTGGAATGCGTGTGGGTCACTAAGGAGCTGGTAAGGCGTAAATTAGGAAATCCTTACTAGAATAATGTGTGATGGTTACTGCGCTTACTCGTTGTCTGTAAAGGTGTAGTCAGACCGTTCACAATACCTTACCATACAATTACCGTGCTTTCGGGATAGTCGTTACAGTAGCCATTTGGTTACTTACAAGGGGGGTCTGAAGCGTATGTCTGAACGGGGGAGCGGGTCATATGGGAAGAATCCTCACCCCTCAATTAGTATAAAAATGTGTTTATTTCTTGCCAAGTCGGTAAACCCAAGGAGTAGGGGTCCTTGAAGCCACAATGCAATACGGCGCATCATGAGTTTGTGGGTCTTGTACGCTTGCGATGCCTCTGCCAGCAAGTGGCTCGGAGCGCAGTAGAAGTGGGGTTGCTCCATGCGAGAAAGTCGGGGTAGTCGGGGTTTGGTTCTTGTGCGCTGCTGCATTTTTGCATTTCGACTGACTGGTTGAGTTTTGGGGATTATGACGTCTATACCATTTTCAGACGTTTTCTGGCATTTTCTAGCTGCACGCTGTGGAGAGTACCATTCTTGCGACTTTTATTATTGACTGGAATTTTAACCACAACGTCTTCGTCAGCTTCAAGTTGATGTGCTTCGAAGTCCTTTAGTGTGCTGGCCGTCCGTTCGGCCAGCTTGATTTCTCTCCTTGAAGGCTTCTTGTTTAAAGGTGGGTCACACTTCAGAGGGAGCAGGTGGATCACCACTCGAGCATCTTCAGATATTGTTGGTGTTAGGTTTTAGAAAATCTTCAGCAGATCTCTGATTTCCAGGTGACAGGCAAAGATGAGGGAAAGAGTGTAACGATGCCGTTTAGGTTAATCTGCGGGATCCACAGACCGCGTTTCTCACTTGAACCACCTCCGACATCTCATCCTGGTCTCTTTCGAAGATCCGAGCAGGATGGCTTCTTCCGAGGTCATTGATCCATGTATGGAAACAGACCGTGAGGAGCCTGTATTTGTACGCTGCCCGTATTGTGCCCAGTGGTGCCTCGTGCACTTTGTACCTGTGTATTACTGACGTTGAAGATTTCTACATCATCATGTTGAATACTACAGCATTCAGCTTGAAAATTAGGCATAAAAACTTCTGAAAATGGTATAGACATCAGAATTCCCAAATCTAAACCAGTCAGTTGAAATGCAGAAATGCAGCAGCGCCCAAGAACCAAACCCCCGACCTTCCTCGTATGAAGCAACCCCACTTCCACTGCGCTCCAAGCCGCTTGCCGACAGAGGCATCGCGGGCGTACAAGACCCCCAAACTCGTGATCCGCCGTATTCCATTGTGACTTCAAGGACCCCCTACTCCTTGGGTTTAACGACTTGGCAAAAAAAAGAAACACATTTTTATACTAATTGAGGGATGAGGGTTCTTCCTCTATGACTCGCTCCCCCCGTTCAGACATACGCTTCAGACCCTTTTCTTGTTAGTGAACAAAATCGTATCGGTAGGTGTAACGGCTGACGTTTGTTGATCCCTATCCTCTGAAACCATCTTAACGTGAAACTGGACGCCTGGAAACCAAATTCGATATCCTTTAAGAAGGTGAAAATAGGTTCTCAATTTGAAAATCCAGTTGATTTTCATTGAAAAGTTATTATTCGTTCAACAATCGGAAAACGAAAATAAAAGGTGAAGGTTGAGACGTATTTTCCAGTCCGGAAAGCTCCGTAGTCGGCACCCTGATGTTGTACATACGTTGTCTCTTCACCTATAAAGGTGAACAAGAGGCGCGAAGCGAACAGCGTATCTGATTTCCCACCACGCGACCAGTGAGTGCGCTGGTTTCCCTTATCCCAGACGCCGGCGAAGCTCAGTTTCGAAGCTTTTGCAACGATGAATATCACAGAAGCGTTTCGATGCCTTCCTGGAACGAACTACCCTGGAGTACAATGCTGTTTCTAACCTCAAACTTGTTTTCTCCTAGACTTCGCCTGCTATGAATCTGTTTTCTTCTGTTTTTGCTTCCATTTTTTGCTTCGTAAAAACACTTCACTGTAATACCGTAGTATTCTCTGTTTTGAACCTTATTAACCACTACACCTTGCACTTCATTCTATGACGTATCATGGTGTGTTACCATTTTCTTCAATGAACCCTTGCTCTTCGCTTCAAAGCAACCGCCTGGGGTGCGGATCAGTTTATAGAGGCTTTTGAAGGATAGAACCTGCCACGGAATGACTTCGTGAATTGTGTGCTCAGTTGGCCGCAGAACTAACGCGTCCTCAAAATCTGAAGCTTGTCACTCTCAATTTTCCGTTTAACACCGCTATACCTTAAGTCTTTGGGTGGTGTCGAGCTGCGCTATCTCCATCTTCAGCAAATAGTGCTTTTCTCGTCTTATATGATGACAAGCCTCAACACTACCTTTTTTCCTACATGTTATTGGTATATAGTCATTTGTTAAAATAAATATTAGGTTGTCCCTCACGGAATGTTGCTTCAAACGGAAAAGTTAAATTTATACGAAGCAAGTAAAATCAAATTTTATTCGGTAATATATTCTCCACAATTATCAGCAACCCTTCGCCAATGTGCTCGCAAAGAATGGATCCCGTCTTCAAAAAAATGAGCTGGCCGCGAATCGAGGAAGTTGGGCATTTAAATCCGGATTCCGTCGTAGTGGGCGATCTTTTTCCTCTCCAAGGCGTGCTGCATAGAGCGGAATACGTGCTAGTCGGATGAGGCTACGTCAGGGCTGTATGGCAGATGAGGCAAACCCAGTTCCTCGAGTCCCCGCATTATCATGCAGACGAAGAGTCAGCTTTCCTGCAAGTGCCTCTCGAAAGTGGATTTGGAACAACCACACTCTACTGCAAGCTCCCGAGTAGATTTTGTCGGACTAGCTTCAACGACAATCCGCAAAAGGTCGTTGTCCAGGATAGGCGCCTGTGTTTTGCGCTCTTCGTCTTCAAGACTTTCGTCGCCGGCCACCGCTCGCATTGTTTTTTGAAAGCGACATCTTCGCCCAATGCAGCTACCAACGAACGACTCGATTCCGCAGCGGATTTCTTCTATTTGAAGTCGTGGAGCAGACACGCTCGCACAACCATTTTTTGGTCCACTGAAGTCTGAAGGATATAATTCCAGAAACCGATAAGGGAACAAGGTGGTAAAAACAGGAATTGTAAAAGATGAAACGGCGCGAAAAACTAACCTTAAGTGAGCTCACAAATGATGCGAATAACTGTGAAAAAAAGGCCACAAGGTATACGACATTCCGTGAGGGACACTCTAATAAATAAACAAACACCTGCCGCTTGCATAACACTCCACGAGTGTCATCCTTTCTACACGCTCGTTCATAGTTCTTAATAGTTTAGTCTTTCATTGTCAAATAACTGCAGTAGTTTAGAACGACAGGATACTGGATCTCCTGGACGGCGTCACCAGAGAAAACGCAGGATTTCCACAACTCTATCTTTGCTATGATTCACTGAAGGATTTTCTGAATGAGCTCGATCTCGACGAGGTTTGCCTCGACGGCAATCCGTTTAGCGTGAAGGAGGTGTGTGATATGGGCTTTATAATGAGGATATGTATTTGTTAGAATTGCCTATTCGCAAGCGGCTTTTCTCTATCTGCACTAATGTAGAGCATTTATGGTCTTGGTCCGTTTTCCCCGACATAAAGGATAAAGGATAAAGGACGGCGTTACTCAATCCATTCTGGGATGCGCCAGCGCATTCTACTTCTACGGGATGTCGTGGAGGCGACATGAATGCGTATTTGGCCATACAATGACTTGCGGTGGCCAGCCGAAGAACAAGTCAGCGCTTTATCCTTCCCAGACAAGTCTGGTACCAATTCACCGACCCCGGAGGGATGGAAGGCTTGGTTGGCCTGGGCGGGAAATCCGAACCAGTAACCTGGTATCGGGTGCACGCGACAGTCGCGCCTCCTCCGACTGCACTACACGTTCCCCGACATGCCTCTGATTAATATCTAAAGAGATTGCAAATGATGTCGCTCCGACCGCAACTGTGTGAGCAAAATGACAGGACAATTGCTTCCAAAGAGGAAAAAAAGGAAAGTTGGGGCTAGCGAGAAAATGCGAAAAGGACTAAACGTTTGTTCGTTTGGTGAGAGGAGAAGAGGTAGTGAATTGAATTCTTGACGTATCTCTACCAAACCACTGATACCACTTCATTTTTTCACATTTCAATTTTCCTCGATTATTTGCTGTATATCGAGCCTTAAATCAACGTTACTTCAGGCTATTTCTGGGAGTCAACTTCTGGAAGCGGCTCGTAAAACATGCGATAACTACGACCTGGAAGTATTTCTGAGAGGCTACCACGACTGCGGAGTAAGCTGAGAACATCCTACTAGAACGATTACAACTATGAATTTTTCGGGGCTTATTTTTTGCGTCCAAAAAGGAGCATATTTGCATAAAATTATGTATCTTGGTGACGACCAGAGAAGGTAACGAGATTCACTGTAGGTGTGCCTCGAACACAAGTCCGGGTCGGAATGCGCTAGATTCACTCCATGTGATCACATCTATTGCAAAGATTGTATCAGGACGTATTTTCAGCTGAGGCTCACCGAGCAGCAGGTAAGGCTGTAGGATGTCAAATGCTTTCTCGTGGTCAAAAGCTAGATTAGCCCCTGATCCTTGTCTTCCTAGGTTGCTCCACTTTCCTGTCTAGCTGATGCTTGTCAGTCTTACCCTTCAGATTCCCTGCTTAAGGAGGTAATCGGCGAGGTAGATCTACTTTGATTCCTCATCTTACTAGTTAATATGTTGACTCAATGAGTTGCAGGAGCAATTCGAGCGTTACGAACAGATTATTCTATCGAATGCTCTCTCCAGGATGGATGACGTCGTGCTCTGCCCGCGTGCACGGTGCCAGAAGACAGCTTCCGTTAGTGGCTCGTATGTGAACTTCGTGGATTTTTTACGGCGCTTTGATCTGACAAAATACTTTGGTGCATTGCCAAGGCGGTTTGATGTTAACAGAAGCAACAATTTAAGAAATTCGCCAAAAATTTGCAAACTTACTCGGATACTGCTTAGGTTCATCTTTTCATAAGCCTTGGAATGATGTTGTCCAATTATGATGTGTTCTCGATAAGCTGTCGACCAAGATTGTCAACGGCTTTATTTCGGCTGACGATTCGGCAGTTTTGCCTTCTTCGGAGCTTGGAAGCTTTGAAAAGTCGGGAATATTCACGACGCCACTCGCCCAAAAATCATTTCAACCCGCAGAGAAATCTTCTTAGAGAAGACATAGACAGGATCGGTGATGGGAGTTACAGAGGACGGCTGACCTGACAGGTGGTTGCCGTCGAGGACTACCGCTCACTCATAGCTTGAAGTAACGAGGGTGAGTGAGCCTCAGCCTGGGAGTACCCGACTTAAATACCCGAGCAGGTCAGATCAAGTGGATTGAAACCCACAGACGTCTAATGAGGGCGCTAGTTCTTGGGTTACTGTTAAACGCTCCCCCGGTTGTCCCCAGGATTCCTTGTGCTCCAGAGCGCCTCAAGTGTCCTGCGCGACGAGATGTCACTTTCTCGGCCTAATATGGACGTGGACAACTGCAGCATCAGGCCTGCATTTCAAGGGACACTGTGTTCCCCCCCCCAATTAGTCAAGACGTTACCTTTTCTAAGGCAACATCCTGACTCCTTCGGGTGGTGGGGAACACAGGGCTTTTACTGACTAACTTGTTGACTCCCTGGTGGGAACACAGACAGGGTCCCTGCCCGGATACCTATATGGCTTATCTTCACTCAAC
Organism: Heligmosomoides polygyrus bakeri; assembly: GCA_947359475.1. NCBI lineage: Eukaryota > Metazoa > Nematoda > Chromadorea > Rhabditida > Heligmosomidae > Heligmosomoides > Heligmosomoides polygyrus. Next base: position 20,841,517 of record OX375867.1, read on the forward strand.
GTGCGGACCTCAGCATTCATATTACCTAGCAGCATATTGTGTCGTCATTGCCACTAAGCATGTTGTTGCGAATCAAACATGATGCTGTTGGTGAGAGAATTAATTTTTTTCCACAAGTGAAGCGCCAGATGGTTCAGCCACCTGCAGCGTGCCTTGAGGACCGCCTCGCGTCCTTCATGGGTCACAAAGTCCTTCCAGGAAGAGCCAGCGAGCAGCTTTATGTAGAATCCTCCTGGTGCCGAGTGATAGGGAAATGGAACCAGCTTCTGCCGTCAACACTTATGTCATCATCTTCAGATAACTTCGCTCGACAACTAGAAGACTTTTCAATGCAGAGGGATCCCTTGACTCTTGCATCTATTGGCCAATATATACAGCCAGTTTATAATTTCTGAAAGCTTTTCTTTTTTCTTTTCTTTTCTTATTTCTTTTCTGATATTAAATCGAATCTTTGTCTCATGGCAACGCTGCTCTACAGCGTTATCGGCCATGTTTTTACTTGAAATTGTACTAGTTGGGAACCGAATTCGTGGACTCATTCGTAGTCACTTCTTCTAGCAGAGATTATCAGGTTATTAGTATATCAATTCTCTTGCTCTTCCCACTTCTTGAAACCACCTTGTCTGTACTTCCAGAAACTCCTTTTGTTGTCCTGCCATTCTGATTTGGTGGGAATTTTTTTCAGTCTGAAATGAAAGGCCACAAAATCGGCACTCGCAATCACCTTCTTCATGAGCATCAGCTCGGCCATTCTGCAACTGAAGCCCGATAGAAGATATGTGCAGCTGTAGGCGATGAAGTTGTTCAATGATTGGCGACCGACAGCCCACGATAGTCACGCTGTTATTAGCGCCATCGAAGGAAATACGAGCTTGACAGCATGTATGTTGGCGCTCAAGTTTAGATGCCCATATACCTCCATTGACTAGGTTCTGCACAGCGTTCGCTTATCAGAAAATCTCGGTGAATGGGTGCCTCACGCCTTGACCCTATAGCATAGAAAGAAGATTGTGGATGCCGCGAAAGAATTGTTGCATCGCCACAAGCAGGAAACATTTCTCTACTGACTGGTAACATCTGATGAAAAGTGGATTCCACTGGATAATCGTCAGTGTTCTAACCTGTGGCTTAGAGCAAAACAGAAGCCGCTTCCAACGACTAAGCCTTACCCCCACCAGATGAAGGTGATATTCTCTCTTTGGTGGCGTCGGGAAGGCGTTATCTTCTGGGGAACTCATCGAGAGTGGTTCCAGCGTTGATGCCGAGGTCTACTCTTCTCAACCTAACAGCGTGCAGGCTGAACTCCGCTGGAATCGGTTCCGACAGCTCTTCAGGAGTGGCCTTGTCCTTCAGAAGTATAAAGCCAGGCCACACGTCGCAAAGCGTACTCTTCAAAAAATCGAAGACTTTGGCTGGAAGCGTCTAGCTCATCCACCTTACAGTCCAGACTGTGCGCCAAGTGACTACCACCTTTTTCTTTTACTGCACCACTCCTTGGCTGGATGATATTTATCAATCTGGACCTGGACCCGGATTCATGAACGACTTACCGGCTGGTAAGCGTAAAATTTACCGCCACTCCCTACTTACACGCTATTCATGAACGCGCGGTGGGGAAAATCAGCGGTAAATTCCGAGGTGACGCTACCTCACTAGCGCGTCCGAGAACATTTAAAGCCAAAGCAAGGGTTTTGCTCTCCTGCTATTTTCTGATCTAACGCAACGACCCAACGTTGTCAACTCACCCGCTAAGTCAAAAAGGAGCGCCTAGAAGGTGAGTTGCTAGCGAGATCCTTGCTTTGGCGGACATGAATCAGAAACAGAGAGATAAGTTCCCGGCAAGTGGCCGGTAAGTGGCCGTTGAGGTAAATCGGGGTAGGATTTACCGCCGGCCACGTTCATGAATCCGAACCCAGGTCAAAATGATTACCCTCCCTCAAAACTCCATAGATCTTTTGCCTCAGAACCACAAGAATTCTAGAGCCGTAGGATAGACCAGCTACCTGATAAATGAGAAGCGATCGTGCATTCCAGCGAGTCTTGCTTCAACTGAAGATTATTGTTAGTTTTTTGTTAATAAGTACTCTTGCTGAAGATGCTTGAGAGTCTAGAATTTAGTTGCCAATCTGATGTTTGATTTTCTGCCGGTCGCTGATCTATTTTTCAAAGGACGAGACTCTGCTTTCATATCTCACGTCCAAAAAAAGAACTCTCATGTCTACAATGAGATTACCAGCCTTCATGTTGTGCTTACCAACTGCACTTCCGACTACTTCGAAGACATCTTTCAAATGCTCTCTTATGAACCTTAAGGCCTCCGCACACTTTTAAGCCGCGTGCACACTTTGCAGCGGGCAGCAGGCAGTGGAATCTGGGCGGAGCTGGTCTCGCACACTGCGGCACTGTTGGACTCTCGAGCAAGCCCAGAGGTTGGGGGGGGGGCGGTCCAGGTGGACGAGGGGGTAGAACGCTCGGCCCCCGAAGTGTTCACATCCCCTCACTGCGGCCTCCGCTGCCGCAGTGTGACTCCGCCCCTCCGCGCTATGCTTCAGCGTGGCTGCCACACTGCCGCAGCGGAGTGAGCACTATACTTCGGACCGAATCGAATAATTTCGAACGAATATTCGAATATTTATTATTCGAATATTCGATGAGGCCCAAAATTCGAATATATTCATTATTCGAATATTCGACGAGGTCCGAAATTTGAGTATATTCATTATTCGACTATTCGACAGAGACCAAAATTCGAATATATTCATTATTCGAATATTCGGTTTTTCATAAAACCGAATATATTCGATCATTCGTTTATTCGAAAATTTTTTGGAAGGACACAAGTATAGTGTGCACGCAGCTTTACGGCAAAGCGGCGGCCCCATCCTTAACCATAGAGCGGGGACGCAGAGCTTGCCGCAGGCGGCGAAAGGCGACTCTGCAAGGGCGACAGTGGCTTAACACGTTGACGACCGCGCAATTTTTGCGCGTCGGGCCTGTGGGACCGCGCGTATTGCGCGCGTGTGACGCGATATGTCGTCACCTTAGCTTACTATAAATTGAATTTTCAAAATGCATACCATGGATCTGATATTCCTATCGAAATTTTGGTTTTGCTTTTGCAATATTCCCTAAATCTTTTCTTGTCCTCAATGAGCTTCCTTCCTTTCTTCATTTTGATGGTCTAATTGGAAGACACTTGTTTTATATGCGGAACTTAGACTGAAAAATTCTAGAATTGCCATCAGGCATTGCAACCGAACGCAAGGAATCTAGCTGAGAGGATTAAGACAAAATGCAGCAAATGCAACGAATTCTATTGTTTAGGTTTCACCTCCGCCGTTTGCCGCCAGGAAGGTTCGAGTGTGCGTGAGCGACGCGCTTCACGAGTTTTGCCGACCGCCGCTTTCCGCAAAAGTATGCGGAGGTCCCTTAACAGGGTTAAAGTGTCGATCCCAATCCTACCGTGTTGCAGACGAAGTAGGGAAAACTCGGCGACAGGACAACAACATACCACAAATCTACTTCATTTAACTTGTTTTAAACACAGACCTTTACTTTTTAGTTGCTGTGAGATGTTTAGCAGAGATTTTGGCTTTGGAACACCTAATTTTTCATCGTACGCGTGTGTAGAGTAGTAGGAAAAAGAGCGGGCTTACACGTACATTCGGAAACCAATCAAAGTTCAATCATGGTTCGGCGGCTCTTCCCAGGGGCCGAATTCATGGGCGACTTACCTCTGGGTAAGTGCAAAGTTTATCCCCACTCCCCACTTACGCGCGATTCATCAACGCGCGGCGGGGAAAACCCGAGGTAAGTGTCGAGGTAAATTCTACCTCGTCAGCGCGTAGGGAAACATTTACCTTCAAGGCGAGGGTTTTGCTACGCTGCCAATTTCTAATGCTCTGAGCTAGCACCGGGCCAGCGGAGGGATTCATTGGGTCAGGAGAAATTGCCAGTGAAGCAAAACCCTTGCTTTGGCCGTCATGAATCAGAAATAGGGATAAGTTCAGGGAAAGTGGTGGGTAAGTGGCCGTCGAGGTAAATGGGGGTAGGATTTACCTCCGGCCGCTTTCATGAATCCGGCCCCAGATCAATCACATCTTTCGCCCCATTGTGGTCGCTGAATTCGTACCAGACCTATGTGAGAAGCATTAATCGCTAACTCGTACACAGAATGTGCAAATCAATGTCTTTGCTTTTTTCTTCTCTCCTTCGCTGATCCTTCCAAAGAACGTGTGATGCACCGAAAGAGGGGTTGATTAACGCTCCGTGTTTGGAGCGTCTAAAGCTCAATTGTTGTCCCTTCTAACACTCCTATCAGTAGATCAGATAAGAAGAGCTTATGAAGTCCTGCCTAATGTTAGGAGAATACAACACTACAGTAGGAATATTGTGCCCAAGTCGCTAAGCAATTTCGAAAGGCCAAATTAATTGAAGAAAAGGTTTAATAAATACGTGAACATCAGCGAAAAACCACACGGAGAACAACGAAAACATGGATAAACTCGACGGTGCTATTTAAGCCGTAGAAAATGTTCAATTGCCTCCGTCTGCGAAATTCTGCAGAATTCCAAAGCTCATCGCCCGCAACAACTGGCTATGTAGGTTGCCCATGTCGCGCAAGTCCATGTCGCCGCAAAGGGCCAAAGAGAAACGCTATCCGGCTGCGCTTAAAATCAGCTGGCGCGGTGCGCATTAATATGTAATTGGAAATGCTACAAAAATGCCAAGACCCACCCACTGCAAGAGCTGCTCACAAACCCGAATCAGACAGTCCTTTATGCGCGGTATCAACATGCGACTGTCATAGCTATGTAGTCAGATTTTGTTGATTTCAGGAACGCCTCGCTTGCCACCTGTCTTACATGCGGGTTCAGCTTCTGTACAAAGTGTCGTCGAGCCTACCATGGGGTGAATCCCTGTCGACCAACAGTCATTGCTGGTGAATTCCTTGTTGACTTCGAATTGAGTGTCTTTGTGTTTTGAAACCGTAACAATTACTGTAAGACAAAAAAGCTACTGCAAATTTGTAAACGCCGACGGTTATACCGGCGTCTGTTTCTGGAACAAGTAACTCAATGGGGATCTTTGGTGGAGGTGATTTTGAACGATATAAAGAAGAAAATAGTTATTATAGAGTAGGAAATAGAGAAAAAGTGAATGGTTCCCCTACCAATGATCGCTGCTGTTGGTGCTCAAAAAATGCGGTTATTTTCCACAAAATTCGACGTATTGTCTGTCTTATCAGTAATATATTTACGGCATATACCATTTTCATATGAAATTGGACTCCCTTCTAAGCAGGCTAACGCTTTTGAAATCAAAAGGGAACATCTCAAAAATTAAAACAGGTATCTTGCACATTAAACTGGAGACTTCCAGAAAGGTTAGAATAATTTTTTGCTCAAGGAAAATTTTAGGATGACTTTCGTTGAAGTTTTGATTCACCTACCCAACAAGTGAACACTTTGTTTAAAACTTTATAAAATTCTCATTTCTTCAGAAAAAATAACGGCTTAAAGCTTGTTTTGAAGAGCACGAAGGCGGACGTTTTTTTCGTGCCAAAAAAGGGAGGTTTCAACAGGCACTCCTTTGGGCTTTTTATTTGAATGATGGATTTTAAGCCTGCATGGAGTTCCAAACTTGTTAGCGATACGACAAAAACAACTATAAAGGATACATATCCTCACTTGGATGCTACATGTAACCTCACTATGAATCAATGGAAATCGCGTCGAACTTTTCGAGTGCATGGCGCGACCTCTTCTATGTGATTGCTGCCTTATTGCTGATAAAACAAAAGTTATTTGTTTTTTCTCAAAAAATTAAAGCTTTGTAGAATTATTACGCCCAGTGGGCAGCTAAACTAAAAAATTTCAAAGAAAGTTGTAATTTTCCTTGAACAAAAGATTATAGGTAACTTATTGAAGTGTCTGCAGTTTAACAAATAAGAAGCTCGTTTCGATTTGGAAGACGTTTTCCTTGACTTACGAAGCATCAGTTTAGTTTAGAAGAATGCCTAGTTGGTCGGGGAAAGTGTTTTATTTGACGAGAAATGGTGTAAGATGACAAGCGGTCTCACCCGTATTCACCTTCAGGAATACTATGCCTCTTTTTCATCAAACAAATTGTCGAATAAGTAAAATGAGAATCGGTCAGGAATGTCCAGCGAGCTGAAGGTTGGCTTAGAACGTGATTCGTTATTTGTAAGTCATTCGAAGCACAATGTTTCGAAGTTCTCAGAAACGTACGAGATTCTACAGGATTGGTGCCTAGAGCAACAGGGCGACATCGTCATTGCTTTTACCAGAGTAGGAAGGTTCATTTATTTAAGTCTTCAAAAATTGATAACAACCTGAGATGATGTCTAAAGATAATCACTGGAATGTGTGATGTTGATAGGGCGACATACTACGGTTACAAGCATCAAAGACGCTGGGCAATCGCTATAAATTGACTTACCGAAGACCTAGGACTACCATCGGACCGCATTCATTTGTTGTAAGAGCTGGATCTTCGTACGTATCTTTGAAAAGCGCGATGGGGCAATCAGCTCCTAATTTTCCTTCCTCAAGCGGATGGCCTCTGACAAGATTTTCAGTTTTTAAACGTTCACTGCTCCTAGTTTTTACCTCTCAATCTCTACCTCAGTGAATTGTATCGCTTTAACGTTTCCTTTGTATTTACGAAGCGTTCTCTTAATGGTCTGTGTTGCCGTTCGTCGTGCTTTCTAACGTTTGTCTCAAACAACGCAACAATATATCATTATATTATTATAAATGTGCATCTAAGTCTGTTTCTGTTCAGTTTCGTGCTTCTGATTGATGCTGATTGTTCTTCTTTGACAGATGATGCTCACTATAACTCTTTATAAAAAATATCGCACTAGAATTCTTGGGTATCCCTGGGCAGTCGACTGAGTTTACCAGCTACGAAATACACTTTGGAAGGGGCTACGCGTCGAAGTGAGCTGCACATCTCAAAGTCTGCCTTTGCACGATGCTGTTTCAGGAATTTAACGGTCTCAGCACTTCAATTCTTGCTTAGGTTAGATACTTTCTACGCACTGCTCATGCACCACTTGGCTCCTCCAAATTAGGATTGCAACTGCGAGTGTCCCACTCAGTACACATGCCTTTCCAGTGTCTCGAATGATTGAGAACGAAGATGGCACACTGACCTTCAAGAAGATCACCGTCGAAGAGTACATGGCTGCGAGCGAGGACCAGCGCAAAGAAATGGCGTGGTGGTACGGAGGCATGGAAAGGCTTGAGGTTCTACTTTGCAGCTAATAGCTCTTCTCCACCATTCTGGTTCTTCTGTGCTGAAAGGGTTGCGTTATTTGTGCATGAGGATTTATTGTTTCGTTTGGCAGGCAGCCATGGATGAAGCGATGGGACGAGATCGTTCTCAAGAGTGGATCGAGAAGTACACTACAAGGTGTCCTGCCTGCGGAATTGCTGTCTTCGTGAGTTCAGTAAAAATTTTGACGCCAACGTTTCGCAGGCTTCCCACACGAATCTGCCTATTGCATAATAGCAGCAAAAATCTCGGATCTCCTTTTTGGGACGGACGGTGATGTAGCGAACTAATAGCTCAAGGAAATGGCGACGTGTGAAGTGCTATTATTTATATGACTTTTGAGCAGAAAAAATATGAGGGTTCGACGCGACATTCAAAAATAAATAAATTGCGTGCCTTGGAAGTCACCCAAAATTTCACTGCATAGCCGTCCTAACCTTTTGTCGTCCTTATTCTTTGGAGCCTTTCCAATCTACGCCGAAATACGACTAAAAGGTTGACGAAATTTGTGAGCAGGAACTCCCAGAACTATAGCGTACGCTACTGTAGAACACAGACGATCACTATTGGGTAACTTTTGGCCAGCAGAGTTCCTACAAATAACAGGTGAACGAAGTAATAGATTAGAGCTGAGGATGAATGCCTCGTTACTAATTATTGCAGCCTGTTGTAGGCATATTCAGCTGGTGTAATTAAGGGGTTTCCATCAGTCCGAGCGGCAACTCCCATATCGTACCGTCAGACTCATTACTTTAAAAAATTTGGATCTCATATGTAGTTTTCAATTCCAGTTCTAGGTTCAATTCCACCTGATTTCGCGTAATCTCCACACAAGTCATTCTTAGAAAGACTTAAGGCCCCCACAGAGTTCTGCCGCAACGCCGCTCGCCGCTATGGTTGAGGATAGGGGAGGGACGCCGCCGGCGGCGAGCTCTGCGTCTCTGCCCTATGGTTAACCGTAGGGCTGCGGCGCTGCCGCAGAACTCTATGGGGGCCTTTAGGGATCGTTTAGTGTGCGCGCGACGCGCGGCGCGATGCATGTGTGGTGGCCAAATTGATCGAGCGACGCGATTGATCAATTCGGCCACTTCACATGCATCGCGCCGCGCGTCGCGCGCACACTGAACGACCCCTTAACACGTTGACGACCGCGGAATTTTGGCGCGTCGGGCCCGCAGGACCACGCGTATTGCGCGCGTGTGACACGATATTTCGTCACTTTAGCTTAGCATAAATTGAATTTTCAAAATGCACACCACGAATTGATATCCGTTCTCAAAATTTTGGTTTTGTTTTTGCAATATTTCCTAAATCTTTTCTTTTCCCCAATTTTCCCCATCCTATATCCATTTTGATGGTCTAATTGGAAAATAATTCTTTTGGTGCGGTACTTAGACTGAAAAATTCTGCAATTGCCATCAAAAGTTGCAACCGACCGCAAGGAATCTAGCTAAGGATTAAGGCAAAATGCAGCGAAGGCAACACATTATGTTGTTTAGATTGCTTCCAAACAACTCACAGCTGTTGATTGTCGATTAAAAATATTTCCTTTATGGACTTTATTTGTGAAGTTGACCTTCTTAGTGACGTTTGATAACATCCAAGCAGTTATAGTTTTCAATCATGAATGTTTGTTACCTTTGTTGAATCAAGTCTCAAAAATAACTCTGAAGTTCAATGGATAGTTGGTCGATGTCATAAGAGTTTGCCTCTGACATATTCCAGCGTAGCCATGCCACTCGTATCTTATCGTAATCGAGCAAAATTTGAAAGGCGGATATCAGACTCATGACCAACACCTCCGTTGCGTCTGGTTGGCCAATTGGATAGCGAAGCGGACTTGCGGAAGGGGGATTGAGGGTTCGATTCCGGGGTTGGGTTGCTGTGTCGCTAGTTGGACTGTTATCATTTGTACAAATGCTACATTACATTTTACAATACATTTTTGCTTCGGTAGGGTACTCTCTTTGCTTCCTAACCCGGCCTTCAACCTGTTGTCAGATGTGGAAGAAGCTGGTTCTGTCGTGTGGAGTGATGTGACTCGTCCATTAAACCATGCTTTTCTCGATGAGCAAGGTTCCGTTAGAGGCTATCCCTTTATGGCCTCTTTGGAATGTTCTCGATCAGTTTGGAAGTGTTTCTCGCCGTCACCTAATTTGGCGAACACGATCGACATGTATTGACTTGACCCATCACCAAAACATGTTCATCGTCCTTCGAACTTCTTTACAACCTGCTTTTTATTCTTCTCGCAACTTTTACTAATTCAGATAGCTGTTACCGAGTGCAGTTTATCCACCTCGTGTGATTGGTCGCCTTGATGCGTGTTTCTTCCTCGCCACTTTCGTGTACACTTACGGGAGACGGGTTGGGGCATTGCAGATAGGAGTGCTTGCACTCACTCCCTTAACTCTAGAGGTGAAAAATCGCCCCAAATTCATCTATAGTGTTATTTGGGATGCAGATCACCAATCTGGCAACCAGTTTCGGTGAAGCAATAGATTACAGAAGGTTACGATGGGTATGTGTAAGTAAAGGGGTGTACGCAAAATAACCGGCACTGCTGCATTTCACGACTCCAAAGGTCGAGGAGAGTCCGAAAAAAAAGTTCTTGCTCAAACGTCGCCCATGGGGTTATTCGGGGTGCTGAACACGGATATGATATCTATTTTTAAAATATCGGTTGATTACGGTAGCTTAGGTAGATATGGTCAAAAAAATATGATCACTAAATCTGTCTTGTAGGCCGGGTAACGTGTAGTTCATATGTAGTTTCGTTGAGCTAAGTACCGCTGAGTTCTCGATTCGTCGGATTGAACTGAAGTCGGATTTAACAAATATTTTATTTAGAACGCAACAGAAAGACAAAACACAACAAATGGGAACCCTTTCGTAGTTCTACGAAACAAAAAACTCCAGTGGTCGGGGTGTCTCCTGCGCGGAGGCCTAGCAGAACGTGTCCGAGACGGCGAGCGGGTCCTCGAATAGGCAGATTAGTCCGCCTGGCAGAAGGAGTAAGAGACTGTCCCTACAATAACCTCTCGCTATTTATATGCAAACGTTGGCGCCCAGATCATGCTCTAGATCGTGGGGGTGAGCAAGACGCAGATCGGCGAGGTCTCTTTTGACTTACCTAGACTCTCCTGTGCTTGAGGGGCACTCTTTCCCTTGGCCCGCCTTCTTTATTTTCCGACAGTCTACGTTAGTGGAGTCGCCTTCTTCTCCAATTTGGTCTTCTCCAATGTTATTTTCCAACCTTCGACTTTGAGATGCAAAGCGGTGCAAGGAAAGTGAAGATTTAGATAGGGATGGCAGATTCGTGGTCAGCGCATAAGTAATTCCCATATGCGAAGGGCGAAATCGGTGATCGTGACTTCGTCACCCTTATTCACCGCTGCCCAGTAACACGGTACCCTACCGAAGCTAAAATCTTCTCTTCTTTTGTAAAAATGGAATAGACGATCCAGCAAATCCCCCAACCTCCCGGAATCGAGCCCTCGACCCCCTCCCGCAAGTCCGCTTCGCTATCCACTCGGCCACCCAGTCGCTGCCACCGCATGTGGGAATGAACCACTTGAATGTACACTGCAGCTTCGTCTAGAAAACGTAGGAAATTATCATATTACTATAATCTAACTTTAATTTGAGCTCCAAACGTTTTGAAGGTTAAGTTCTGAGCACGACAGGGTCATTCCAGGTGTCATTTTTGCCTTTCTCCCGCCCTGAAGTGAGACCTCTTTTTTTGCTATTTTCGGACCAGCCAGTGGCCGGTAACAAAAACGAAACAGTTCTATGATCCTCGTCCGATGCTCTGTGAGACTATATAGGTCACGTTGAGAATCTTTGGGAAAGTTGACGGGCCTCCCTTGTAAGAATTGATGAACAGGTGATACGACAAAGTTGCTTGAATTCTGTTTAGGGAGTCGCCAGAATAATTTCTAAAGTAACTGCAATTTAGCTAGAGGAAGGATGTAATGAAGTGTTTTGTGCCTGTGGAACGACGTTTTGTTATGGTTGCGGGGAGATTTTGGCCGAGTTTGACGGTCCGCTGGTGAGTCGAAATTTCAAATCACTTTTTTGAATGAAAAAGAATTGAAAGAGTTTCATAGGAAATCAACTTTCAGCAGCTTAAAAGGATGCGAGGATTTTGCGCATGTCGGAAGCGTTAGCCTCGTCGAACCATCAGGATTGGAAGTGGGTGGTGAACAGCGATATAGTTGATTTGTTTGTTGATTTTGATTCGTTATTTTCTTTGTTACTTTATAGCTTACAAAAAACATTTTTGGAAATTGGTATCCATTTCTACTCTTATTCACTCGCATACCATGCCCATTTAAATTCCTTAATCATACAAGTTAATATGCCTAAGGAATATGCTTCACATATACGACTCAGGCACCTCTACACTAGACGTGTGACATACATTATACTTGTTCTTCCCTTGTTGGTAGCGATATTTGTCGAATGTGTGCTCGAATATGTCTACTCTATGTCTCAAATCCGTGTTTACTGCATTGACGTGTCTAACCATAAGTATTATTAGGCAGTTTCTAGTCTATTCCACCATGAAGTAACATCACTGTGATCTTCTGAATTCGTTTTTTGTCAGTGCTGTAAAAAGTATCAGCTAGTATGCGCCAGTTTATCCAGTATTTTATATTGGGAGCTGCAGATCCACGTACCCAGTGCAGCGGCTGTATCGTTAACACAGGACCCCAACCTGCCCCATGGTGCACCCAAACGGCCAAGGATGGTGTAATGCTCTCATGCCCTCTCTATGTCACCTCTGTAGTGGGGGCTCCCTTGGTTCGCTTATCCCTTCCCGATTGTATTGTGTTCCTTTCGTCCGGGCTGCAGCCAACCATGTTCCAAAACGGGGACTTTTAACAGTGTAAATAACCTCCCCACATCAGCATGGTTTTAGAAGTCAGAGGTCCACTGTGACCCAGATGATTGAGGCATTGGATGATTGAGCATCCTCACTGGATGTGGGTAAAAATGTCGATGTTGCCTATTTTGACTTTGAAAAGGCATTTGATAGATTGTTACTGTTAGTATATTTGTGCCACACGAGGTTCTTAGGGGGACAACTTTATTCAGCAGGGCCTGACGTTTCCACGTTCCGTCGTCTTCAGATTCCAATGTCCACCGTTGAGGGCATGTGTTCGCCCTGTGACCAGTAGAGGCGAACACATCATGCCCTCAACGGTGGACATTTGCCTTTGAAGACGACGGAACGTCGAAACGTCAGGTCCTGTTGAATAAAGTTGTCCACCTAAGAACCTCGTGTGGCACAAGTATACTAACAGTAACAACTTACAATGCCGAGGTTTCAAGAAGAGAGAAGTTGGGAGCATTGGATAGAGTTAATCACATAAAGTTGCTCCTGAAACTCAATCGAATAGGCACTCATCCATCGATAATTATTTGGTTGAGAGAGTTTCTCAACGGTAGGTCATTCCAAGTACGCACTAATAATTCATCCTCCAGGTGCCTTGATGTGCCCAGCGGTGTCCCTTAAAGTGGGGTACTTTCTCCAATACTCTTTAATATTTATTCTTTTAAAATTCCGTGGCTTCTATCTTTTTCTTCAGTAGGATGGCAAAATTTTGCGGATGACATGAAAATGTACACTGGATTTAAAACAATCAGCGACAATCGTCTGCAGGATGCTATTGATGTAATAAATGACTGGTCCAAAGGTTGGGGCTTACCTCTTTCTATTCAGAAAACTAAGGTTCTCCACTTAGGCAAGGATAACTTTAGATGTAGCTATTCTATTGGCGGAGCTAGAATTCAAACAGTAAATGAAATTAAGGAGCTAGGTTTCCTTTTAAATGGTGCACTTAGTTTCGATGAGCACTGCAAAAGTATTGCTGCTCGAGCCGATCAAAGACTGTTTCTTCTTTTTAAAACTCTCTGGACTAAGGATCCTAGGCTTCTAACGAGGGCCTACAAGGTCTTTGTTAGGTCCTTGCTAGAGTATGGTACTGTGTTTATTGTCCCTATAAGAAGGAGATCGTGTAAAGTTTAGTGCGTGTTCAGAATAGCTTCACTAGAAAAGTTTTTCTTAGATCCTTCGGTTTTAGTTATGGTACTGTTCCTAACAGTGTTGTTCATATTGAGATTTTGGGACTGCAGTCGTTGGCCACTAGGAGGAGAAGAAATGATCTATTTCTCGTCTATAAAATCTTGTGTGGCAAGGCGTCCGTTAGATCTAACAACCTGTTAAAGTTGATGCCATCGAAAACCAGAGGTAACAGGCTTAAGCTAAGTTTCGCTAGACCCAGAACCACATTGAGGAGACAATTCATTTCCTGTCGTGGTGCGTTGGCATTTGCTCAGATTATCAAGAAGAACCAGCTTCCTAACAATTTTAGTAAGTTCAAAACAACTGTCCATCGGTACCTGCAGGCGGAACTATGAAGCTCTCTGGCTTTTCTTTGTATCTTCGTTTTGTTGCCCAATATTTTTTCCTGTTCTTTCTATGCGTTTCTCATTTTTTAAAATGAGTTGTGTTTTGTTGATCTGTTTCTTTCTCGGCTATAGTGTTGTGAGCAGTTGCACTCGACATACGTATGCATGTAATAAATGTAAATGTAAACCTCGACATACAGTTACACTGCCTATGGGGTGTACACGTGGAGAACGATGTCACGCGCAGGCAGCTGCACTGAGCGTGTGCCCCTCATCACCAACCCCACGTATGGCTTTACCTTGATATAATCCAATCTGCATACAACAACAACCAACACTACCAGAACAATCATGTAAAAACTTGGCTCACCGCATTCGTTCTGTGTTGCGCACCAGGGGTGCATTTAGCGGTTAACGATTTAACGAATTAACGGCATTTTTTGTTAAAATCTGACTTAACGAATTAACGAAAAATTTTTAGAGATTTAACGGAATTTTTAACGGACTTTTTTCTCAGTGAATTTGTCACATTTACCCGTAGTATTCTCTAATGTTGCAGGTCTCATCTCCTGATTAGGACTGAAAAAGCTGAACTGAAAAAGAAACTATTGGAATCTTCAAGAATATTTTAATGTTTTCATGAATTTGTTTTGAATTTTTGGAAATAATGCATTTTGGGGGCGCGTGTCGGAGGAGGTGCCGACTGTTGTGTGCACCAAATACAAGGTTTCTGGCCCTTCTTTCGCGATTTCCCGCCCAGGCCAACCAAGCCTTCGATCCGACTGGGGTCGGTGGATTGGTGTCAGACTTGTCTGGGAAGGATATTACGCTGACTTCCTCATCGGCTGGCCACCGCAAGTCATTATTTAGCCAGATACCCATTTAAATCGACTCTACGATATCCCGTAGCACTAGAATGCGCGGCGCATACCAAAGCTGACTGAGTAACGCCATCCTTTATCCTTCTATCGTTTAATGCATTTTGGAGCTAGAAATTTCTTCACCGAGCCCCCAAGCGCGTCAACGAATCCACAAAGATACTGATCTAACCTCCTCATAACATACAATACCGCTCAAATTCTTTGCAAAAAAGACGCTTTGCGACGGATTAATCCGTCACAAAGAATTTTCAAAGAATTTGAGCGGTATTGTATGCCTATCCTCACGTGGCGCAGCTGATCCCAGAATACTTTTACCCGCCAACTGGAACAGTCGAGACGGGAGAATGTTTTCAGCTGCTGGACGTATTTTGAACGATTTTAGAAAAGGTCCAAAAATTAGGAAAGCATCATTTCCTGCACATTAACACTTTGACGACCTGTCACACTTCTCGGCAGTGTGGGACCATGTGACACAATGTCGTGTCACGGTCTCGACGCAGCAAAAAATGGATTTGTTCCACGCACCAGACAATTGAAAATCGTGCGTTCGACAACATTCCACTGATATTCTTTTAATTGTATTTTTATTAATTCTTTCCGTACTTAATGGGCTGGCACCCGCATCGAGATTGCATATGCTTGTAGAACATTCAAGTGCGGTTTCGCAAGGAACTAGGAAGTGGGATGGGGAACTCCGGGTACCTCCGGATACTGATTGTACATTTTAAGATACCCTGTCGGTGATCATCTTGAATGATAATTCCATACACCTTCTTATTCCACACCATGTAGATAATTTGTTGCTGAAGGCTTGTTTATTTTTCTGTGTTTGTTGGTGTTGAATTGTTCATTTTACATTGCAGTGTTACACTCCATTCCCTGAACTTTTGCTGTTGACCTCTTGGAGTTGAAACGTATAAGGTTTTTCTTGATTTTTTTACTTGAAATAGTGGTTTGCAGCTAATTGTATTTTTAACGAAATTTAACGATTTACCAAAAATTTAACGAAAATTTTCCGTTAAAAAATTTCGTTAAAAAAATTTTACGCACAAAATTTTGTGTGCACCCCTGTTGCGCACCCGAAACCAATGCAGATTTATTGGACGCGACATCCTTTTTGGCAGGACCACAGTCTGTTCACCGTGCAGTCGTATTGGCAGGAGACAGCTTCTGAGGTTCTATTCAATAATGTTCCTTCCTGTGCTAGACAGCAATTCTCTGCCGCTCAAACCTTACAGGGAAGCAGTGTTTCTACGGGATTAATGTGCAGAACTGGATATGAACAACGAAGATGATTTTATCAAATTTTAATGGCAGAGAAAGTGGGATGTTTAAAAGTGGAATGGCTAAGCAACAAATGCTGCTTGAACTCGGTGCGCTAAAGAAGTAGCAAAAGAATATAAACAAGACCAGCCATCTGACATATGTGACTGTGCACTGTTCTTTGGGAGCAATGGGCTTGTTTCTGCTTCTATAAACAAGTCTTTACCCTCACCAGAAAAGCGAACGTAGTTTTCGCTGAACTTGTCCTTCAAAACACTCGTATTTTATCCTGGTAGACTTCTTTTTGCCATCCCATCCTCGCGATTTGATAAACAAACCAGTTTTTTATCAATTCCAGCCAAATGTTGTGCCATTCACCATATCTAGGGGTAGAACGCATGGGTGACCTGGCAGGACTCGGAACTTAAACTGGTTTGGGATGCACGTCACAGACTGCAGCTCCTCTCCACAAACTTCCTTTATCACCTAATGTTCGACCAGTCATCCTGCATTCTCACATCTCTCAGATCTTGACAGACACATGCTTCTTGTGAATCCGTGTATTCCATTAGTAAGTGACTACAATTCTTTTTAGATAAAACGTTACAGACGAAATAACTCCATATTCTCTTAAACCATTTGAAGGCAAGATCCAGTACGGAATGGCATCCCGGTAAAGAAGAAGATCGGAGAAGCTATCGGAATAAGAAAAGAGTAGAATTTATAATGTAGGTCTAGGTTATCGGTAAAGATCAGTGTCTTTTTCCACTTTCCTTCTCATAATGGGCTTGTTTTTTTGAGTTTTTGTGTACTGTTTGTAGCAGTGTAAGGCAATCGCATTCCACTTCTTGGGAGTCTGTTCCGTGACGTGATAGCACAAAAGTGGATATCAGCTGTTGTGGTTCGAGCAAAGCAATGATTGAATTGAAGTAGTTGAGATGGGGAAGCATGTCTAGCTCTTATTTACCCCATAATATAGGGGCTATCCCAAGAAAACATAAATCACAAACAACAACAACAATGACATGCTGTACTAATCATGAGACTCACGAACGGCGACCTACACCTTCCATCCTTTTCGTTTCCGAGGGCTTCCTTGGCTTTAAAACTTTCTCTTCGTTTTACATGCTGACTGACAATCGAATCCCTTCTGAATGACAGGGTTTGTATTAGCTGCTGACTGGATAGAATCGCGGAGCCACCACTGCCTGATGGATGCAGAAAGGGATGAATGCCTGAAAAACGTCAGTTCCTCATCGCTTCGTGTGTTTTTTAAACTACCCCAGAGATTCCCGCTATCTTTCGGCAGAACGACCAGCAACAATTCGTCATAAATCACTGAATTGAGGAACTGCTTCTCTTCACTGTCGCAGCTGCTCTGCACGGTTTTCATGCTGCCATCTTCGCATTCTTTTTACCCATGCCGGTGTCTGCGCTGACACTGTTGTACACAGTACCAAACATCAGCAATTTCGTGTATATTACGAGCATTTCAAATTCGCAATATGGCAACACGATTCTAACGTTAACAGCATTGTGTATGTAGATATAAAAAGGCGGCAGCAGCGAGAGTAGTCTCTGATTGCAGTTAATTTTTATTAGGTAGAAGAAAAAGTCTGTTCACACTTCGAAAAGTTTTTTATCGTTCTCCTTGTAAACACACTAGCCAGTATCGATGACTGATTTCGTAATACTATAACACTTGTCTACCGTTCGTATTCGGACACAGGTCAAGACCCTTCTTGTACTTCGTTATCTATCCAATCTTCCGGACTCAATGCTAGATCTACCTCATGGCCATTTTCGGCACGGCATTCTTCATGAATTCATTAAAGGGTCTACAGCACGTCTAAAAGTGTAAGGGCGTGTGGAGCGCAGCCGGAGGAGGCGCCGGTTGTCGCCTGAACCCGATACCAGGTTCCTGGTCCGGATTTTCCGCCCAGGCCAATCAAGCCTTCCATCGCTCCGGGGTCGGTGAATTGGTACCAGACGTGTTTGGGAAGGATAAAGCGCTGACTTGTCTATCGGCTGGTCACCGCAAGTCATTTTATGGCCAAATACGCATTCAACTCGCCTCCACGGCATCCCGTAGAAGCAGAATGCGTGGCGCGTCCCAAAGGGATTGAATAACGCCGTCCTTTATCCCTTTTTATCCTTTATCTACAGCACGTCAGGCAGCCGACCAAATTAACTATATATGGCTTGGGATCTGTCATTCATCGCACCTGTTATGAGTGGTTCGGAAAGTTTTTAAAGGGAGATTATTTACTTGAGGACAAAGCAAGGTCACGAAGGCCAATGAATTGTACGACACTGAACTACTCCAGCTTCTTCGTACCGATAGTAGGCGGACGACACGTCAACTGGCAGAGAACTCAAAGTGTCTCACAGGATAATGGGAATACATCTGAAGAATATTGGCTTTGCATGGAAATTCGGAGCTTGGATTTCACATGCCCTGTCAGACACTCAATGCAAAACCACATGTTGCAAGACTCACAAGAGAAACAATAAAGGAGCTGGGCTGGGAGGTAATGCCGCATCCACCGTATAGCCTTGACCTCGCCCGACTACCGTCTCTTCCTGCTCTCAAGCAAGAAATTGGTGGGAAGTATTCTGAAACGGATGAAGACCTCAACAATTGGATTCAGCAATGGTTCGACTCCAGAAGTGCAGTCTTTTAAGCGAGAGGAATTGGAAAAGCAACCAGTCTTTGGAGAAGTGTAGTGGGACAAAGTAGAGTTTATCTCAATTGATTTGACATAGCAGTTGTGAAGTAATAAATCTCTGAAAAAATGAAAAGACTTTTTTCTAACCTAATACTATACAATATTTTTTCTTGCTTTGTCCAACTTTAAAGATTCCCGTTCTCCGTACCGACGTCTTTCGCTCGTGCGCTTCAACATGCACGCCTCCTTTCTACGCTAGCGCCTTATGTACGTACCAGTTTAAGGAAGCCTTTGAGATATAGGGCCCGCTTTGGGGTTGTGTGCTTAGAAGGTCGTAGACTTGACGCGTCTTATAATTCGCATGCAAGACGTCCTCGCGGAAAGAATTTTATATAAATTTATCTTCGTTTTGCGATATCAACAGCTTTTACACATTGTTTTTCTTCCACTATAAGAAACAAGTGCGGGCCACTCTTCGACAATAGCAAATACCGGTCTAAATACTTGACGCCTGTTTTCTCCTCTTCATATTACCACTACCACATCTCGTTCATAACACCTCCCTTTCCATTTATTGGCAACGATCTCAATTTATCTAATTTCAAACAGGAATTTCCACATTACCTACAAAAGGATTGAAAAACACTCAAATCGAAAATATGTCATATTGGCTTAATCTACGGTATTTGTTTTGTTTAATATTTATGGCGCACTGTATGTGTAATAAATGAAGAAATAAATAAAACTTTTTTATTTATGTAAGACCTCTTTTGAAGTACTGTAGACGTGCACGATCTCCAGTAAAGCAAAATAGTATCAATCAGATAGAAATTGTAAAAAAAAAGATTTAAAAACAAATGTTCATGAGGAATGGTTTATTCGAAGTCTCTTACCCTGAAAGATTGGCCCGACCTGGTTCTACTTCGTCGTCTTCACTAAAATGAATTATTTATTATCGAAACCCTTTTAGAATTGTTATTAACTATTAACACCTGGATATTGGTAAAAATGAACTCTTCACTGCTTCCTCATTAAGCGGGATTACCAGAGGGTGCAATCTTAGGATTCAACCGCAGAAGCCGCACTCAACAATTTTTTCAAGAAACCTTTTTGGCTCGTGTTGTGGAAATCTGAAATGAGCTTCCTGCATCAATCCTCAATTCTTCGCCAAAAAACATCCAAATGCAAGTTAGAAAATTTTCCTAAACAGAAAGTATTTACATTTGTGTAGTTAACTACAAATTAATTTTTTGTAAGCGAAGACGATATTTTACTAGAATGTAGTAGCTTTTTCAGTGGATGCAACACTAAATTGCTTTCAGAAAAGAGCACGTTTCACTTTAAGCAAACCATCGAAGAAATCACTTTTGCCAATACTTGAAAGGCCAACTTTTGCTGTAGTCCTTTGTGCAGAACTGATTTTGCATCACTTTTGGCTCGATAAATATTCTAGGTTCTACTATGATTTGGTTCTCTTGTTACAAAACTGCCGGGACGAAATGTCGCTGTTGCGATCGGTGGCCCCACAGGCTGAGGTGTTCCTCGATTGCCTTGGTGGCTCCGTGTCGCTCCAAGGGCACCGGAGGGTCCCAGATCTTACCTAACCCCACGGGACTCCCCACGTATTGCCACAGTCGTACGTATTGCCCAAACGTATTGATCACTCTCCAGCTGTCGCGACTGGCCTCCTCTCCTGACCTCGAGCCACCCGGCTCCTCAGTTCCCACTCTGCTGCAGGGGGCAACCCGGACCCAAGGGAACCCACAAGACCACGGCAATGCACATACACACAATACCCTATATGAAGGGACTCACCCGGTTTCTCCACACGGCACACCGTATCGTCCGTAAGGTTTATTGCCTTCGCAGCCAGTAGACATCGAACAGTATGACGAAAGGAATAACGAATAGTCAGGCGTCCTCCATGGCCGTCGTAGTGAATTCTCCTGGAGCCGCGGGGGTGAGCGTGAGGCTCACCCGACCCCGCGGCCCTCTCCTTGCGCCTCCGTCCGTAGTGTCAGCAGCAGAAATTGCAGGGACGAGGCACCGCGGTAGCCATCCGGAATAGGAGCAGGCGAGAGGTCGGCAGACCTCGTCGCGGGAGCGCAGGGACGTCGAATGGCCGCGCGCCGGACGAGAGGAGGCGGCGCGCGCCGATCGATGGTGCTACGTCACCAACTTTCCCATGCTCCCAGGCCGATCGAGGGTGCCTCATCGGCAAGCTACCGTGGGAAACAGCGCGCCCGGGCCGGACACGGACCGAGGAGCGATCGCGGTCGCGACACTCCCGGCCCACGAAGAGTGACCGGCTGGACTTCTTCCCCATGGGGGACTAGCGCTGTCGGCTGCCTCCTACTGCTGGGCCTATTGCCCTTTTAGATGAGGAGGCGGAGGCGTCCTGAGAGGGACCCACGAGGGTAGTGAGGCGATCACAGCCCAACGCCACAACCCCAGTTGCAAAAACAGGGAGTGGCTGACGGGAGGACGCCTTCACACGTATTGACACAAAGGAAGGGGCGAGTCACACATTCCTACCTCTACCTGGAAGGCCTCTTGGCACATGCCCAGAGACGAGGCCGCTTACCTACTTACAGAATGTGGACTACGCCGACCGTAATGAGTGAAGAGAAGAGAGCCACGAAGGACGGACTGACTGAAGGATGAGCGGTTACCTACTGGCCGGCGAGGGTTAGCTAAACTACGTGATGGACATATAGGACTACTAAACTACTGCGGTAAACCGATCGAACTACTATACTACTACGAGGAGGAAGCTAACACGGAATATAAAAACCTACAGATGATAACAACTATAAGATGAACAGATAGAAAACGTACTGCGATAGGATAACGGAATGAATAAGAAACTAATATAAAAAGTACACATCGGCATAGTCGCCGTGGCTCTCAGACGAGCCTTCCCGTAACAACAGACAGTAGAAAAAAAAACATCAACAAAATATTACATCAATACCACTATAGAAAACTACTACAGAAAAGACTACGTAATGACTAAGGGGGACAACAACGCTGATACGCGATTCAGGGGGCGACGAGGGAGTCAGGGCTGCTGCGGGAGCGTTCCGTCACGAGGACGTACTTGCTCAACCGCGCCCCGACGAGCGGCCATACTCCTCGACCATAACCATCATGCCGTCTCGCCCATCGAAGCGCATCCCAACCAGACCGATCCCTCGCATCGCTATCGCCGTTGGCTAGAATCAGCACATCACATGTGTTCCCGGAAAAGGAGGTTGGAAATCTACCGACTGAATAGAGGAGAAGCTATTTGCATGCAACTGATAGAAAGGGAAGCTACTACAACTACGCATGCAACTAAATAGAAAGATACTACAAGTGACTAAATAGGAAAGAAGAAAGGAGGAACAGAACTAAAACTAAGGAAACCATTACGGCGTCTCGTGGCCTGATGCCATGCGCCGGTTTCCTACGCGGAAATACCGCATGCCGTAATGACGAGAATCTGTAAGTAAATAAAAGACCGTATTGACTAAGGGAAGGAAACGTTCCTACTAGAGCTGGCTGGCGCCTGCAGGTGGTGTGCACGGCTTGACGGCTTCTGGCCGATGTTGTTGACCGGCTTGGTTGACGAGCGCGGGGCGTAATCTGCAACACTGCAGTATCCTTACCTCTCAACTTACCATGACGCCACTCCTGTCGCTCGTGCTCGTTCTCTGCCGTCTATTTGCTCTGCCACTCTAGCTCCTACCGCTTCAACTTCCCTGTAATGTCTCAATGTTACAACATTATCGTATTGACTGTATATCTCTCGTTGGAAACCGTATTGAGTGGGTGGAACGTATTGACTGCTCAGGTGGAACGTACTGACTGCTCAAACGGCTTTTGCCTCGGCTTACCACGAGCCGCCTCCGCTACTAAGCTCGTCCTCGTCCTTGGGCGAGGCCTCCCGGCGAGCAGGAGAAGGAGCTCTCGGGGGAGATCGACAGAAATTGCGGAAGGACGGTCGATGATGACGTGGTGCCTGAGGGCTGGCTCTGCTTCCCTGGGGAGGAGAGAATCCTCCTGTGCGGAACCGTGGACGTGAGTCGCGGCGGACGGGTGTCGGAGGCTCCTGCTGACGGCGTTGTATCGATGCCCTAGACGCCGGCCGACGTGCGTAACCGGAAGTAGATGGCTCCTGGTGTTGAGCTGGAGTCGGTGGCCTGTGTGATCTTCTCGTCCGCTCGGTCTCCTGACGGGCTCGATCTGCTAGCTTCCTGGGCAGCGGGTGCTTCTGCGGTGGTGTTACGTCCCGCGGATAAGGCCTGTAGGTGTAGTCCGCCATCTGCTCGTAGATGTGGTCTTTCGTCCCACGAACGTCGATCACGACCGTGGGGTTGTCGATGCAGACGGCTCTATGATGGCCTTCTCTGTTGCACCGGCTGCAGGGATCCCGGCGGACGCATTCCCCTCGATGTTGACGGAGGCAGTTGCAGCATAGCATGTGGTCCTTGAGGATTTCCACTCGATCCGAAAGGCTGGTATGCTTCGGGCAATCTCCCGAGAAGTGATCGAGGTGGTTGCAGAAGACACATGCAACGCCCTTCGGCGGCTGCGGCAGCGGTGGATATATGTGGGCTGCCGGTGATTCCTCCCATTGATACGTATTGGGGGTCGGCCACACGTCTTCCGGTGCTGGCGTCGGTGTTGGTGATCGTCTCCGGCTTGGTCCTGGGCGGTCTTCTTGCGTTGGCGGGGCAGGCCGTCTGTGCGGAGTCCTCATGGTGGAGTCTTGTTGCCGCTGCCTTGGTGTTCTTCGTTGTGTGTCCTCATGGGATTTCTTTGCAGGGCAGGCTTCTTGACTCCGCTGATCCGGCGACGTGGGTCTTGTGCGTCGCTGTCCGCGATGTTCTTGTCGTGCTTCCGGGCGTCCATCTGTCCGAGTCGTAGGCGTCTGCTGGGGTCGTACAAACTGCGGGATGACTACTGGCAGCTGAGCAGACGTTGCAGATTCTGCCGAGCCGAAGGGAGCAGAAGACCCTGAAACGGATGTTGATGGCCCCGTATGCGCTGGGGCTTGGGTCGTGGTCTGACGTATTGACTGTGGGGGTTGCGTAGTGTGTGCGGTCATGGCAGACTGCTGGCCCTGTTGCTCCTGAAGCATGCGGTCTACCTCGTGTGTCCTGAGGTAGCCGCGCGTATTGTGGATCATGAGGGCGTCCGAGTAATTCTCGCGCCACCAACGTAGTGTCTCTATGTAGGAGCTAGGGTCCAGCGTCTCCGGCATATTCGCCTGCATGAGGTGGGTGTACTCTGCATCCTCCTCGTCGTGAGGAGTCACCCTATGATGAAGGACCTGAAGCATTTGGTAAGCTTCAAGGACCCTAATCATGCGTGTGGCGTGAGCCGTGACCGCGGACGCGTATTGAAGGGATTCTCTGAATAGGTCCTCTGTAATGTTAAAAAGTTGGAGCGTATTGCGAAAGTAGTCTTGGTGCGTCGATGGAGTCAAAAGACGCGGTAATACCAGTTCTGTGAGCTGGTCTCGCTGAACGTTAATGGACGTAATTTGATACGTCAGTTCGTGGATCCAGCCCATCAGAACAGTGTAAGAGTAACGTAGTGGGCTGCCACGGCCGAGAAGAACAGCCAGATTATGAAAAGAATGCGTGGCTTCCGTGGCAGCATTGAGAGTGAGCCGTAATGAGTGAATAATTTGCGCGGCCGCCTCATGATCCTCCGTCCTCACTAGGGTCGTTTCCCTATGAGGGATCTTGAGGTACTTGACGAGGTCGCGCAAAATATTGTTTGACACTATGTAGTCGTACACGGTACGGAACTGGGAAGCTGTGAGCTCCTCGACCGTTCCCGTGTCTCTAGACTGTGCCTGTGGGGCAAGCGAAGGGGTCTGGGAGGATGAAAGGGCTACCCCTACTGAAACGTTGGGTTGAAGGGGGGTGTTGGGGGACCCGGTACCCTGGAACTGGCCGCGAATGGCGTCCAGCAAAATGCGATAACGAATTTGATCCTGTTCCCTTTCCAGCTGCTCCTGCGGATTCGTCTGCTCAACCCTCTGATCAGTCCGCATTGACCTTCCCTGTGGGAGTGCGGATGTCGGCTGGTGAGCGGATTCCTGCGCTGGGGCTGCAGGACAGGGCCTCGGATCAGTGGGGAGCTGCGGAGCTTGGGGACGTGCGGAATTGTGCTGGGTCCCTTTTGATGAGCCTTCCGAAGAAGGCGCCCCTGAAACTGCAGAACGACTTTTGACCCCGGGGGTGGTTTGCGAATTACCCATAGGGAGGGGTTGGCTCCGCAGTGTGGGGGCTTCGCTTGCCTTCGTATTGACCGCCGTATTGGTTGCAGCCTCGGACTGCATGTGCTCTGCCCAGGAGCCTTGAATCTGCGGTGGAATGGAGATGGAGGTGCTCAACTGGGCTGTGGGAGCTGTGGCAGAAACCGAGGACATCGTAGTGGCTGAGGACGTTACGGCGACGCCGTGCGTCGTCGTCGTAGTGACCGTAGTGACAGATACATCCGAAACAACAACTGAGGACAATCTCGCGGAAAGTCCGCCATCAACCGTAGGATCAAACCTACCTGCGAATCCTTGTCCTCGCCCGCTGCGGCTTCTACTGCTACGTCGATTGTCACTTCGTCCGCGTCGGTTGCCGTGATCGGACTCCTGACCACGTGAGGATCCTTCGGTTGAACGTCCAGCCATGTTGGAATAAACGCGCTGTGAAAGTGGGTCTGGAAGGGAAGGGTTAACTGATATGAAACTAAGATAGTGCACTACGAGGATGTTGAAATGAAACTAGAAGCAGAAGAGTGATGTGGGGTTGAGAAGCTGTCGAGACGATTAAGGAGAATAGAAAAGAATGATGAGATTGTAATTAATACTACAGAGGTGCTAAATGGAAGGGAGATAAGGAAGGATAGAAGAGGAACGGTAAGCAGAGATGAACGGAGAACGTGAGAAGGAAAGGGAGAAGTGGTGAAGGAATGTACGACTACTATTTCGCAATGCGCGCGCTATGGCTGGCGCCCAGAGCACTTTCGTGGTGTGACCTGACGCTTGGACTTGAGCAAGGCTTCATGAACCGTATTGACGGCGTAGCACGAAATGAGCGGTGCAAGCGACGATGTTGAAGGAGCGGCGATGCTTAGGAGGGATGAATGAGAAGATGAATGATCGACGAAGAAGATCTGCTATTAGAAGAGGTGTGTATACGAGAGAATAGAGGAAGCTAGGGTGACAATAAGGAATGATGAGATGGCAAGAAGAGAGAGTGACGATGTAGATGAGGGAGACGAAAGCATGAAATAGGATAAATGAGCTTACTATGAGGAAAGAACTAACTGTGAAAGTAGCGAAGAAGCGCAAGTGAGGAAAGATAAGCTGTGAGAAGAGTAGAAAAGGAGGCACTACGAAGAGTTGGTTATAGGAGGTAATGACAAAGAGGCGGAAAGAAGGACACAATTAATAGAAGGAAAACAAGAGGAGATAAAACGGAAAGACAAATTAGAAAAGTGTCGACGAGAGGATAAGGAGAGTGAAAACGAGGAAGGAAGAGAAAGGAGTGAACAAGGAATGAATGTTGAAATGCCGCTATTTCGTAATGTGCTTGCTGGGGGTGCACTGGTCTGATGGTTTCGTTGCAGGACCCCTACGCTCGGCCTAACCACAGCCTTTTGCCTGTGACTTGCCTGCAGCGGGACGACGTATTGAGCGAAAGGAGCTTAAGAAAGAAAAGTTTGCTTCGTATGAAGCACAAATGAACGTAGACTGAGCTACGTGGAGCGTACTGAGGCTTGACGATAGATACGTATTGAGTCACACCTTAGCGGTGTCAAGTGAGAGTGAAGCGTGTAGATTGGAGAGCTAGCTGAGCGTCAATGCGGGTGGAGGTATGAGCCTGTGTCGCTAGATGGGCGCGACTGACCGAACGTGAGCCTTTGTGACCGGAGGTGTTGTAACGGTTGGCACGGTCACTCAGTGACGCCTCTGAACCTTTTATGGCTGGCCGGAGTGGGGGGAGTCGAGGCGATGGATACATGTGGATAGGGGATGAGACGAGTAGGGGCTAGATAAGAAAGTGAGGATAAAGAGAACGGAGATGAAGACTACGATGAGAGGAGGTGTATTGGCTAGAAATGTATGAAGGGAACTACCCACTACGGGACTGTGGAGGAGGAGGAGACATACGACTACGAAATGGATGGAAGAGAAGAAAGAAGACTGTTAATGACTACCTAGCTATGAGACTGCAAGGGGTGTAATAGGAGCGACTGCACTACGAACTAAATAAAGGAAAGAGGAGGGGATGCTGTTGAACCAGAGCGACTAAAATGAACATGAAAGGAGCTTGACAGAGACAGAGATGTACAACTGCATGGAATTAAAGGAGACTGTTAAAACTACTAGCAAGGAGAGGTTAGACAGGTGAAATGCGGGGACTACAGGAGAGAGATGAAGAGATGAAGAGCGAATCGAGGCTTGAAAAGGAAACTTAACGACTCATCCCACTTCGTCCCTTGAAGGACGTTCTCGCTGCCCATGGCTCGATGTTACTATCCAGGTCGACGGCGTGGGCTTCGGCTTCTCGTGAGAGAGCCTACTCGTGAAGCTATCTAGGAACTGCGCCGCCGGTGTTACCCTTGACCAGTTGCGACCACTTCACGTGCCTGCGTAACGACCTGAACGATACTGCCAAGGGCCAACTTCTGTCCAAAGAGGCACTGGCTGTCACTTCTCGTTGTGTGGCTCCCGGCTCAACCTCTATGATGTTCCTAATGACGGTTCTGGAGCCTGCGGAGCAGGGTAACGTATTGAACGGAGTATGTCACGCAAATCGTAGTGGCTGCGAGTCGGTTGAACACGACCGCAGGATAGAGTATGCCCTTTCGGCCGTATTGCATCTCGACAGCAATCGGTTAGCTTAAAGCCACCTAAAGATTCCAGACGCTTCCGCTGTGGTCCTTTTACGGACGATGTTGACTGCGGAATGTCGTATCGATCACCCGGGAAACATATGTTTAAGGACTCACCGTTGGCCTGATGGTAGGCCTTCCTATCCTCGATCGGAGTGTTGGTGTCGTCAATCGAGTCCAATGGAGTCCATTGAGGGCATGATCGGTCGGGATTCGCTGGTCTCGCGAATCGGGTTCTTGCTTCTCCGACGTCCTGGTCGACGCAACTGGAACGACAGTACGGGGGCGAAACGCCGAACTACATATGGCTCTACGAAGGGTATGACTACGACTATGAGAGAAAAGTAATGCTAATAGGTGAAACTACATAAACTACGGACTGAAATGATATATATGTATTATACTAACTATACTACTGTACTACAAACATTACCGAGATACCGCTATGTGCAGGAAGAATACTAAGTTGGGGTGAAAGTTTGAAAGATAGAACCTACGATACCGTCGTCGTCTACCTGTGCGTCGTCGCCCTGCCTCCTTACGTGGGTGTCTTCGCCTGGGGCTGCCTTGTTGTGGTCCGTGACTCCGTCGTTGTAGGGCTCCATCGCAGGTGATGTGACAACTCTACCGCTTCCGTAGTGATGTCATGAGACGCACCGTATTAATTAGACTCAGCTCGTCTATTTGACGGTTTGCTGTGTGCGTAGAGTCGAAAACCTTGTTTTCGATTGCACATACCGTCACACGAGCGAAACAATGTTGCGTCTCGTTATCGTATTGAATGCGTATTGGGTGGTATACGTAATGACTTCCGAACTTTAAGACGATACAGTTGGGACTCTTCACGGTAGGTGGATGTTAGGATGTCGGAGCATTTTACCGTAGCACGCCGGTATAGACCCTTGCGGCTAACTTGACGGCTCCAGGATTCCGTGAAGGGGGTTTCGCCATGTATTCGGAAATGTGTGGACTGCCACACCTTATCAAGCGGTCCGGGGCACAGGTCAGCAGCAGCCACGCCGCTACTGACTCCGCTAGCCGGACGAAGCAGGCTACTTCGAGTGGGGATCTCTCCGCTTGGGGGTGTCTTGGCAGTCTATGGCTGGCCTGTGCAAGTCCCTCGAGTCGGTTCCTTCCCCATAGGGTCGGATCGCTTCTCGACAGGCTTGGACACGTCAGCCCGTATTGATTGGGTCGTGCCTGGCACGGAACGGTCCCGCGCCCCGATGCTGCCCTTTCCGAGCCGTTCCCGCTCCGCGATTCAAATCGCGGTTGAGGAAGGCTCCTCGGATGGACTTCGATTTTCGCGCCGACTTCGATGTTAGTGCGGGAGTAGTCGTCGGACTCTACCGAACGTATCGATCCTTCAAGGCGCCAATCATACACAATACGCCGACGAGCGACCGAACGACTGGCACCGACGGAGAGACAAAGATGGAACGTATTGGAGCCACCCGAGGCCACGGAGGAAGGATAGAAGGGAAAGGAGAGGGAACTACGACTAAGAGAAAAGACAGAGGACTACTAAGATAACTACGTGGGGGAAGAAGAACAGCTAAAGTAAGAGGAACTAGAAGAGTACGAAAAGATGAGGAAGAACTAAACAGGGGGGGGGACGTATGCCCACTAAGCGTAATGAATAAGCCCCACGGACTAAATACCCCGCGTGTGCGGATGAGAAACCGTGAGAGACACCTATACTTACAAAGGGAGGGGGAACCCGAGCATAAACCCAAGAAAATAGAAGGGGGAATGGGGGAAAAAAGGGGGGGGGTAGTTACTAAAAAACCCGAAAACCTAAAGAACCCAAGGCCTGGGCGGAGAGTTGCCGCAGAGTGAGCGGCTGAGGCTAGGGAGAGGCCATACTGGGAATACGAGTGAGCGTATTGAGATGTTACCGGTACGACAGGGCTGTTGAGTAACGTATTGACAAGAAGGGGAAGTGCGAGCACTGTGCGCACAAGTAGAGGGACCGTGCGCGTACCTCGCAGAAGAGTACCACCAGAGTGGCAGCGGGGCCCAAGCAAGGACAGACCCAACCATAACACCGATCCACACTACCTCAGCGGATGGCCAATCCGCATGGTATAGGATGTGGGAGCTTCCCCTAGGTGCGGCCGGAGAAAACCCGTTCCGGCACTTACAGAATTTAGCGGTCTAGACCTCACTGTCCTTTTGCCCTCTCGGAGCAGCTCTAGCCCCGTCTGCCATCCGAATGTTCCCCAACGCTGGTGTCCTAGGCGCCACGCTACCCAAAGGGACCCCCGGCGCATCAGATGGCTGGTTGCCACAGTCCAGCCGGACTTCTGCACCGGGGCCAGTGGGCGCGAACTAACCTAGTGCGCTTTTGGCCCCAACCCGCACAAAAGCCCCAACCATCACGTTACCTAATTCCCAGGGGAGTGCGGGGGAGGAAACACCTCGCACAGGGGCGTGGTAGCGCCGTTTTTACGGTCAGGGTAACAACCACTGACCAACGGGATCGCTTACCAACGGCCGGATGCACCATGTTGCGATCGGTGGCCCCACAGGCTGAGGTGTTCCTCGATTGCCTTGGTGGCTCCGTGTCGCTCCAAGGGCACCGGAGGGTCCCAGATCTTACCTAACCCCACGGGACTCCCCACGTATTGCCACAGTCGTACGTATTGCCCAAACGTATTGATCACTCTCCAGCTGTCGCGACTGGCCTCCTCTCCTGACCTCGAGCCACCCGGCTCCTCAGTTCCCACTCTGCTGCAGGGGGCAACCCGGACCCAAGGGAACCCACAAGACCACGGCAATGCACATACACACAATACCCTATATGAAGGGACTCACCCGGTTTCTCCACACGGCACACCGTATCGTCCGTAAGGTTTATTGCCTTCGCAGCCAGTAGACATCGAACAGTATGACGAAAGGAATAACGAATAGTCAGGCGTCCTCCATGGCCGTCGTAGTGAATTCTCCTGGAGCCGCGGGGGTGAGCGTGAGGCTCACCCGACCCCGCGGCCCTCTCCTTGCGCCTCCGTCCGTAGTGTCAGCAGCAGAAATTGCAGGGACGAGGCACCGCGGTAGCCATCCGGAATAGGAGCAGGCGAGAGGTCGGCAGACCTCGTCGCGGGAGCGCAGGGACGTCGAATGGCCGCGCGCCGGACGAGAGGAGGCGGCGCGCGCCGATCGATGGTGCTACGTCACCAACTTTCCCATGCTCCCAGGCCGATCGAGGGTGCCTCATCGGCAAGCTACCGTGGGAAACAGCGCGCCCGGGCCGGACACGGACCGAGGAGCGATCGCGGTCGCGACAGTCGCGAAGAAAACTGAATCGACCAAAGAGGGATTTCGATTTTTTCTTTTCGATTCCGAGAAAAGTTCTCGTCACCTCTTGCTTTTTTAACACCATTTCTATGCCCCTTCTTACTCTTTTAAGTAACTAAAACAGCAATGACCGCAAACATAAGCAATACCCAAAGGAACATCAAGGGACACTTCTATTCATAGACAACCTTATATAAAATATAACTTTAGAAGCTAGCGGTGCCGTAGTTTTCTCATAGAAAGCGCCTTATTGAACCACACAATTAGTGTGAATGTCCATGTCCGTGAGATACGTCACCTCATATGACTCATCGTAGTGTCACTGACCTATCAAATCATTTCCAAACCCTACTAGTTCAGTCAATTGTGTGCTTCTATGTTAAAGCCTTGTTTAACAAATACTTTGCTTTACTGGTTTGTATTAGGCTTTTGCGCATGAAATGGCCGATTTTGCTACCTCAATATCTGGGCGATTTTTCATGGCTACGAATGTTCCCGTATCAGGCTATCTGGCGCTCACCCAGTCGAGGTTCGTAAACCTGCAAACTGCCACGGGTTGTTCATTGACCTCCCTTGTTAGTTCGAGTCTCGCTCAAATCAACGAAGTCTTGTATCTCTCTATCCTCGATGAATTGCTACCAGATTCGCCTGGACAGAATAACCATTGACGTGTTCATCAGTTGGCCATCACTATTGATCTGTTGTTTCTGTAAAAACCCTGTAGCTAGGTTCAAGCAGATCGCCTTCGGTGGATGGATAGCACCCGAAAATGCCCTTTCGAATAAACTCAATGAGGAAAGTCAGCAAATGCCTCGTCGATCACTGCTGAAAACCAGTTTCGGCAGT
Organism: Heligmosomoides polygyrus bakeri; assembly: GCA_947359475.1. Classification (NCBI taxonomy): domain Eukaryota; kingdom Metazoa; phylum Nematoda; class Chromadorea; order Rhabditida; family Heligmosomidae; genus Heligmosomoides; species Heligmosomoides polygyrus. The sequence goes on from OX375867.1 coordinate 20,873,084, forward strand.
CTTTCGAAAAGCAATAACTGCAGGGGACAAGTCATTTTATTGCCGAAAATCATGCTCAAACTCCTTTTCGACTTTTCACTTGCACTGGCCTGTCGGATTCCGCCTATTGCCTCGTGGCCGATGTTCGCGTAAATCACTCCCATCCATGGATTCCATATTTTAATGTGTTTCTAAGGAAGTCTTTAGATGTGATCAGAATCAGATATTCATTCACGATTAAGACGGCTGGGTTTGAGATGCTGTACATGGGGTAGAAAATTGCTTCTGCAGCTCATTTGTAACACACTTCTCTTCGAGCTTGTGCAAGAGGATTGTCTAACGAGTAAACACTGCCTTTTCAGTGTATTCTTTTACATTTTACGCTAGCCCTCTTTCATAGTTTCCCACTTTTGCGAAGTAAACAGAATGAGAGTCGCATCACATGCTTATGGACTCGAATACACAGATGTGGATCAATCGAAGTGCAACACGGTTGCAGTATGAGATTACAATTTGTCGTTATTTCACTGTGAAAGATTGTATAATCTTATATTTATTCCGCAGATTGATTGTGTGCTCACCTTTTTCAATCGAAATTCTTAGAATAACTCTTTCGATAGAAGTCAAGCAACCGGTTTTCTGTTGAACAGTGCAAGAGGATTGTCTAACGAGTAAACACTGCCTTTTCAGTGTATTCTTTTACATTTTACATTTTCTAAGGAAGTCTTTAGATGTGATCAGAATCAGATATTCATTCACGATTAAGACGGCTGGGTTTGAGATGCTGTACATGGGGTAGAAAGTTGCTTCTGCTGCTCATTTCAGGAAATGTTGTCCTTTATAGTCGGGTTCCGAGGAGCGGAACGAGGTTAATGTTTCTTCAGTTTTTCTTGTGTCAGCGTTGGTTTGCTAGCTTTCGCTGTGAAAATTTTAATGTGCGGGATGCACCACATACTGGTCGTACAATCACTTCTGATGACGACAAAATAAAGGTCCTAATCGAAACTGACCGGCTAATCATCAGCTTCATTTTCATTAGCATCTGTCCCGCTTGGCGGCGAGGTCCTTCTGCCGCCTCGCCGCCAAGCGGGACATGAACGTTCCCGGGATCTTCCCGGCTTCCCACGGGAAGCGAACGAGGCGAAAGAGGAGGAAGGAAAGAGAGAGGCGAGAGATGATATAGCTATGATATCGCTTATCTCCCGCTCCCGCCGCTTCATGAATACGGCCTCTGGTCTGGTGACGGCGATTCTCCCGATCAAATGCTTAATCAGGATGCGCACCAGCTATCTTTAAGTCCAGGTGCAACGCATCTAGCCAACGTTGATTCGGGCGTCTTCTGGGCCGCTTTCCAGGGACTTCAAAGTTCAGGCCAATCTTACGGGCAGTGTTATCGTTAGCGCGAAGGATGTGGCCATACCAACGAAGACGAGCTTCGTGCGGTTTAACTGGCCAGCGAATGACAACTCGAGTGAGGTGCTTCACATATCGAATTCCGCCGTTTACTTCCACTCACAGCAGCCATGGTTACGTAAACAAACTGGATGATTGTGTTCTTCACGATTTAAAGGAAATCCACCTCACCAAATGCACTAACATATGCGAGGGTGTAGTCTAATTCGAGTTGTTTCGAAGGAAACAAACTATTGACTCGAATGTCTACTGCCGTCAACTATCGAAATTGAACGAAGAAGTCGAAAAGAAACGCCTTGAACTGGCCAATGAATTTATTTTCCATCATGACAACGCCAGAGCCCACAGCTCTCTGATAACCCGCCAAAATGAACAGCTCTATTGAGAACTGAAGCCACATCCACTCAATTAGAGGGGGGGGGGCAAAAGTGATGAGACTCTCCATGCCGTGTCCATATATCTCGTAACTGCAGTCTGGTTTTGTGCTTCTCGTATTTGTATGTTTGTATGCTACTTACTGAAGCCCATCTGAGAAGATACCACTTCCGCCCTTTCCAGAAGCATGCCAAAACCGCAGTCTGTCTCATGCCGAAACCCCGGTCTGACGAGTCGACCTGTGTCGCGCAAATCCCAATTCCCAACCCCGATCAGCCTGGACAATCTTAACTCAGGATGAGAAGTACGTCTTCTACCTTAACCCTGCCAAGCAGCCAGTCTGGGTGAGGCCTGGTGACCTGTTACCGACCTTCGTTCGGCGGGATGTTTACGGCGAGAAGCATGTTCTGAGCTTTTGAGTCTGCGCCCATGGACCGGTATACTGGAAGCTGTTTAACAAAAGCACGACGACGGACTCCAAGGCCATGGTAAACGAAATAGAAGAGATGGACCTGCGACTTGAACTTATTCAGTCGCAGCGCGTCAAGAAGGTCCTCCTCTTCGACAACGCCGCACCCTAGCGGCAACAAGTGACCACGGATAAGCTTGGCCATCTGGGCTACGTTCAAATGCTTCATCCACCGTATTCGCCGGACATCTTTCCATGCGACTACCACTACTTCTTGAGCCTACGTGACTTCCTGGTCGGAAGGGACACAAGAACCCAAGCAGTCCTTGGCAACCATATCGAGTAGTTGATCAACACCAGGCCCAAGCAGTTCTGGAAGGATGGGATCAGGAAGTTGGCTGAGCGATGGCAGCAAGTCGTTGACCTTAACGGCATACACATTCCTCAGCATCGTTGATTTCTAATTGAGTTATAAAGAGATAAAGAAATTTGTTGAATTTGTCTAATTACTTTTGGAACATCCTAATAGCATTCCCGCCCGGTCAGCAGGAGGCGCGAGTTCGAGTCCGCCTTGTGCTAGAGTTTTGATTGCAACTAATCACCGTCCGGTCAACCTGTTAAAAATGAGTTGTAACAGTTCTTCGATTCTAAAATCAAAGGCTTCTTCGAACGTGGAATTCCTCAGCTTACCGAAAGATGGTAAAAGGTCGTTCAACAAAGTGGCCTGTATATCGTCGATTTATGTTTGGTGTTAAGACCTATAAATTCGCTTTGAAATTATGAAGAAAGGGACATTAATTATCGAACAACTGAATACATGAATATTACTGTTATTATACACATCGTAGTGGTTCAATTTGTTAGTAAATCTGCCCAAGTCAGTGGGATTGTTTTCGGCTGCTTTTTAGAAGATAATCTCAATGTCAAAATAAAGCCAGGGAACAGTTATCAACAAAAACACCAAGATGAGCCATGCATCCTATTCCAGAGTGATATCACAGATGCCTGTGCTCTTAACGAACAAGACTTAAAATGCACTGCATCTTTTTGTAATTCTCGCTTGGACTCTCTGTCTGGCGTTGTCGCAAATGACGAAACTACCAATTCGGTGGGCAGGGTGGATTTTTCCGTTTGGGAATAATTTTAGGGGTAGACTGCTGGTGAGCTTCAATTGATCAGCATCCGCGACGTAGAATCTCTCTTCCTTCCTTGTGTTATTCATCCATTGCCAACTCCAAGCATTTGGAAACCTAGCGTAGATCTGTTATAGATCTCAGCACTGGTGCAAAAATCTTTAGTCGAATGCTCCCCCACAAACTTAAGGTAAGACTTCTTGTTTCGTGACATAAGAACAGCCGCCACTAAAAATCAATGAAATCTTGAAAGTGCCCTAATTTAATAGACGGCACCAGCGAAAGAATAGTCACAGGGGAATTGGCCTCAATTTCTTCATAACCATTCGGCAAGACAAGGCATTTTTTATCGTATTGACGGCAAGCCGCTTGCGGAGTGCGTGCTTACTCTTATCCACATCTCTCGGACTATCTTTCTCAGTTTCTTTCCGTTGTGAAGGTCTTCTGACAGCACAGGAAAGCAGAACAATGTCGATGAACTTACAATTACTCTGACGTCTCCTACATCACCTATCATATGGTCTTCGAGATCACTTGCCTAATTGCTTCAAAATCTAGTGTTTATAGGAGCACTGTCATTCCGAAGCGGCTCAATTTCTTTCTTAAGTTTTTTTATTTCTTAAGTTTGGTTTTGAACACTATGTGTCACGGTAGCGTGAAGGATACTTAAGGTCTTCTTCCGAGTGAATATTAGATGAATGAAGTCTCAGCTGAAGCTGAAGACGCTACTACTTTGCCGATCATTCGCAATGCAGCAACGAGCTGGAACAATAGCAATATTCGGGCATATGCGCTATCTATTACTATGCAATGTGTCGTTTTTAGAAAACTACAGCGAGAGCTTCACAAGACCATTAGCACCATAAGTGAGTCGAGGACTCAGCTATGGGAGAAGAGAGTAGAAAGGAAAATGTGATGAGGTAGCTAGAGCGCGTCGCTCAATTTGGGTATTTAGCCACCGCTTCATTTGATGGAAGCTTACCCAAAGCTGAAGTATCTTATAAAGGCCAAAATAATAATGTACCTACCGTTGTCTTTAAGAAATCTGATGGTATGTAAATAATGGCTATGAATGGCAATCGTTCGCCTTCCATGATTTTTTTAACATGTGTCTCCACACACCCTAGGTTTTCAGGTCAAAAGGGTGAAAGAGACAAAGATGTGACATCATAATTTCTGGACCCAGCCGCACTATTTAGATGCAAAATGAGCGTACCGGTATGAGGACGATTCTAATAATAAAGAGGAAGGATACCTATCAAATCTTTGATCCTTATCTAATATTGTTTTATAGAAAAAATAGATCCAGCTCTTCAAGTGTGGAGAAAAGTGGAGTCGGATATCTTCTTTGGAACGAATTTTCGTAAAAGGTGCTGTAACACCGCCTACAAAGCTAGCCACTCCGTCCGAAGGCTCCTATCACGCCCGTAGTGGCCCCCAATGAATAATAATCTGCAGTACATCAGCAAATGACGTTCCAAATCGTACCAGACTTAGCCACTCCTTACTGTTTTTATATGATCGGGTTTTGATCGCATTTTTCTATGGACCACCCTGTATTTGTTCCTGCGCAGTACGCAGCGACTAAAACAGAGGGTGTGATCCTTCAAAGAAACTGACGGGATTACTTTCAAAAAAGCATTTTTCAACCGATGGTCCTCTGAAACCCGCGAAATCTAGTACTTTTTTTCAATGCAACTGATCAGCTTAAGGGCCACAAACGTTGAGTGCTGTACTGCTGATCGTTAATACGAAAAAGTAAACATTGGCAACATAGGACTCCAGGTTCCACAGCACAACTGATGTCAAAACAAATGAACGCGAAGCCATGTGTTGGTGGAGCGATAACGCCTTGTGGGAAGCAGAGCAGAACCTTGGCGGTTCTTTGTTCAGGAATCTCCATCATGAATCCATAACATCGAATGGGAATGTGATCAGTTCAAGCGTCCATCTCCCAGATGTCCAGCGGTTTATCGGCCAACAACTGTTTTCTTGAGAGCTTCGCCCTCAAAGTCCGATAGTAGACCACCATGGCCGCAGCGGTTCTTATTCTGTTCCTTAAGCCTTCATGCATCATTTCAGTAACGAGAATGGTCTCGCACACAATATACAGTACCGCCATGTCCTTTGGTCAGTAGCCGAAAAAGCCGCTTTGGAGCGTTCTAAAGCGGCTTTTGGAATAACTTTTTTTTTTAAATCAAGCACTTGTGAAAATAAGCATATAGTTGAGCTCGGCAGCTTGAGCTCTATCTTTTGACGTATAAATCTCAGAAGAGTTGAAAAATGCATATAGGCCCGACAGAATCAATCTAGTGGGCGCGACAACTTGTAGAGTGAACGTTTGGGAATTTTTATCGAAAATTTCCGGTCTTCCTACTCAGACATTGCTTTCAAACTTTCCTACTTTCTTGTGGAGTGTGCCCTGAGCAATGCATATAGAATCGAACCTATCAATCGAGTCGGCGCAATAGCTCGCAAATTGTTCGCACGGATGTTCGGAATGCGATTACTCTGTCAAGCGCGAACATTTCCGGCTGCAGCTCGAGGGTTTTGTAGGCAGCACAGGGTCCTAAAGATAGGCTAAAGCGCAACGATGACTCACCTGTATCACCTGTCGTCCCGTTGATCATCGACTTGCTCGAGCGGGCGCCAGCAGCGTCTCCATTCGTCCCTGTCGCGTGCCAGAGTGGTCCAATGGATCCTCCTCGCTCGAGGGACACGAAGAGCGTCATATCGGTCGTTCAGGGCTTTCACGAAGAAGTCCGACCAACGCATTGGTGGGCGTCCCGGTGTTCTCGTGACATCCCGCGGAATCCAGTCGGTAACGGCTCTCGTCCAGCGGGTGTCTGCGAAGCGCATTACGTGGCCGGTCCACCTAATTTTCGACAACTTGGCCCACGCGACAGCGTCTCTGATCTTCGAACGTCGGCGAAGCTCGGAACTCCGGAGGCCTTCTCTCACTTGCGTGAGTCGTGTCACTCCGAGCATCGTCCTCTCGATTCCACGCTGCGCGACGCTGATCGCGTGTTCATCCTGCTTTCGCATAGCCCAGGTCTCTGAGGCGTATGTTAGGGCAGAAAGAACGGTAGAGTCGAATAGGTGGGCACGGAGTCGAACGTTCTTCGTCTTCTTCGCGACTTCTTCGACGCTCTTAAAAGCTCCCCAAGCCGCTCGTTTCCTCCTGCTCAGCTCCGGCGCTAGGTCGTTGGCCATACTGACTTCGCGACCCAGATACACGTAGCTGGAGCATTCGGAGATGTTCGTTCCGTTGAGCGAGAATGGGGCATCAGAAACTTGTCCGTTCCTCATGAACATCGTCTTCGTAAGATTCAGCTGCAGTCCAACATTCCCACATACACGATCGAAGTCGGCCAGCATTCGCTCCGCCTGGCTGATGCTCGGTGTTATGAGCACGATGTCGTCAGCGAAACGAAGATGGTGCAGCTGCTGGCCGTCGACCTTCACTCCCATGTCTTCCCATTCTAGTTCGCGCATGACGTTTTCGAGGGTGGCGCTGAAGAGCTTCGGGGATATGGTATCCCCTTGCCGAACCCCTCTCCTTACGTCGATGACGACGTCGTTGTAGAATGGAGAGATCTTGGTCGTGAATCCACTGTACAGCTCTCGAAGGACTCTGATGTACTGAGTAGGAACGCCCTGAGTGAGCAGGGCTTCGTGGACGGAGTCGAATGCCTTCTTCAGGTCGATGAACGTAAGGCACAGCGGCAGCTTATACTCTCGCGACACTTCGATGAGCTTCGTAATGGTGTGTATGTGGTCGATCGTGCTGAATCCTCTCCGAAATCCTGCTTGTTCGCGTGGCTGTCCTTCATCCAGCGTTCTGCTGATCCTATTCAGGATGACTCGAGTGAACAGCTTGTAGACTACGGACAGCAGGCAGATCGGGCGATAGTTGCCAATGTCGTGCACGTCTCCCTTCTTGTACAGCAAGACGGTCTTGCTGGTCTTCCACTGAGATGGAACCTTGCACTCCGACAGGTATCGTGTGAAGAGCCGCGCCAGGGTGTTGATGAGCGCTGGCGGGAGGTTCTTCAGGTGTTCGGGTCTGATCCTGTCAGGGCCGGGTGCTGTACGTTTCTTCACCGACGAGATGGCGTGTCGGATCTCGGAAGGGAGAACAGAGGGAACGACGTATCCATCCTGCGGAAGATGGCATGGGGGCAGGTGGACGTGGCTATCGAAGAGATCGGAGTAGAAGTCGTGGATGATCTTCTCCATAGTCCTTCTGGAAGAGGTGACGGTTCCGTCAGGACGTCGAAGAGCGGTCATCTTGGTCTTGAAGTTGGCGAAGTTTCGGCGGGCATTGCGGATGCTCAACCCTGCCTCTGCTGCTTTAGCCAACACTTCCGCCCTTCTCTCCTTGAGATCTTCCTTTATCGCCGCTCTGCATAGCTTCGCAAGCTCGGACGTCAGCTGGTAGTTGCCTGACTCTCGTGCTGCTCCACGCTGGCGTATAAGCTCGAGAGTTTCCGGAGACAGGCGTCTCTTGGTGGTCTTCAAGCTCTCGGCTCCTTTAGCACTATCGTGGAGATGGTGCACGAAGCGGTCGTATTCCTCGTCGATGTTGTCCATGACGGCATCTTCCCAAAGGCCGGCAAGAGAGGTGTAAAGGTCCCAGTTGATGGTCGTTCTGGGATTCCTCTTCTTGAACTTCGCGGCCTTCTCTCCTTGGCGCGAAAAGCGAAACCTCGCGCGAAGGAGGCGGTGGTCCGATCCCGTGTAGAACTTGGGGACAACGGAGACGTCGGTCAGGCAACACTTGCGATTGAAAATGATGTGGTCGATCTCGTTGTGGAACTGGCCACCGGGAGATTCCCAGGTCCATCGTAGGGAGGGAGGCTTCTGGAACTGCCAGTTTCCATGGATGGTCTTGGTCGACATGATAAACTCAGACAGTCTTTCACCTTGCTCGTTCCACTCCAAACCGTGGGTTCCGATGCGAAGTTCTTCCGGCGACCTTCGCGGTCCGATCTTGGCGTTGAGGTCGCCGACGATCACCTTGTAGAAGGTGTGATCTTCCTTATAGAACTTCTCCAGCTCCACGTAGAAGGCTTCGACCTCTTCGTCGTCGTAGTCGGATGTTGGGGCATACGCGACGAATACGGTCAAAGCTGGCACGGAACCACATCGCTTCAGTCGCAGACGTCCGATTCGGGTTGTCAGAGACTCGTACGAATCGATGTTCATGGCCAAGTGCGTGTTGACGAGGACACCAACGCCGCCTACTCCCCTGCTGTCGCATGTTCCGAGGAACAGTTCTTCTCCGGAGTCGTAGGCGGCGTGTAGGGGGTGGTGTCTTCTCGTCTCGGTCAGTCCGATGACGTCGTACTTGATCTTCCTGGCTTGCATCACCAGGTCCTCGACGGATGCTTCCGATGCTAGTGTGCGGGCGTTGTAAGTACAGATCGTCATCCTAGTCCTTCTCAATTTGCGCAGCCTGGTTAGGCCCTGAGATTTTAGCAGCCTCTCCGTACTCGTCCTTCCCATCGCTGCAGAAATGGGGGCTCTTTCGGGGTCAGGGGAATGAGGCCCTTTAGTGCTGCTGTGTTTGACTTCCTACAACACGGGTAGCTAGTCAGGCTCTGTCGTGCGGGCGAAGAACTCCGAGCAGCCAGCCAGACTGCCCGAAGGGACGGGGCGAGACTTTTGAGGCGGCCTCGAATCGCCTTACGATGTACTCTCAGTCTACCGAGTGCAAGCTTTTGGCCGGGCCGACACAGTTACAATCCGCACAGTCACGGACACATCCGCGCACACTGTGCATGAACATGCCGCTCCCACGCACAAGGAACGCGTCGACCCGACACAGCAGGAGCAAGGAGTCCATCCCCTGCATCCCACCTGCGTCTCTGGGCAGTACACGGTCGCATTTGGTTCGCGTTTAATTCCCCTATCCACCACCCGGGGATGCGTCACGTGGCCCTGCGACAAGCGGCCCGAGATCCCTCTTAACAAGAGAGCCCGAAGGCTCTCTATCGAGGGAGATCCGTGGGACTATGGCCATGAATATACTAAGTTACAGCAATGCGAAAATGAAGGTTAGCCTTGTGTGACACGATTTTTTCCGAATTCAGTCGACTACTGTGGGAAGACGCGATGTGCTACCGGCCTGCGAAAGCGTAGGCTAACAAATCTCAGATAAGGTGCATTACGATCAAGTGTCCAAAACTCCCCAGCTGCCTTACCTACCCTAGTCCCAGCTGCCATTTTAGGGCGGCGGAGGGCAGCGGAGAAATTTCTTCCGCGCTTACTCGCCCACATTTGAGTCTTCGACACTCGCAATAACACGGTTCTGTTCCGCACGAAAAGCTCTATCGTTTGTTGTCACTTTAGACCAATTTCAGAAAAGTAGATATTTTGACGATTACCATCGAGGAGGAGGGCGCCCCAGGCCGAGCCTGCGCGGACGATGACGTCATCAAAAATCGATGTTTTTGAAATTGGCCAAATTTCCTCGTCCAAAATCATCTGCGGGTTATTTGGTGCGCTGATTACGAATCCAACGTCCGTTTTTGAAAATTCCGCCGATTTCGGTAGGATGGATCACCCTCAAACGGGAGGTACCCCTACAGCAATTTCCAATTTTAACGCTCTTGAAATGTGCTGCTTTTTTGCATTTTACTACTTCATAATGGGATTCAAAGCACTATTTTTTCAAGAAAAATAAGAATTCTATAAAGCTTCAAACCCCATGTTGACGTTTTGGGACAGATGAACTGCAAATTTACTGAGAAAGCTATGTTAAATTCTCTGTGGAAAATTTTTCTTCTTCTTAGAAGGTGCATACTTTAACCTCGAAGATAGCAATGGCTGACCTCGCTGTGAGTTGGAGGAGTATGTTCAGTTTGATATCAGAGTAGTCCAGCTCGCTGTAAAAGGTGTCCAATTTGAAGAGGAAATGGTATAAATAGACAAATAAATATAGTCGAGCCTTTCTTGCCAGCAGCTATTATTGTTCTGCCCACTGACTCGTGGCTCACCAGCATTAGGTGTTTAATAATTTGAGAGCTCGAAAGCGATTGTCAACTTATCTGCTGCCTCCCCTTGCACTAAATTACGTGGCAGAGCAAACGAGGCTCATCATTGCCAGCGGTTTGACGTGAAAGTCGGCGCAATGAAGATGAATAGTCGACGAGTTGGTCGAGCGCTTGATCCGACGCAGTTTTTCGCATGACGCCCTCTGCCTGGGGACAAGCAGCTGGTCAGCGTCGGTCGGTTCACAGCCCTCGTAAGCTCTCTTACTTCTCTTCCAGGCGATGAGACGACTTCTACTTCTCCTGTCGCTAGTACTTCTCGTTAGCCATGCGGCGGAGGACATTCCGTGCTCGAATTTCGGTCTCAACTGGTCCGCCGAGAACCGCTGCCTCCGTGCGCTGCTCACGCAGTGTCGTCGAGCGGCCAGTAGTCGAGGTGGGTGCAGCTGGATACTCCTTGAACTTGTCCTTTGAACCTTTCCGGCTTTATGCCTTCACGATTCGCACTGTATCAGAATAATAGAGTCCAGTATTCGAATGTTTACCTATTCGTTCAAGTCAAGTCGCTGTGTCGTTGGACGGAGGCGGGCTGCGACCTGGGGATGGATTCATCAAGCAATGGGTCTAGGTAGAGATGCAGTAAGGGAATTGTACACACTACCCGCAGTCGGTGGCGGGTGCGATTCGTATTCATGAAACGAATCTAGGGTAAGGTAGAACTATGCCTCTCGTGAGAACAGCTGATCCCACTGGAACACTACTTTGCCAATGGGGCGCGGAATCCCCGCGGGTGTACGGATATACTTACGACGTCGTCGAGTATTTTCTACAAACTGATATACCCACAATGCGGCGGGTAAATTTTAAGGCCCCGCACATTTCTGTAGCAACGCCGCGGCCTTATCCTTAACCATAGCGGCGAGCGGCAACGCAGCAGAAGTGTGTGGGGTCCTTTAGCATGAATGCCTCATTGTGGGTACGTCCCTATATCCCGAATACCCACGGGTTTGAACGTTGATGGATCTGACCTCCGATCTCACAGCGAATTGGGTTTCGGCCAGTATCGAAGGGTGGTTCGCCCGTCCTTCTGCGAGTTTTAGAAGAGCCAGCACTCGTGTTGAAGGCATAGGCAAATACTATGGCAGAGTACATATACTGACACTAAAGATGCCGAGAAGGCACCTTTTATAGACCCTGAATTACTGTAATTTTATAAAAACTACTACAAAGTATTTCCCTACGGGAGCAATATACAGCAAGGCTTGTGAACAAGGCCCAACGCATCGCCATATTCCACAGACTGCAGCCATGGAGTCTTAAAGTATTGGTAACCAATCCTTTACATACATTTATTTTTAGTTATATATTTTTGTTTTATTTCATTTTATTTACACTTATTTAAGGCGTGGACATATGGCACACACGTGTATGACAAGGAAAAGTTTTTTCTTGTTATTTCGCTCAGCTAAGTCCTACCGGAGGTCCTCGCCATTTTTGGCTTCTAACTTTAAATTATCGTAGCTTCTAGCAGTACAAAGTTTTTAGGTTATGATAAGAAACTTTGAATTTTAGATGCCTCTGCTAATGAAATGCACCGCTATATGCACGGATTTTCCATTTGTGAACAGTTGGGCAGTTAGATCCTAGGAACTGTCGGAAAACATCCGTGACATCTCAACTCGGTGAGATTTACTGTGAAAGCCACATGTCTGTATAGTAAGCAAAACAAAATACAGTTTTCAAATCAAAATCGTATTTTTTTGCACGTATGTATTTTTTTAACGACGTGTTATTCGGAGTACCCCATCGGATGCGAGGAACACTTTATTTATTATATTGTACTTTACTTACCTTAAGGCACATTTGCAAAGGATTTTTTATTACTTCTTTTTGGGTTCTTATCAGCATATTTTTATTATTACATACGGTAAGGGATTTACGTGGATAAGTCTAACGCATGTTTTGGTTATTGAAAAAACGTCGCTGCCATGTTCTAATTGTTTTAATTGTTGTTGTTTTACTAACTTTAGTTTTTATTTTCCTCTACTGCGTATGACTGATTCCTCCTTCCGTTTATTCTCTAATTTTAAGCATCTCTTATTGAGGTATTGAATAAATAAATAAATATTCTACTATGGGCATGTAGCACAGCCGGAAGTGCCATTGCCACTTGCATCCAATACCAGGTTCCTGGTTCAGATTTCCCGCCCAGGCCAACAGTCACACGTTCCATACCACTGGAGTCGGTGAGCTATGGCCAGACTTGTCTGTGAAAGAGAAAATCTGACTTTTCTATTGGCTGGTCACCGCAGATCCAATTCACCGACCCCGGAGCGATGGAAGGCTTGGTTGGCCCTGGCGGGAAATCCGAACCAGTAACCTGGTATCGGGTGCACGCGACAGCCGACATCTCCTCCGACTGTGCCCTGAAAATGAAGATATAAAAAATTAGAAATCCCTTAAAAACTACTACTTAACAATTTTCTCTGTTCTTAGTTAGCGATCCATCTTTTTTCAGCGAACAGTGAGAGAACTACCAAAAAATGTACTAGTATAGTGGTGAGTATCCGTGTCTGTAGGGCGCATGTAGCGTAGCCGGAGGCGGCGACTGTCGTGTGCACCCGAAACCAGGTTCTGGTTCGGATCTCCTGCCCAGGCCAACCAAGCCTTTCATCCCTCCGGGGTCGGTGAATTGGTACCGGACTTGTCTGGGAAGGGTAACGCGCTGACTTGTTCATCGGCTGGCCACCTCAAGTCATTGTATGGCCAAACACGGATTCAACTAGCCTCCACGACATCCCGTAGAAGTAGAATGAGTGGCGCATCCCAAAAGGGATTGAGTAACGCCGTCCTTTATCCTTTATCCTTATCCGCGTCTATCACCAAAAAAAAAACTACTTAAAGCAATTCAGTGAGAGCGAATCAATCTCGCTTTCTTAAAAAAGCATGACAGAGAAAATTATAACGTAACCAGACGTTCAACGGCCTGCCGGCCGCCAAACGTCTGGTTGGGGGCTTCGCCCCCAAACCCTGAAATTGGAACTTCTGATATAGTAATTAGAAAAATCAATGATCTAGCACGTTGGCTGACTGTGTGTGTTGACGCATACCATGCTGACTCGGTTTGCTCATGTCCGAAACCTTCTGCGATTGTGATACAGCTGTTTCATATAACTGCTCTCTTGAAATGAAGTTCCCAATAAAGTCATCACTGTTAGAAGATGGAAAGAATCACACAGATATCATCCATTGAGGAGATAACCTCTCTCCTATGTTTTAGAAAAATGTTTTCCTCAAAACTGTCAATAATAAGAGATACTAAACGGATAAGCGAACGCGCCTGCCTCTGTACGTCGGTGACACGTCTTGCAATCCCAAGCGGCCTTTGACCGACATCGGAGACACGTCTTCTGAACGCGGAAGCCCGTTGCCCCACAACACTGACACATCTTTTGAATCCGGACGCCACCCCCCCCCCCTCCCCACCCCACCTTACTGGTTCTCTCGAACAGGTCATCCTTTAGTGGTCCCCTCTTGCCCGCTTCAGCTGCTGGACCCCTTCTTTTTGATTGCCCTTATTGGTAACCATCCTTAATTAACTCCTCCTTTCTTGTTCCCTTATTGGTAACCGTCTACTGAACACCATTATTGGTTTCCCCATTCCCTTGGTCCCGTCTACTGACCCCATTTTAGAGATCCCGTATTACTGGTTCCCCGTCTCCGTGTCACCTCCAGCCCCCTCCCCCTTCCAGGTCACTTTCACGAATTTCAAGAATTTCACTTTTCAAGATATTCCCCCCCCCAAACTTGTCCTCCCACGCTCACGGCGTGACATCGGTGACATGCCTTCTGAACCCGGACATCGTTTAATCGACATCGTTGACTCGTCTTGTAAAGCCGGACGTCTTTTGAAGGACATCGCTGACATGTCTTCTGTACCTGCCCCCCCCCCCCCTTCCCCCTTTGCGCGACGTCGGCGACAGCTCTTCCGAACCCGTTCGCCTGTTGCACGACGTCGGTGGCACCTCTTATGAACCCGGACGTCTGTTGAACGACGTCGGTGACACCTTTTCTGAAGAACGACGTCGGTTACATGTCTTCTGATGGTGAGTACGAAAGCCCTTTGCGCGACATCGGTGACACGCCTTCTGACCCTCTCGACCTGACATGGGTGACACATGGTCTGAACCCGGACGCCTGTTACTCGACATCTAGGATAGGATAGGAAAGGCCAGACGGATAGGCAGACGGACGGACAGACGGACGGACAACCGCTTACTCTTTTATATATAGTAGGATAGAATAGGGATTTTCGCTACAGACAATTTTTGTGCAAACTATGCTCTAATTTTGCCAAACTAATATTGTGTCGATTTGGATTAACAAATAATTGCCTTAGTATTTGCATCAATTTACGGTTTGTACATATACACAAGGGTGATTTTTTTATCCTTATATTTCACAAGGAATAACCTGTTCTAAATGAGCACTATGATTGCTCAGGTATTCGGACGGTGGATCCCTACTACAACAATGGATACTCGAGAAACTACATCGAACTCCCCTCGTCCAAATCCAGCAGCTCGAAAGGCCCCGTCATCTCTACCACACAACTGATGGCAGCAGGTTTCTACTCGTCTCCTCGTGCTGACTAATTCTGGTTCGAAAACGGTCGATACTCTTTGAGAAATTTCAGACGAACCCAATGACCTCAAACGAGTTGTGGCGAATTTCTCACAGCACTTCGATGAGAAACTGAAGAGGCTGGAAGCAGAGCACAAGAGGAAGCTCGACATCATCCAGGTACTTTTCAAGCCTCCCTCTCGTTTATCCCTTTGCTGCAATATTGGACAGCGTTGTACGACACTTATTGGAACATGTAAAACGAAAACGTAGAAAAGGTGAGCAGCATTGGTAGGTGGAAGCGCGCCAACCAATAATAACCAAGCAGAGCACAGACCGATCACATGCCAGCCAATCAGGGTACCGACTGTTCACGTCCGTTATAAATGGCACGTCTATCCAACGCGGTCTGATTGGACGGGGCATTCCCATCTCCTCATGCTGCCCATCTTCGCGACGTATACGTACTAAAATTCTGGAACAAATAGTTACATATATGTAGTTACTGGTAAAGAAACAACTATTTCATCTTACATTGTAATATATGTACTAACTAGTGAAATATGTTGTTTTTTGATATAAACAACGATATTTTTAAAAATTGAATATGTTCGGGTGCCGACGGACAAACGTGATGGGAAACGGTGCTATCCTTCTGTTTTTATGGCGACTTTGACTAGCGAAGGTATTTTTAAGTCATGGGTAAGGTTTGACTCAGAACTGAGCGAAACGGATGAGTGGCAGGACATGTGGTGAGGCACCTGGCTGATTTTTCATTCGCTCTCGACAAACGTGATGAATCTCCTGTCTAGAAGCTGTTTCGAGCGATGCTAATTGTTCGTTACACTGAAGGGGCTTCCTTCTAAATTTACGACCGCCAAATTTCGAGGCTCAGTGATTGCTTGAAACAATCTCGACCTGGGTGTCGAAAAGTTTATGAACAGTTTGAAAGGAAGTAGACTCAGCCCGTGCAGACTTGCTCAATTCGTGTCATCAGTTTATTCCGGGCAACGCTAATTTTTAAAAAAATTCGATGAAATCCTTGTTGATCTGGTTGCTAGTTACCGAAGAGTTCATGTGGTCGTTACGAATCGAGGTTCTTGGTTCGAGTTTTTCGCCTAGGCCATCCAGTCCCTCCATTTTTCAGCGGTTGTCGAGGGGGGGAGGGTCGACTATTTTAGTAGAAAACAATGCCTTGGTCACCAGCTGGTCACCGCACATCATGGCAGAGACCAGATACGCCTCCAAATTGCTTTCCCGACGTCCCGTAGAAGTAGAATGCGTGGCGTATACCAAGCATTCTTCCTCTATCCTTTTATTTTCAATGAAAATAACGTGAAAAGGAGATTGAGTGGTAGATGACGACCTATGCAGGACGATTTTGGTTCTGTCACGGAAGACTTTAGCGATCTGATGGGCTAGGACATATCAACAAATAAAGGGTGCGGCGCTTAAATTCAAGCTACAAGCTTAGATTCAAAATTTCCGCTATACTGTAATTCTACCAGAGGTCAAATTCTTGAAAACAAGAAGTCTCAGGGAAGCAGTCGTAACATCAGAATCGTCTCAGAATTTATGATTTTTCCGATTTTATAGGTCACAGTTAGTGGTTCTGACATGGCACATTTTCTGCCCTCAGACTTCTAAGCAAGCTTAAGCATTTGAATCTAAACTGGACATTTTCCAATTGAACTTAGAGCCTTTCCAAGAAGGTTACAGTAATTTACTGTTCAAAGAAAATTTAGTTATGACTTTTATTCAATTTTTTTAAAGATTTACCTGCCCTGATAAGTACACACACTTTTCTAAATTTTTTCACTGCTTTATTTTTAAGGAAAATAACGTCGTAAAGTTTGAATCAAAATACAGGAAAGCAGTAATTTTTATTGTGTTAGAAGAAAGAGATTGCGTCTCTAATCACAAAAAGCAATAGCAAAACTTTGTTTTGCGTGTACACAAAAATATGTAGATTATATAGGTACACATCTGTCGACATTACAGCGAAAAAAAGTTGCAGAAAACATGCTTGCCTTTACTTTGCTGTCTTAAATGAGAAGCATTCACACTGCCAGTGAAATGAATATCGAGTTAGCCGAATGCATGGCGCAATCTCTTCTTCTAGCATAAAAAAGTTCAGCCTTTCTGCACATCGAAGCAAATTTTAAAAGTTTATTTTTCCTTAAAAGAAAACGGAAATTATATAAAATTGCAAACAGTTTAACTTTTCCTTTACTTGTTGAGGCAGGTGATTTAAAAATTTCAAAGAAAGTCATGCTTAACTTCCTTGAGCAAAACATTATTCAGTACTTGTATTCTCAGGACTAGAGAGGTCGAGGAAAGTTTGAAAACAATTTTCTGCCCAAATTCGCCCAAGGAGGTTATTTAGGATGCTGATCACGAATCTGACATTCATTTTTAAAAATAAAACTGCTAAGGTCATAGTCACCGATTTCGCGCAGACTTTGGCTAGTGGGTTATTTGGGGTGCTGATTACGAATCTAACATTTATTTTTTATATTCCGCTAAAGTTTGGGCGAAATCGATGATCATAACCTTAGTCAATCGTACCTTCCGTAACCTACCGTATTCCAGTATAAAACAGCAAGCAGATGTCAGATTCGTGATTAACACCTCAAATAACCCCCCCCCTTCACTAGCCAAAGTTTGGGCGAAATCGGTGATCAGGACCTTAGGTACCTATCGTAACCTACCGTATTTGGCCGAAGATTTAAAAATGGATGTCAGATTCAGTATCAGCACCCAAAATCCTCCTTCACTTAGGCGAAGTTTACGCGCAATTTTTTTCGACCTCTCCTCGACGTTTGAAGTTCTGAAAGTAATATACAATGGTGCCCATTATTCTAACGTTTTCAGGAGAGTCCCTAGATTAATTTGAAAGATGCTAGTTTCGATTTGAAGATCTAGTTTCATTTCAAAATCATCAAGCTTGATTAGAGCAGTCCAATTTGATTTAATATCTTTCTAAATCAATTAAGGCCTCTCGATGCATATCCATGTCTAGGTCACAGGTTGTCGAACTGAGCACAACTTGGAAGCACCGAATGCGCAGTGAAGAGGAGAATAAAATGATGTTAGCTGGAATCCACAAGAGTAATTTTAAAGCTTGTTACGGTAAAGCGACGTTTCGTGACGGTTTAATCCGTCGGAAAGCGTCTTTCTTTCAAGGGATTTGAGCGGTATTGTAGTTTCCCGTAAATACTCTTCATAAACAAGAATAAATGGACCGTGTGGAGCATGTTGGATGGGTCGAGTTACACCGACCTGTAGACGATTTCATTGCTATTTGGGCGCGACACCTTGACTGCGCTCCGATGAAGAATCTTGATCGTGGGTTGGTTCTTCTTTCCAGCACTGCCTTCATCCCCGCTCATCTTTTGTAGGGAAAGTTTCTGCATATCTTTGCAGGACCGTTTCGAGAGGGAAGTGAAGAAAGCGGAAAGGCGAGCCGACAGCATGATCTCCCATCTCCAGATGAAGCACGACAGGGAGCTGAGAGCATTGACGGTACTCGACATGCGTTCTGCATGAACGCTTTCACAGTACTGAAAGAAAATTTTTAAAAGTTTCATCATTTTCAGAAGCGTCTGGAACTGTTCACGGCTAGAGTTTTTAAGCGTGGACAATCCGAATACAGCTTCATACAGGTGAAACTTCGCCTTATTGCCACAGCCAGTTTACACCATTCAACATATGTAAATCATGTCTAACTTCGTAGATAGGCTATAGCCTGTTGCGAATAGTGAACCAAATCTGAAGATGTTAACTAGTGATTACTACTGTAGTGCTCCCTGTGTCGAACTAGCTACGGTTAGAATCCATGCAGTTTTCAATTCATAACAAGATTAAGGCTGTACAGAATAGTGTGATTCATGCTACTGTATTTAACATTCCGTATCCCACAGGGTGTAGCACATGCTACGGTGTGGGATCATTGTAAAATTTTGGCGGTATTTCTCCATTACTCCTGCAATGAATTATATTTTTAACAAGCCTCTTTCCTTGTAGTAGAGATATTTCGCACTAAACCTCACACCTAAGCAATTCTTCAGGCTGAATATAGCCTTGTTCATAGCCCTGTTCAAACATCTTTTTTATGCAGAACCGCAGGTCTTGGTACGATGCTGAAGAGGACTGCATCGCTTGGGGTGGCCATTTGGTGTCGATCGCTGATGCGAATGAGAACGATTTTGTGCGAGGTGGGTTCAATGAACTATATTGCTAAGAGGACTAGCCATGGAGGAGCTTGATAATCTCCGATAGGGTTTTCTGAGAATAATATTGAGTGCAAGTGACTGAAGACCGTTTGAGAGAAACTCGTCTGAAAAATCGAGTCTACTCACTGTACCTTGAACACACTTATTTCTTCTATAAATTGTTCTGGATCTCCAAAAAGATCAGACTTGTTCGACACTGCCAACAATGAATCGCACTTATGTAGGACTCTCGAACACGAAAAAAGCAATGTCGTGATTTTCCTTGCGTAATGGAAACCAAAAATATAATTCCCAAAGGACAATTCCGTTGCGTTTCATAGCCGTGATTGTTTGCGAGTCTAGGTGATCTATTCGTTCTCGGCGCTTCGGCGTCGATCTTCCAATCCCTTCTGTAGGATTAGCTCGAAAAGTTGTCGGCATACAATACTTCCACGGTAATCGATTGTGATTATTTTGTACTTGTTTTTCCGCAGTCTGTTGGGCGGAACGGGAACGCATAAATAGGAATTTAACCGGATAGTCTTCAAGACAAAAACGACAAGAGCATTTGAAAGTTTGATGGTGCTGGTGCCTTTCGGAAGTCCTTCAAAATAACAATATGAAAAAACAGAGTTTTCCGCCTTCTTTACGGGTTCTTTACGCTCTTGAAGTCTCCCCATGACGCTCGTTTCCTCCTGCACAGCTCCGGCGCTAGGTCGATGTCCACGCTGACTTCGCGACCGAGACACACGTAGCTGGATGTTTGTTCCGTTGAGCAAGGATGAGGCACAGAAACTTGTCCGTCTCTCATTAACATCGTCTTCGTAAGATTCAGCTGCAGTCCAACGTTCCCACATATGTGCGCCATCGAAGTTGGCCAGCATTCGCTCCGCTGACTGATGCTCGGTGTTACTAGCACGAAGTCGTCACCGATGCGATGATGGTGCAGTTTCCAGCCGTCGATTTTCACTCCCGTATTTTCCTATTCTAGTTCACGCATAAGGTTTTCGAGGGTGGTGCTGCGAAGAGCTTCGGGGATATGGTATCCCCCCGCCGAATCCCCCTCTTCCGTCGATGAAGACGGCGTTGTAGAATGTTGAGATCTTGGTCGTGAATCCACTGAACAGCTCTCGAAGGACTCTGATGTACCGTTCTTTAGATCGATGAATGTAAGGCACAGCGGCAGTTTGTACTCTCGCGATACTTCGATGAGCTTCATAATTTATTTTTTTATTCTCTCATCGATAACCATGCAAAGGAGAAAACAAAGCAAATGTTTTTGTAAACAAAATTAAGGTTGTTGTAAACACAAAATAATACAAGCAACAAAAATAAAACTAGTGGAGAGGAAAACTACCATTAAGCATTACACAAAGGTTCGCCTGAAGGCAGTGGCGAAACGAACCTTTTAATGTTTTATAATTTCTGACATATTATTCTTTTAATTAATTTAAAAAATTCTATTATTCTACACCTTTCTTTACTTCTTTGAATTTTACATTTCCTTTTTATATTGCCTTATAGAGTTTGGTAAAATATCTTTCTTTGATAATTTCAAAAACTATCGCAATTAAATGATAACTTCTCCTATGACGTTTAAGGGAATCTAGACTGAAGAATCTGTTTCGTGAAGTCGGTGGAGGGATGGTGTTGTAATCATGCCCATGTTCTCGTATCCAGAGCTTTCTTGTGAAGCTATTTGGCACAGATTCCAGTCTCGCAATTTCTCGCTTATACTTCGGACTGACAACTGTGGTGCCAAATTCTAGAAATGGTCTGACACGACTTGTGAGCAGTTAATAGTAATAAAGATACTGAATTTGTTCGCAAACATTTGAAGAGGCTGTGATATTGATTTGATTTGAAGATAATGATGTGCAATCGCCCGATCGCGTTGAATCGTCGTCGAAATTCTGCTTGTTCGCATGACTGTTCTTCGTCAGGTGTTCTGCTGAGCCTATTCCATATGTTTCGAGAAGGGTGATAGCGCTTATATAGCTGAATGCTTTTGTGGTATATGTCGCGTAGGCGAGCAGCATTGGTAGGTGGGAGCGCCTAAACCAATCAAACCACATTGAAAGGACATGTCGCTCAGAGAGACGTATTCAGTCGGTACCTTGGTGGGCTAGCATGTGTTCGGGCTGTGCTCTGTTTGGTTATTAATGGCTGGTGCGCTCCCACCAACCAATGCTGCTCATCTACGCGACATGTACCAACATGTACCAGGCTGTCCAATAATTCTTGTCCGAAAATTTCACCATTTTTAATTTTTTTTCAACTTTATTGAAAAACAAGTCTAATCAACAATATAATCACCACAGTTATCCACAACAGTGGCCCATCGATTGGGCAGGTCGCCGATGCCCTTCGCCCAGAACTCCGGGAGCTGCGACTCGAAGAAGTCCGCGATGTCGGATTTGAGGTTGTCGTAGTTGGTGAAATTTCTTCCGGCCAAATGGTGCTTTAGTGGGCGGAACAAGTGGTAGTCGGAGGGGGCGAGGTCCGGGGAATACGGCGGATGGGCAACCGTCTCCCAGCCGAGCGTCGCCAACTTCTGCTGGGTCTCCTTCGTCACGTGGGGGCGCGCGTTGTCGTGCAGCAGGTGGACCGAGGCCTGTCGGGGACGCTTTTCTCGGATGGCGGCGGCTGGTTTCTCGAGCTGATCGGTGTAGATGGAGGCGGTGACCGTCCTGCCTTGCGGGAGCAGCTCGAAGTGCAGCATGCCCTTGGCGTCCCACCAGCAGCAGAGCATGATCTTCAGCGGGTGCAGGTCGGCTTTCGGCGTCGTCGGCGGCTCTTCTCCGCGCGGGATCCAGACGGCACGGCGGGCGACGCTGTCGTAGAGGACCCAGCTCTCATCCCCAGTGACCAGGGTCTCGAGAAACTCCTTGCGATGCGGATGAAGGTGGAGGGACTGGCAGACGGCCACGCGGCTCTGCTTGTTGGCGTCCGTCAGACGGTGGGGGATCCAACGGGCCAGAACTTTGTGGTAGCCGAGTAAGTTGAGTCGATTGTGGATGGTGGACTTGCTGCAGCCGAGCGTCGTCGCCAGTTCACGGGTGCTGGCTTCCGGCTTCTCCTTGATACAGCGACGGACTTCGTCATCATCCACCGTAGAAGGCCTCCCGCTGTGCTCCCTGTCCTCGAGGCTCGTGTCGCCGCTCTCGAAACGATTGAACCAGCGCCTGACTGTGCGTTGGGACACTGCATCCTCCTTGCACGCTCTGCAGATGTTGGCGACCGCGGTGCCCCTGTCGTTGCCCAGCAGCCACTCGTAGTACACGAACGTACGAATTCGGCCTTGGTCCATTTTAGCTTGTACTGGTAGCTAGACGCGGCGACTGCGCCTTATATACCCCTAGCGTGGAACTCTGGAGAACCTTCTAGAAGGTCTTTACACTTGCCTGATATTATAACACTTCTAAGGAAAATTATAGAATTTTGAAAATTTTCGGACAGGAATTACTGGACAGCCTGGTATACACTATTTGTCGCAGGAAAGATACTGAAGAAGTTAAGGGCTCATATAAAAGCATAAGAAAATAGAAAATTTCTGACATATGAGTGGTATGGAGAGCGCCATGCACCCGTCTGATTTTTTGCATTTTACAATCGATTGATTGTTTTTCGCTTGAATATTTACTTTAATGGTACTTATGAAGCAAAGGGCCCGTGGTGCCGTGGGGTTGCCGGCAAACATGTTAACGCGGCAACCCCACGGCACCACGGGACCGCATCTTATGAAGCACCGGTCCCCGGGTGCCGTGGGGTTGCCGCGTTAACATGTTAACATCAACTGATTTGTGCTTCTTTTAAAGTGTAAAACTTAAAACCACACTCTAGCTTGCGGAAAATGCAAGCTATCCTGAAGAATTCAGGTCGTATTTGAAAGGCCCAGACATTGTTGCTCGTGAAGCATTTTAAGATGTTTGAGACTCATATAAAGGCGCAGAGTGAAGAGATTACTGTGGCGTGAAAACAGTCAGGATTGCGCCATGCTCCAGCCTAAAGCCTTGCACACCACACTCGATTGATTATGTATGTGCTGAATTCCTGTTACAATCTTGTTACTACTTGACCAGATTAGCCTGCACTGTGCTTTTTTACTCGATTCACTTTGAATGTTGCTTGATCACTCCACAGAATCCATTCTGGAAAATGGTGCTCCTGCCCACATTTCAATTGTGCAATCAATAAACTCGCGTGTATCGTGTCTTTCGCGAGATTGTCAAGTCCTAAACGTTAAAAGAAGCACAGTGCAGGCTAATCTGGCCAAGTAGTAACAAGATTGTAACAGGCATTCAGCACATGCGTAATCAACCGAGTGTGATGCGCAAGGCTTTAGGCGGGAGCATGGCGCAATCCTGATTGCTTTCACGCCACGGTAATCTCGTTACTCTGCGCTTCTATATGAATCTCAAACATCTTAAAATGCTTCACTAGCAGCAATGTTAGAACCTTTCAAATACTCCCTGCATTTTTTAGGGTAAACTGCATTTTTCGCTAGCAGTAATCTGTTTTTAATCTGTTTTCATGTTTTAATTTTTAAACTAAGCACAAATCAATCGATACGAAAACTTTGTAAAGAAATTATGACAAGTATTGAAGCGAAACGCAATCAATCGGGTGTAAAATGCAAACTTTCGAACCAGTGCATGGCGCATTTCATACCGTTCATACGTTAAAAAATTTCCATCTTTTATGCTCTTATATTAGTCTTCAACTTCTTCAGTAACTAAAGTGAAGTAATTAGGAGCAAAGTTATCTCCATTCAAACAGTGTGTACATATTAATTGAACACGAATTCCAAATTCGTGTTCAATGACACCGCATTTGTCATAATAGACTTGGTATGATGTTGTTGTTGTTGACCACTAAGGCAGGTAAAGCCGTATCCACACCAGTTTCAGACATCTTATGAAATTTTAATTGGTTATTTGAAGGCATTCTCCGAGCAGATGGTGCGTGGATAGGACTAAACGATATTCAGCGTGAGAATCAATTCGTCAACAGCGATCAGTCGACGTCGTCGTACAGGAATTTCCAGAAGGGTGGGGCAGAACACAAACATTGACTCCTTATAAAGACACTGACCGATGTTTTTGTCACAACAACGAATGCATACTAGGTATTTAGCTTTACTTTCTTTAACACATTATTATCGGAACTGTTCGATGGTCATGAGCTCTGCAATGCTCATTTGGGTACAGGTCGCATAGGCGCACAACAGGGGAGCGGGAACGCGCTGTGGCTACTTGCGTAATCGCAGCTGCCAACCATGGCACCGATCCCGCGGTGTGATTCCTCGATGTTTCTTGAGGGATTACGGTGTTTTAGCTGTACCCGTGATGCAACCCTAAGCGACATGCACAAAAGTAAAAGCTTGACTACGAAAAATAAACTTGTTTCAACTAAGGTCCCCAAAAGTTGTATCAGACCGGTTATGGAAGCTGAGTTAACAGCTTGTTTCTTATTTAAAGAAAATAGTATTGTAGTATGAAGTAACTATATCAGAAAGATTTCAATTATTAGGATTTCCAATAATTTTCTAGGTTATTTGAACCATAAGTGTTTGGCGCGTTATAACTTCTTTATAAAAGATCCAAACGGGATGTTCTTTTGGCATGAGAAGGCAATTTGAATATGTTTCACAATAGCATATTGATTACCTCTATCGGCCTGCTGCCCACACTTTGGCAATTTCTCAAAAATGAAAGAGAAATCGACGTATCGCGACTTGCTTTTTCACTACTTCCGTTCTGGACAGTCTGCGCACGCCGCTCACAAAGCTATCGTTGCTTTGTTAGGTCTTCACGTGTTAAACTTGGCTCAATGGTTTCCGGAAGAGAATGTACAGCATTGCAGAAAAAAAGCACACTGAAAGAGCGATCGGACCGAATGAACGACGAGTGCTTGCAGCAGTCAGGAGGCAACCTGCCAGAAGCGTAAGGACGATATCGAAGGCAATCAATACTCCACGTGGCACTGTTCATCGTTACCTGAAACAAAGCGGAAGACGGGCAGTCTTGCCAGGATGGATCCCGCATGCACCGACTCCGTCTCAGAGGCGAGAGTGAGTGGTCACCTGTCAGAATAATCTCAACCGCGCAAGAACGACTGCGTGGTTGAGCACGATTGTGGTACAGGACGAGAAGCGGTGCATGTACGATAACACCACCCAGGTGAGCATTGGCTTCTGAAGCACGTAAGACTAGAACGAATTCCGAAGCAGCCCCCCACATGGGGAGAAGATTTTGCTTTCATTTTGGTTCACGAGTCGGGAAGTCCTGCACTGCGCTTTTGCCCGATGGGCAGGCGATTACAGCAGTCTTGTTCATTGAAGATATGCTGGAGACGAAGCGTAAGCTTCTTGAGAAGTACCCGAGATTCGGTACTATTCGTGTATTAGTGGATAATGCACGACCGCATCGAGCGAAACGAACGCAGGAGACTGTGGGGAAGGAGTCTATTTAAATTGCGTCACATCCTGCGTATTCACCAGATATCAGCCCTTGTGTCTATGCTGCATCTAGTGGTCTTGCTCCTTTTTCCATGAACAAACGATGCTAGTAACGTCAAGAGGTTCAGTGGCAATCGATGAATGGATCGGCAGCAGGCCAGCTTCTTTCTGGTAGAATGCAATCAACTCTCAATCGTTGGAGAAAGGTTGTGGCCACAGATGGAGAATATATCGATTGACTATCCTTGATCATTATCTTGTTGTAATAACTTTTAATAAAGATGGTATGATAGCCCAGAAAATTATGGGATACCCTAATAGAAGAAAGGGATTCAGGAGTGTGCTACTATCAAATGTTCTAGAATGCGGATTGGGTTGCCTTAGCTATGTAAATACTATAGCTTCCAGAGGGCGGGCGGGGGGGGGAGCGAGTTCAGAGATCTCTGCACCATCTTTAGACTACCTTAAAACACTGACGCTTCACAACCCTTTAAATGTGTTCCTTCCAAACACCCAAGAATTCAGAGAAGGTTCAATTCAGCTTCTCTAAGTCTCGATTGGCTGGTACCGGAGGTGTAAGCTTTTACAACGATGCTTTGTTGCGATCAAAACTTCTAGCGCCAGAAGGCACTCGAATCTGCACCTCCTGCTGACCGGGCGGGAATGATCTTCGCCATTACACCACCGGTGCTGTTTGATCGAACACACATCCACACCTCGTGGATCATAGGAGTTCAGAATTCAGAGAAGATTTCATACAAGAACTCTATGTCATATCTCAGGGCTTCACATTTTAGATCCGATTTCTTGTATTACTAGGAGTAGCATACGGTTTGCGCCAGTTCTCTCTTACTCGGAGAATTTTTTTAAAACGCGAACTTTGCTGAATTAAAATTAGTAATTTCACAAAAAAACGTTGTAACACCTTCCTTTTTACGGATGAGCCACCAGGAAGGTGTTTAAGAAAAATGGTGCTTCTGGAGGTGGTGGCGAAACGAACCATTTTGGAGAAAGATGTTTTTCGCTTTCACTTTTCTTTATTCTAAAGAAAAATGCTTGTTTCGTCGTACGAGAAATTCGATGAATGCCGTTTTAAGGTGAGCCCGACAACGCGAATTACAACGAGAACTGCGTCGAGATGCGCTCGAGTGGAGAGTGGACGGACGCATTCTGCCTCGTCATGAAGCCATTCGTCTGCAAGCGATAACAATTTCACTTGGACATTGAATTCTCGCTAAATGTTTCGAAATTCGGTGCAGTTCATCTCGATTATGCAACTCTGTACAGTTTGACATGACGAAAAGTAACATGAAAGGGCCAAGATTTGAACTCATGTTTACAAGCTGGGACCATCTCACCTGAACTTCATACCGGGTCGCGTCATCAATTTGAACTGCACGATGATTTATTACGATGACAGATGTTTCCTAAGAAAAAGTTCGAAATAACATTTAAATAAGTGTGTCACTTCAGTAAAAATGCTGTATATTTCACGAAAAGAGCATTGTATTCAAAGCTTCGCTTCGCTTCAAATATTCTTCTCCCCATGAATAGCAGAAGAGCAATGTCAGCTTGAAATTCCAGTTTCCACCTAAAGGTTGTTACTGTAACGGTTTACTTACGTCGTTTAAGACAGACGTTTTAGAGTAATAAATGGTGGCGATGTCCGTTCCTCCACGTGGTGCCACTGGAAACTGCTCGCTTTGTGAGCTAAGCTAAGCACGGACACTCGAATGCAGGTGACAGGCCGGCCTACGAAGACCCGTGTCACATCACATGGTGTATGACAAGTCATGTTTTTCGAGATAGTGCTACGGCGTCCGCGGGAGCCGACGCGCACTCGCAGAGCCCGGCGAGTGTGAGAAGTATGCGAGGGTCCCTGATGCGAGGACGGCATCGGGGGCAACTGAGCTAGTCCGAAAGTCCCGTAACGTAGGCAGGACCCGCGTAGCAACGCTGAATGTGGGTACGTTGACGGGCCGCTCGTGCGAGTTGGCACTGGAGCGTAGAAGAGTTGATTTCTGTGCGGTGCAGGAGACGAGGTGGTCCTGCAGCAAGTCAAGGGACATAGGACGTGGCTTCAAGGCCGTTCTATGTGGAAGTCCCAGGACCACCAGTGGTGTCGGAATGATCGTCTCCGAACGATTTCGTGACTCGATTGTAAGCGTTGAACGCTATGACGATCGGTTGATGAAGATCGTTGTCGCCGCGAAGGAGCGACTCTATCACTTCTTCTCTGCGTATGCTCCGCAGAGTGGCTGCTCCGATCAAGCCAAGGGAGAGTTTTGGAGCCTGCTTGATGAGAAGACAGCAGAGGTACCGTCGAAAGATGTCATCATAGTCGCTGGTGACCTTAATGGGCACGTAGGTGCTGCGAAGGATGGGTACAGCTGTCATGGTGGTTTCGGATACGGGTCTCGTAACGCCGATGGTGAGCGCATTCTTGAGTATGCGGAATCGCATAATCTCACCATTGTGAACACCGCTTTCCGAAAACGCGACTCCCACCTCATCTCATACTATAGTGGGAGCTTCAAGTCTCAAATTGACTTTGTCCTTGTGAAGGATCGCGACCGAAGCATTGTCACAGACGCGAAGATCGTGCCGTATGAGACGGTGGCCCCACAGCATCGACCGCTGGTGTGCACCTTTAAGATCACCCCTCCGAGGGTGCAGCAGGTTGAGCGATGCGGTGCTGCAAGAATCAAGTGGTGGCGAATGAAAGAGAAGGAAGCAGCTGTGATTTCCCGCGTACGGTTGCCGACAGTCACGACTGTCGACGAAACTTGGAAGAAAGCAACCGACGCGATACGCCAAGCTGCAAAGTTGGAACTCGGCATAACGAAGCCTGGGCGACGCAAGGTCGACAAGCAGACATGGCTGTGGACAGACGATGTGAAAGCGAAGGTTCGAGAGAAGAAGTCGCTTTATGATGTGTTTCTCAGCGATAAAACAGCCGACAACTGGCAGAAGTATCAGAAGGAGAAGAAGGCTGCAAAGAAAGCCGTGGCTGTTGCGAAAGCCACTCATTATAGTGATGTCAACGAAAATCTCGCGTCGCGCGATGGTGAGCGGTATTTGTACCGACTTGCTAAGACCCGCCATCGCCAAACCGAGGACATTGAAAAGTTCTTTGGCATCAATGATGAGAGCGGCCATCTTCTGACAGACCGCAAAAAGGCGCTGAAGCGATGGGGTGATTACTTTGGGGAAATTTCCACCATAGAATTTCCTCATCCGGCCATCCTTCTGTGGCTTCTGTTCACGGTCCCGTTCACAAGATCACCGTAGAGGAAACAGAAGCGGCTCTGAAGAAGATGAAGCCCGGTAAGGCGACGGATGATCTGGCAGCCGATGTTTGGAAGTCGAAGCTCTGGTATCCTGCTGAGTGGTTGGCTGAATTCTTCAACCAGGTAGTAAAGGAGAAGAAAGTACCGGAGTGTTGGCACAACAGCACGACGATCCCGATTTGGAAGAAGAAAGGCAGTCCTGCAGACTGTTCCAATTATCGTCCGATTCGCTTGCTTTCGCACAGCATGAAGATCTTCGAGCGAATCCTCGAAAGACGAATTCGTGAGATCGTCAAGCTCTCGGAAAACCAGTGCGGCTTTGTAGCTGGTTGTGGAACCATTGATGCTATACACGCCGCCCGTCTCCTGGTTGAGAAGCATCGCGAGAAACAGAAGCCGGTGCATATCGCCTTTCTCGACTTGGAGAAGGCCTTCGACCGCGTACCGCGTGAGGTTATATGGTACGCCTTGCGACGACACAACGTACCTGAGGAACTTATAGAGTGGGTGCGGATGCTCTAC
This sequence comes from Heligmosomoides polygyrus bakeri, assembly GCA_947359475.1. Lineage (NCBI taxonomy): Eukaryota > Metazoa > Nematoda > Chromadorea > Rhabditida > Heligmosomidae > Heligmosomoides > Heligmosomoides polygyrus. Next base: position 20,902,497 of record OX375867.1, read on the forward strand.
TCTTGCCCAAAGAGTAGAGTGCAAGCTGCAGCTGGAACCTCAATGGAGTTTCCCATCTCTGTTGGGGTGCACCAAGGTTCTGCGCTTTCTCCACTCCTCTTTGTTGTCGTCATGGATGCCATTACGCGAGATCTTCAGAAGCCTGTCCCATGGACATTGCTCTATGCTGATGACGTGATGCTCACTTGCGAAGATAAAGATGATCTCGAGCGGCAGGTGCAAGCTTGGTGCGACCGCCTGGCGATGTTCGGACTCAAATTAAACGTCAAGAAGACCGAGTACCTAACGACTGACGTAAGCGAGTCCGGCTCCATTAAGATTAACGGTACTGAGCTTGCACGCACTTCGGTGTTTAAATACCTGGGATCAGCAATAGCGTCTGACGGCGATGTGATGGTTGAAGTGAACTCACGCGTGAGTGCAGCTTGGTCCAAGTGGCGTTCGCTGACTGGTGTGCTCTGCGATAGGAAGATACCAGAGCACCTGAAGTCAAAGATCTACAGAACAGTCATCCGGCCAGTAGCGATGTACGGCGCTGAGTGTTGGCCTGCGACTAAGGAAATTGAAACGCGCCTCAGCGTCATGGAGACGAAGATGCTGCGCTGGACGGCTGGAGTCACCCGCATGGACCGCATCAGAAATGATGCTATTCGGCAGAAGTTCGGTGTCGTGCCGATAGCGGACAAGATGCGCGAAGCTCGCTTGCGATGGCACGGCCACGTTCTGCGTGGAAAGGAAGACAGCGTCCGCAAGATAGGCCTTGAGTTGGAAGTGATAGAAAAGCGGCCTAGAGGACGCCCCAAGCAGCGTTGGTCGGATACGTTACACACGGACATAAAAGTAACTGGCGTCCACCCTGATCAAGCGCATGACCGGGAAAGGTGGCGTCATGACACCAGAAGAGCGGACCCCGCGACGAAGCGGGACAAACGCTGAAGAAGAAGAAGAAGAAGAAGAAGAAGTTTTAGAGTAATAAATCGAAAAACATTAACACCAACAGAAACGAGTTTAGCAAGGATACATCAATGGGAATCAAGTATGTATAGTTGAATGGCTTGAATATAAAACGGCTGCGGTTACTATTGATGGTGAGATAATCGCTTGTCTTTAAATTTTAATGGATAAATGGATGGACTCTCACTGGCAGCGCATATTATTTCAACTGCAGAGTTCCTGGTTCGACTCCCGGCTATGCAGACAAACCTATCCTTCCACAGGGGTTGGTGAATTGCTGTCTCGAAACGACAAAACTCTATGTAACCATCTGTTGGGCACTGCAGGTCACTGTTTAGGCCATTACGCATTCAAGCTACCTCTTCGACATTCCTTAGAAGTAGAATGCGTTTCGCATCCTAGGAAGGGATTGTGCTGTCCTTTACTGTTAATTCTATATCCCAGCGCTGGAGCACATATAGCGCAATGGGCAGAACGAGTGGCAGGGTTCAGTTTCACGATCTACTGGACACGTTATTCATCGGGAAAATTTTGGGAGCTCTGTCCTTGAGAAGTGGAGATGTCTGAAATACAAGAGCGGTAGTTATGACCTAGTGTTATTGTCCTAACGACACCATTCAGCGTGTGAGAGTATACAAGCCCTCAACTAACCGCTGTTCGATTTTCAAAGTTCAGGTACTGCCGAGGCCAACAGAGACTTCCATCTCTGTCTTCCGGAAAATTGCTACGTGCCTTTCCTAGGATGAATGAAAAACTAGCTCATGGGCCGGCTCAACGCAGGTCATCGCTAAGTGAAATACGCATCCAAATCGTTTCCATGGTATGCAGAACAAGTGGACTGCATGGCGCATTTCACAAAGGAATTCAATAGCAACAACTTAAGTCTTCAGTGGGAGTTGGAATGCATTAAAGATGATGTTATCAGGTCACATCTCCCACATTTTGTTGTAAGATTTCCTTGAAAAGCACTCAAACTTGATATCTGCGCAGCTTTCCCAGCACATTGCGGAGCTTATTCGCTTTGATTTTTTTCTTCAAGGAATCGTTTCTTAAATCACATGTTTGACTGCTAACACATGAGAATCTAAATTAGGGACAAATTCGTCAACATCTGTTTCGGTGGTTTACTGGCCGAACTCACGATTACAGCTTCCCGAACCATAACCTCTTCTTACGATTAGGCATCGGATACGAGATTACACGGCAAGTCTAGAGTGCGGTCGGATGAACTGCCCGCTGTCGCGTGCAACCGATATCAGGTTCCTGGTTCGGATTTTCCGCCCAGGCTAAGCAAACCTTCTTTCCCTCCGGGATCGGTGAATTGGTACCAGACTTGTGAATAAAGCGCTGATAAAGCGCTGATAAAGCGCTGACTTGTACACCGTCCGGCCACTGTAAGTATGGCTAAATACCCATTCAAATCGCAGAAGTAGAATGGAGTAGAATGCGTGACGCATCCCACAAGGTATTGAATAATGCCTCCTTCATCCTTTAACCCTTTATATAAAAGCTGACGTTGCTCCTTTGCGTTTCTGCCACACGATTTGTGTTGTTTACTGTCGACTGTTGATGTGACTATCAGTGCTTCGCATTTCTTGTATGATTCCTCGTCGTTGAAAAGTTCAAGATGATCTTCTTCTCACTTGTTCGGGCAGTGTTTAGTGATATGTGAATAATGCTAGGGCCGGATTTATCAACCGTTTACCGCCTTTTAACGGTGAAAGAACCGTCAAACCTCCTGATATGACATTTATTAGCATCAGGTTTTGTTGATGAATCTGGCTTCTAGTTGCTACGAAATTAATTACCGAAACGGAAGACAAGTTTTTAATTCAAAACCAAAATGAAATGTAAATTGTATTAACTCGGGTCACACACATACTCACCACTTCATTCACCAAAATACGTACGACTGGATTCAGCGCAGTGCTTTAGAAAGTTCCTGTGAAGCGCCTGTTTCTCCACAATACAAATCGTGCCCTCATAATAATCGAAGAACTTTCAGGGGGAGGGGGGGGGGGTGGTTTCGAGACGGTTCCGGTGAAGAGACCACATATTGCAGTCGCAGATCGGCATCGAGATCTATAAATAAATGGGCGTCGATAGGAGAAATGCATAGGTTACGAGAGAATCTCGGTGTTCCATCATCATCATCATCATCATCATCATCATCATCATCATCATCATCATCATCATCATCATCATCATCATCATCATCATCATCATCATCATCATCATCATCATCATCATCATCATCATCATCATCATCATCATCATCATCATCATCATCATCATCATCATCATCATCATCATCATCATCATCATCATCATCATCATCATCATCATCATCATCATCATCATCATCATCATCATCATCATCATCATCATCATCATCATCATCATCATCATCATCATCATCATCATCATCATCATCATCATCATCATCATCATCATCATCATCATCATCATCATCATCATCATCATCATCATCATCATCATCATCATCATCATCATCATCATCATCATCATCATCATCATCATCATCATCATCATCATCATCATCATCATCATCATCATCATCATCATCATCATCATCATCATCATCATCATCATCATCATCATCATCATCATCATCATCATCATCATCATCATCATCATCATCATCATCATCATCATCATCATCATCATCATCATCATCATCATCATCATCATCATCATCATCATCATCATCATCATCATCATCATCATCATCATCATCATCATCATCATCATCATCATCATCATCATCATCATCATCATCATCATCATCATCATCATCATCATCATCATCATCATCATCATCATCATCATCATCATCATCATCATCATCATCATCATCATCATCATCATCATCATCATCATCATCATCATCATCATCATCATCATCATCATCATCATCATCATCATCATCATCATCATCATCATCATCATCATCATCATCATCATCATCATCATCATCATCATCATCATCATCATCATCATCATCATCATCATCATCATCATCATCATCATCATCATCATCATCATCATCATCATCATCATCATCATCATCATCATCATCATCATCATCATCATCATCATCATCATCATCATCATCATCATCATCATCATCATCATCATCATCATCATCATCATCATCATCATCATCATCATCATCATCATCATCATCATCATCATCATCATCATCATCATCATCATCATCATCATCATCATCATCATCATCATCATCATCATCATCATCATCATCATCATCATCATCATCATCATCATTTTCAATAGCGTTTGTCCCGCTTGGTGGTGGGGTCCGCTCTTCTGGTCTGGTGACGCCACTTCTCCCGATCAAACGCTTGGTCGGGATGGACACCAGCTAACTTCAAGTCCATATGCAACGTATCTAGTAGCCAACGTTGTTTCGGGCGTCCTCTAGGCCGTTTTCCAGGGACTTCAAGTTTCAGGCCAATCTTACACACGATGTCGTCGTTAGCGCGAAGGACGTGGCCATACCATCATAGACGTGCTTCGCGCAACTTGTCAGCTATCGAGACGACACCGAACCTTTGTCGCATGGTTTCATTGCGAACACGGTCCAATCGCGTTACTCCAGCCGTCCACCTTAGCATTTTCGTCTCCATTACACTGAGGCGGCTTTCAATTTCCTTCGTCACGGGCCAGCACTCAGCACCGTACGTCGCTGCTGGGCGGACGATACTCTATACACCTTTGACTTGAGGTACTCAGGTATTGTCTTGTCGCAAAGCACCCCAGTCAACGACCGCCATTTGGACCAGGCTGCACTCACACGTGCGTTCACCTCCAACTTTAGACTGCCATCGGACGTGACTGTTGATCCAAGATTCTTGAAAGATGTAACTCTTGAGAGCTCAGTACTTGATCTTAATGGATCCATGCTCATTCACATCCGTCGTCAAGTGTTCCGTCTTTTAGACGTTTAGCTTGAGTCCGAACAATGCTAAGTGATCGCACCACGCCTGTGCCTGTCGTTCGAGTTCGGTTTTGTCTTCGCATGCAATCATGACGTCATCGGCATACAGCAGCGTCCAAGGAGCTGCCCTTTGGAGATCGCGTGTAATTGCATCTATGACGATCACGAAGAGCAGTGGGGAGAGCCCAGATCCCTGGTGCACTCCGACAGAGATTGGAAACTCCATCGAGGTGCCCGCTGGTGCTCGCACTCGGCTTGTTGGGCACGAGTATAGGATGCGCACCCACTCAATAAGCTCTTCAGGGATACCATGTCATCGCAACGCGTACCATATCACTTCCCGCGGAACGCGGTCGAAGGCCTTCCCCAAGTCCAGGAAGGGAAAGTGCACCGGTTTCTGTTTCTCGCGGTACTTCTCTAGGAGAAGACGAACGGCGTGTATGGCATCAACCGTCCCACAGCCGGCAACGAAACCACACTGATTATTGGAAAGCTGAACGACATCCCGAATACGTCCATAGACAATTCGCTTAAAGGTTTTCATGGTGTGCGAAAGAAGGCGAATTGGACGGTAACTAGCACAGTCTGCAGGACTGCCCTTCTTCTTCCAAATCGGAATAGTCGTGCTTTGCTGCCAACCCTCAGGCACTTTCTTCCCAGCAGCAACCTGATTGAAAAACTCAGTCGGCCAGTCAGCAGGGCACCAGCCCTTCGACTTCCAAAGGTCAGCTGGCAGGTCATAGGGACCAGTGGCTTTGCCAGACTTCATCTTCCTCAGGGGCTGCTTCAGTTTCGCTCACTGTGATCTTCTGAACGGGACCGTATACAGGTGATGCAAAAGGCACAGCAGGATGTTCAAATTCTACATTCGAGATTTCCTCGAAATATTCGCGCTATCTCTTCACAGCCCTCTTACGATCCATAAGAAGATGACCGTTCTCATCGTTAATGCCAAAGAACTTCTCGATGACTTCTGCTTGGCGACAGCGAGCTTTGTCGAGGCGGTAAAGATAACGCTCGCCATAGCGAGTCTCCAGTTTTTCACTCACATCAGCGTGGTGTGCGGCTTTAGCAGCGGCCACTGCCTTCTTTGCCGCTTTCATTGTTTCTCGATAATTCCGCCAATTATCGACTGTTTCATCACCGATAAATACGTGATATAGCCGTTTCTTTTCCCTGAACTTCTCTCTGACATCGTCAGTCCACAGCCAAGCCTGCTTGTCGACCAAACGCCGTCCAGGCTTCGTTGTGTCGAGTTCGAGGCGCGCAGCCGAGTTATCGCATCGGTAGCATCCTTCCAGATCTCGTCGACAGTTGTTACCGTCGGCAACCGACTGTGAGAGATAACAGCTGCTTCCTTCTCCTTCAATCGCCACCATTTAATTCTAGCCATCCCGCACCACTCGACACGTTTACACCTCGGAGGTGTGATCTTCAGCGAGCTGATCAGTGGACGGTGTTGCGTGGCAACAGTCTCATGCGGCACGGTCTTCGCGTCTGTGAGAAGCCCTTGGTCGCGACGCCTAACAAGGACATAGTCAATCTGCGTTTTGGCGTTCCCACTATAAAACGAGATGAGGTGGGAGTCACGCTTTCGAAATTTGGTATTCACGATGGTGAGGTCGTGTGAGTCTGCATACTCAAGTATACGCTCACCATCGGCGTTGCGCGACCCATGGCCAAAACCACCATGACAGCTGTAACCACCTTTCGTTGCTCCGACGTGACCATTAAGGTCACCTGCCACAACAATCATGTCTTGTGACGGCACTTCCACTGTCTTCTCATCAAGCAGGGACCAGAAACTTGGTTTGCTCGGAGCAACCTGTCTGCGGAGCATACGCGGAAAAGAAATGACATCGTCGCTCTTCTACGGCGACAACAATCTTCATCAAGCGGTCATCGAAACGTTCTACGCTTGCAATCGCGTCACGGAAACGCTCGGAGACGATCATACCGACACCACTTGTGGTCCTGGGACTTCCACATAGAACGGCTTTGAAGCCACGTCCTATGTCCCTTGACTTGCTGCAGGACCACCTCGTCTCCTGCACCGCACAGAAATCTATCTTCCTTCGCTCCAGTGCTTCTACCAACTCGCACGAGCGGCCCGTCAACGTACCCACATTCAACGTTGCTACGCGGGTCCTGCCTACGTTACGGGACTTTCGGCGCTGCACACATTAACTATTTGAGGTTCAGTTTTAAGACAGAGGATTTGGCGTTATGGAGCAAGAAGAGCGGCCTTTCTCTGGATTACCACCAAAAGTGTTATTTATTTTCTTATTGTGCGTTCTATGGAATCACTTAAAAATCCTACACATTACGTTTTTGTCGATTAGGCTACGGACAGCAGTTATGAATATGATGAATAAAAAAACTAGATAAATAGAAACAGGAAAACGACATAGAACTGGAGGAGAAGGATAAAGAAAAAGGGAAAGAAAGTACGAGGAGAAAGACTAACGTCCACTATAGAGATAGAACTGCGGGTGACGTCGTCTAACCATAAAGGATTTATCACTGAAGGATTACTTGCATGTTTTGGTAGATCATCACTCACCGCTTTCACGACAACTCATTCGCACCAGTCTATATTAGGCTGTCAAAAATTAACACCGTTTACTTCAAACTGCTATAACTCAGCTTAAACATAACTTTATTAATGAGGGTGAAAACCACTGGAATCTAAATATCCTTACTAACAATCTCGTTATAAATCTGATCCTTTATTATGAAAACTGAGATCACAGGAATTAACTAAATCAATGAGGGCACATTCAAGATCCGCCAAATTAGCTATCTGATGCAAATAAGAAGTAAGAGCTCGGAAAAGCGATATTCTAAGGAAAAATATCGAGAGAATATGATAGGTGAGGGAGAACCTCGACCTAAAATAAAATTCGTCCGTTTTCGTCGAGTGATTTGTGAGGTGTGCGCTTGCGTTGTCGTGCAGCAGTAGCGGTCCTCCTCTATTCAACACTGCCGGCCTCAATTTTTGCAACCTCTCATGCATTTGGTCTAAATCACACCAGTAAGACTCTGATGTGACCGCTTGACCAAGTTGCAAAGGCTGTAATTGACTAAACCTTTACAACGCCACCACAAAGCATAACTTTTTTAGGGTGAAGGTCGTGTTTAGGAAGGCATGTTGGAAGAGAATCCTTACCTACCCTGACAAATCTCCACTTTCTGCAATCGTAAAGAACGAATTTTTCATCTGTAGCTATAATACGGCTTACAAAAGGCTCCTCTATGATGCGAACTAGCAGGTTGGAGCAAGCATCGAAACGCGCCAGACGCTGCTTATCGGTCAACTCGTGAGGCACCCACTTCGACATCTTCTTCACCTTGCCGATTCTCGCCAAATGTCTTGCTGCCGCAATATGATGTACGCCAAGATCCTCTACTAACGTCCGTGCATTCGTCTCTGGATTTGCTTCAACAGCTCTCCTCAAAACTTCATCGTCATGCGACGACCAGCTCCCGCGACTGGATTTTTCTTCGAGATCAAAATCGCCAGAAGCGAATTTTTGAAGCAGAGCCTCACCTTTTGTTCGTAAGGACAGTTCGTCCCAAAAGCGCTGCTAAGGTCACGTTACGGTATGCCTCTGCAGCAAAATGCCCCAATTTAAATTTGCAAAGCATGATGACTCGATAGTCGTGTTGGTTCATGATTTTACGGAGCCCTGGAAAAGGTCGGCTAGAAAAATTAGAGCGATATACACATGTTTTTCGAAAGAGCAGGAAGAAACCTGTCGAACGGTGTGTGTGGCTTTCCCCGAGACGGAAAGATTTAGAGTAAAAACTTGCTCATTTATGCATACCTCAAAACTGAAATTAATTTGGGACAGCCAAATAGTAAACTCGATGAACTTCGACAACTCGTTTAGGAGTTTCATTTTGCAATTTTGACATTCGTCGTCAGCATCTCGAGCTCCGTCTAAATCTCCCTGATATTCACTTGAAATTGCGTGAGAGATAGAAATCGTTTCCTGGCCAGGCACTGGGGTCGCGCCGTTTCCCTATGTATGTAAGCAGTCCGGAGACCACATTTACGACGAGATAAATTACACAGAACGTTTGGTGCGACGCATAAGCGGTCGAATAAGCGGTTGTACACCAGTTGTCATTTCAGGACATCTGGAAGGATTTTCACCACCTCCAAAAAGGGAAAAGGTAGTCAGCTCATACCTACGCATGGCTGCTCGCACGGCAGCACTCTTGGCGTCAGAGATGTCGGGAGGCGGAGTGAAATTTTGCCGTTGTCTTGAACATTAACAACGTTCTGGCTGCTAGTGGAAGGTCCGACTTCATGTCTATGAGGGTAACCATCGGGGGTGCTAACTACATCTAGTCAGATTCGCTCTGAATGGAAAGGGAACGCATCTCTGTTGTAACATAAATAACACAACCTAGCCTGGGTAAGCAACCAATTTGGGTATAACGGGAGGGAGAATCGACCTCAGGGCGATCTAACGCGTCCTCAGGTTCGATCCTTTTATGACCAGAGTGATCAAATACGCTGGTGGTGTCCCTGTGGCCTTGACACCATGTTCGTATGTTTGCAGTGGATTGTTCCTCTCCAACAAGGAATGTAAATTTATGGACAACGTCAAGCATGACACATAAATACAAGAAATCAGCACGGGGTTGTCGCTGCCAACTATGGCACTGCGTCGGGGAGTGCCGACCACAAACTCCTATCCGACTATCGGTATCAGCTTTTGAAATCTCGCTTCTGCTGGTCACTGTATACATACATGGCTCAATCGAACAGCAACGAATAATCGCTAAAGAGGCAACTCTGCAGTGGTGAGAACTCCATGAGGGTAAGTCCGCAAAACACCATCCGTCGAGTGCGCAAGGGTGGGTGATGGCTTGGAGCATGGTGGTGAAGGGGGAAGGCGCTAGGTGGCGGTGGCGGAAGCAGGGATCGTCGAGATGGCGTGCAGCAGTTGGTTGGTCGTCGAGTGAAGTCGTGTCATCGACTTCAGTGCCAGCTGGTCGTTCTTCTGACTGCGTGACTCCTGCGCATCACTGAGCGCTGAGTGAAGCGCGTTTAGGACCTGTAACAGGAGGGATCAGTTGTAGCAGCAATGACAACTGCAATATTAATTGCTGAGGAGGCTTCCCTAAGGCAGCATCGAAGGCTAGACTGGCATGGTCGGAAGCAGGTCCATGTATGATGGATGACACATTGGAAAGGCGCGCCAGAAGCTGAGCTATTCCTCCTGCCGACTCCGCCTAACAACTAACAGGTTATCATCACCACTTTCTAGCATGGGCTTCGGCTCTGCCGAAAATCTAGGACCTTCCGAACCAGATTTGATGTGACCCACCTAATATCTAACACAGCCTTACTCTCCTTATCTGTTTTTGTTGTTTTAGCTTTTTAGGCAGTTTTTCTCTTCTAAAAATTGGAGCAAATTTGACTGTGCGAAAAGTTCCGCGCAGCTTTGCTTTGCTGAAGCAGACACGTTATGAGTACAGAATTGATCCTTTTAAAGTTTTGAAAACTGTTTGTTCTACAGTAGAAATGATGGTTTTCCTGGGCAGGCTTCGAATCCATAAGGACATCTTAAATTTTGCCGAATTTTGCAGTATGTTATGGCAGGACACATTTTTGTAGGTACTTGATCGAGTGACACCTTGATCTGAAACTTTGCTCCGAAAATTTAGAAGTTAACTGCTCATGGTGATTTAAGTGCTTATTTCTTATTTCGGGATTTATGTACATGAGTTTTTTTATAGACTAGAACGATTTTTTGAAGAACTCTTCGATTATGTAGTCGTAGCCGATTCCGTGACTTACCACCAAAATATTTTTCTATCTCACAGAACCAGGTAGTACACTAAGAAATCGAAATGTCCTTCACATGAAATTTCAGGACGCGGTAACCAAAAAATCTGATATCATTAGGGGAAGTTGCATTTAAAATCGTCCATTTTCATGGAAATATGATGTTTTTATATCTGGAAGACATCTGAGGGAGAGAATTATAGAGGTGAAATTTCATCACCTTCAATTTCTGACCTTGTTTAATATACGGTAAAAATAGAGTTTTTCTGCAGCTATCTTTCTTTCCTTTTCCGTTCTTCTGTATGATCATGTAGTCTAATTCTACTGTTTTATCATTTGCCTAAAGAAGGACAGAAGATAACTGCAGAAAAGCTTTTATTGTTCAACGCGCTGAAATTGTAAAATTTTATAGAGCATAATTTCACTTTTCAATAATGTATCCTTCGAGTGGAGTAAGAGTTATTTCCGCAAAAACACAGATTTCGTATGTAACCCACAATCTCAGGGAATGCATTTACCTGCACTTAATCGGGTATAACTCAGAGAGATTTCAGTTTTTAAGCAACTAATAACGCATTAGAGAATATATGAGAAACGATTCTTCACTGTTATCCTGTTAAGATCGAATGAATCAAAATTGAATCCAGCCTAAACTGTGCCCCTAGAAAATCCTCACTCGTACCTATAGAATAATCTCGATTTTTTTCAAAATTTTATAGGAATCAGTTCCATATTCTCAAAATGTCTCCATCGGCAAAAAAATGAGCGCGACTCCCCACAATGTCCAAGCCACTCCAGGAACAAACAAGGTATTGAGAGATTACAAAATCACCTGAAAAGTTGAAAAAATTACAGACAATTCTTTCTCAGACCAAGGAACACTACGGTCCCCCCCCCCCCCCCCGCTCCCCCCACACTTCCCTCAAAACGATGCTACATTACGACTCCCTGCACCCTCCCGCCCCTCTTGATTCTCAAATTCTCAAACCTCAAGCATGACCACGACCTTTCCCCATCGAGATCACCAGAAGAGACCCAAACATAATCACCAAGGTGTTTTCCTTTCCAGATGAGCCTCATACGAAATCAGAGGTCCAAAAATCCTGTTTTCCGAGGATGCTACTCGGTCGAAAGAGGGTTCTTCTTCGGAAGCTGACCCCATCTTCTCCTGACCGGGCCACGTGTTCTCCAAAGAGCAGAGGACGTCTCAGGATGTCCGCCGTGTCAAAGCTTCGCCACATAGGTGGAATGTCTATAATTCACTCGCCTGTGTCACCTCTGTGGCGACAAGTTGAGAGTGATACACGCTAGTCGTCGCTATCGAGTCTAGCGCTGCCGTTGTCAAGCAGTCTGCGCAATCGGTAATCTAAACGCTTCATTTTCAAGTTTCTACTGATGAAATTCTACGGCGAAACGCTTACCTCTGCCACGACCGTATTCCACTTCACCTCCGGAGAAGAAAATGAAATGCTGAAGAGAAAAGAAAATTAGAATTGGAGCCAAAAGGATAACACGACGCAAGCCATACCTGGCGAGATCCTTCGCGGCAACGGCCATCCTCTTGCTCTCTTCGATGAGCTTTTGTCGAGGACTACAGGAGTCGGCAGCTGCTGATGTCGATGAAGTCGACGTTTTCTCGATGGACCCGTCTGTGTGTAGCCGCGACTGCAAGGACGACACCCTGGAAGACGACTGTTCTCCTCTGGGAGCAAGAGGATTACACCAGCTTCGGACAAGCGGCTCCGTACCGGGTGATGGCCGTCGGCAGGTCAAGGCTCTCTTCTTTGGCAGTGGTGAGTTTCTTCGAGGGGCTCGGTGGCAACTCCGTGGCGAGGACGCTTCGTCTTCTGGCTGAGAACGAGTTGAGCAGGGACGACGGGGATGTGGAGCATTTCCAGACGGGCAACGCGAGGTCACTAGAAGCAGAGTCATCACCTACGAGAACAATTAACTATTTTTTAAAGATAACTCGCAAACTCTGCGCTTCGAAAAAAACTTTCAAGAAAACCGTTTTGAAGCCATTTTGTAGCGTTTTTTCAAGGATTAAAGATAACAGACAGAGATCGGAACCGATAGATGATCCCATTTTAATTTTAGTCTTATTCTTTTTTAAATTTAAATAAGACAGAAATAATGGCTGAAGAAAGATTTCCAATAATACACGATAATTTATAATGTACAATTTTCACTTTACACTGAACGCGTTTCATTTGCTTTTTAGAAATTTTTTGATCTAACTTTTTAGGAATTCGCTTTTTAAATAGAAATGAAATGAATATTTTGTAGACAAAATTAGGAGTACCTAGGATTAAATATTACAGGTACGGAAGAAAAAAGTCAAAATTATCCTTAATTGATACATTTTAATTTAATCTAATTGCCATGTTTCAAAGAAAATTTGTGAAGGACCTCAGCTTCGCAGAGATATGTAGGAGAAAATAACTACACACTTTATATATCCACAAAATTCCTATCACAAAACCTAAAACAAAAATCCTAGGTTTATTCTAACCTGCTGGAAAGCAACAAAACAAATGCTGCTAGAGTGTTGTGTGGAGAGACTGCGCCGTGCACTTGTCTATACACAGCGTTGCCTATTCTGATTTACAGCGTAAATGCTGTCATAAAGTATGAATCTACTGTAAACAAAGGCAATCACAATAGAAGAGATTTTCCACAATTCTGCACAGCCCAACACCGGCTTAGCATCATTTACCCTATCAATCAAACAAACACTGTCATGTTCTGGACGAGTGCAGGACACAACCTCTTCGCATGAAAAGTTCTTTCTATCAGAGCACCTCAGAATGAATATAAAACTTTGCTTTGGTGAAGGGGATAGGAAACTTCATTAAGCTCATTCCGAAAGTAACTGTATTTTTCTCAACATTTCTTCCATAGGAGTTTTTTCATATAAATTTTCTTCACACGAAATATAGGTTGTCTTTTGTAAAAGGTGTCAATTCGGCTTTCTGCCCGTTTGTATGAAATGTGGTTGATTTAAAAAAAAATCCAGTTGAAGGTGGAAATGATTTATGTCTAAAGTAGCAGAACTTGAGCGACTTAAAGATAATGATACTTTGCTGGATTTTCAATAAAAACACTTGTGTACGACACTGTTCGCCTTAGATATTCAAGGTCGACCTGCTAGACCGGGTGCAAAACGGGAGGTCCCGGGGAGATTTGAACTCCCGTCGCAGGATTCAGAGTCCTGAGCGCTAACCGCTACACCACGGGACCGCTGTGCGAGCATCGCCACCAATGGCTCACCATGAGGCGCCCTTCCAACCACCAGAAAAGTCGGAAGCAAATCCCACAAACGACAAAACTACAATTGCAGCGACCCCATGCTTGCTGCTCGGTGTGCATCATGCAAGTGCAAGTCGCTGCAAGTGAATTATCCCTGCAACTTGTCTTAGGAAACCTGGGAAATTATCGGAATGTAATGATCTAACTATAGCTGAAGCTCCTAACCTTACGTAAGTTAATTACTGGGGAAGAATGTGTTCACTTATTGGGTAGGTGGCCTGCTGATCTGGTCACGGATAATGAGAGAGAGAGTTGTAAAAGACACATAGGAGCCACCATCGCGTTTACCGCTGCATTTTTTCAGTGCTTATGTTAGCTGTTGTAGGGCGCGTGTAGCGCAGTTGGAGAAGGTGCCGGCTCTTGCGTGACTCCGATATCAGGTTCTTGGTCCAGATTCCCTGCCCAGACCAGCCAAGCCTTCCTGCCCTCCGGGGTTAAAAACATGTCCGGGAAAGATAAAGCGCTGATATGTTTATAGGCTGGCCGTGGAAAGTCATTGTATGGCCAAATACGCATGCAAATCACCTCCACGATATCCCGTAGAAGTGGAATGCGTGGCGCATCCCGAAAGGGATCGAATAACGCCGTCCTTTATCCATTGTCCTTTTGGTAAATGCTGCACATGCTTCAAGAACTCTTCTAGGGATTTCTTGGGTTATCCACCTATGTTGGTCAAGGTGCTGTTATGACGAAAATGAACAAGAATGAGCAATCTATGTAGAATCAAAAAATGGAACGAAGACCGTAGAGAAAAATGTATACCATTCTCATGTCGAATTAACACTTTTCAAAAATTGGACGACCTTTTCAAAAGTATGACTGCCTTTGAGGTTTTAATTCATTTACCCATTAAGCCAACACATTTCTTGAAGTTCTATAAGATTTTCGTTTTTGGAAAAATAATGGTTTAATGCTTCGTGCTTAAAAGCAGCAAGGCAGCCATTTTTAGTGCCATTTAGAGACGCCCTTTTTGAAGACGTCGCGTTTTTTATTCGATTGGTAGCAGAATTTCGGTTTCACTAAAGTTCGACACCTATTAACGACCCAACAAAAACATCTGTGGAGAAAACACATACCCTCACTTTGATGGTTCATGTAAGTGGCATTTACACTATCAATCAAAGAGAAGTAGCAGCGAATTTTTTGACTGCATGGCGCGATCTGATCTTTTAGTGCAATGCTTGCTTCTTTGCTGTGACGTTAAACAACTTTTAATTCAAATTTTAATTTTTTTCTAAAAATAGAAATTTGACAAAATTATTACACTTATTAGGGCATGCGAACTACATAATTTCAAAGAAATTTATACTAGATTTTCCTTGAACAAATAAATTATGATAAACGTCTTGTTGAGTTTGTAGTTTAACCTACCCGAAGGTCATTTCGATCTGGAAGAGTTTGATTTGATTTCAGATGTCTTAAAGCTAGCTAAGAAGAATGCCCAATTTGATTTTAAAACTGTCTAGTTTGGGTGCAGCTGCTATAAACGAGAAGAGAGATAAAATAGAACCAGCAAAAATGGTTGGTTATTGGTTCTTGCACATGTGTTCTAAGCAAAACGAATGCAACCGGATCTTAACCGTTAAAATTCTGTGAATCTATGCTGAAGGATCCCATGAAAAGCAGCTGGGCCAAGATTGGCATATTTCTTTATTAGGCGTGACGGCCTTCTTCAGACTGTAAAACGCAAAAGAAGTCAAGTTCCCAACTGCGGCACAGAAGAGACATGCCAAGCTTCAACGACAGTTGAACACGGGACTTTCTTTTATAAACTTTAATGGAATCTCGTTTCCACCTTCTTTGTGTGTTCAGATTAACCCTCACAATAGCTCCCAACTTTTCTCTTCTTAAAACCTCGGCACTGTTAATTGTTATTGTCAGTGAGTCAAGTTTTTTGTGCCAACACGAAATTTTAGGTGGATCTTTATTTAGCCGGGCCTGCCGTTTCGACTTCTCGTTCTAGCTCTTTGAATTTCAGAGTGACTCTATCGGAGATGAACGATAGGACGAGAGGTATCTTCGGGAGATCTATCGTGAGAGTTAGCGTGATGTCTACTATGACCACTTGAAACCCTTTAGCCGTTCTAAATGGGTATATCTGCGCTATTGTAAGGGCATAACTGCAGGACGACGTTATCCTAGTGAACATTCCTAACGATAACATCAAGCGGCAGTTAGTTCGAAATAGGCTCTACGACCAGCAGTGTATTCTGGAAAACTGCGTTATTTGCCCAAATGGTAGTTCAGGCGATCGCTCAAAGGCTGGAGCAATTTACCAGATCGAATGCTTGGCATGTTACGCCAAATACATCGGAGAAACGAGAAGGGCTCTCGCAGTACGTGTGAGGGAGCATCTATCAAGTAAACGACGTGGATTGCTAACCAGCCCACTTGGAAAGCATAGGATTGATGAGCATAACGGGAATGAATTTGAGGTGAAATGTACCATCTTGGCCGCTGCGGTAGACATTTCGGCAAGGAGAGCGTTGGAGGCATTCTGGATTTTCACAAGAAATCCAGTAATGAACAACCGGCATGAGTGTCTGTCTGTTACGAGTGACTTTCTGCCGTTCGTGTCCCGTTGTGAACTGTAGAAGGACCGGTCGGCGACAGCGGTGTGCAGCATGTCCCCTTCGTCCTTACTAGCTAACTGACGTGGGCGAACATCAGCCCTTGCGGTGGATCCAGTTCGTGAGTTCGTTTCTTCCACTTGGCCCCTCCTTTGTGCTCGTGGAGTAAGCCCGAAATGCTAGGGTAGTTATGGGGCTTGATGGACTAGTGCGCAAATAAAACTAATGCACCACGTTCGGGCCTCTGAAGACGACGAGAAGTCGAAACGTCAGGCCCTGCTAAATAAAGGTCCATCTATAAACCTCGTGTTGTCACAAAAAACTTGACTGACTAACAACTTACAACGCCGGGTTTGAAGATGAGAGAAGTTGCAGGTTATTGTCAGTATATTGTGCCATACGAGGCTTTTAGGTGAACGCTTTTATTAAGCAGTGCCTGACTTTTCGATGGTTTGTCGTCTCCAGAAGCCTAAACATAGTGTAAAGGTATAAATTTGCGCTCTACTCAGCGCAAATATATACTTATCCTCCTTTTATTTATAACCTTATACCCTACTAAGGCCCCAACCATTCTAGTATTTTCAACCTACCCCTGTAATCACTAAGAGTGACCAAATGAGAGAGACAAACTCATGGAGACTCTCTATGTCGTATTCAGCTTTGCCGTTTAGGGGTACAGTTGAGACAGTTTCCTTGTAAGACAACATCCTGCAACTGTCTGGTGGATATGACCATTTGAATGAGCAATAATGCTACTGGGAACGCTAAGCACTGCCAAATAAAAGCCCCCTAAGGACCTGGCGTGGCACAATACAGTACTAACGACTCTTTACAGAATATGCCCTCAGAGAAAAGGCAACTGAGCGCCAAGAGGGCAACGTAAACGGAAACTGACCTTACATCAGCTTTTGTATGATCCAAGCCAGTGAACTCCTTCAACGACATTCGACGAACGTTCACGGAACCGGCGAGTTCTGGTGCAGACTGAAAGCAGCGTTCCATTAACCGTGGCAATCCATTTGTATTTAAGGATAAGGATAAGGATAAAGGACGGCGTTACTCAATCCCTTTTGGGATGCGCCACGCATTCTACTTCTACGGGATGTCTTGGAGGCCACATGGATGCGTATTTGGCCATACAATGACTTGCGGTGGCCAGCCGATGAACAAGTCAGTGCTTTATCCTTCCCAGACAATCTGGTACCAATTCACCGACCCCGGAGGGATGGAAGGCTTGGTTGGCCTGGGCGGGAAATCCGAACCAGGAACCTGGTATCGGGTGCAGGCGACAGTCGGCGCCTCCTCCGACTGCGCTACCCGCGCCCGTATTTATATTTATAGAAGAAAATATAAAAAAGGGCCGCATATCAGATTTCGAGAAATACATAGTGTGTGCTGATGACTCTTGCACGATGTGCGCTAACAAGATAAAGGCTAACAAATCTAACAAAAGTGACGAAAGCTGCTGAACGTTTCACCTCAAGAAGGATATAAATCGATTCCATCATTTCCTTCAAAGACCAGATAATGTAAAGATAATGAATGATGTGGGAAATAGGATTTTCGAAAAGCTCAAATCTTAACATGATTCAGATAAGGGTGGATTTCGATAGAACGGCAGCTCTCGTAACAGTGTACCTATATTGAGCAATGTACCGAAGGTTAGGAGCCGAAAAGAAGTTACTCATAGAAACATACAAAAATCTATGTTAAACCTATCCGAGTTTTCAAGCGCAGCTCATGCAAGCTTAGAGCACTATATAAATAATTAAAATAGTAGTGTAATTATTATGACGGTATAAATAAAAAAATATTAGTAACACAGTATATATTAGTATATATAAACATTTTCCAATCCAAGTTATACACCACGTCAAGTTAACACTCTTCTAAGGTAGCCTATGAATTTGAAATCGAACTGAACGTCTTACAAATGGACAAAAAGCTTCCTGTCGGTTAAACTACAGTCTCTTCAAGGAGGCTATGGTATGAAGAACGAAACGAAAATTGAGCACATCATTTTTAAATTTTTTTTAGATCAGTTGCTCGAAGTGTAAAAATTTTATAAAATAATATTTTTGAGAAAAATAATAAATTAAATTTTGTGTTAAAGCGCAAAAAGCCAGCAATCATCTAGTGCATAAAAGACCAGATTGCAGCATGCACTTGAAAAGCTCGCGACTTTTATTTGATTGACAGTGTAAATGCTGCTTACATAAGGCATTAAAGTGGGAATATGTATGCTCTTTACAGCTGTTATGGGTGTATTGTTTACAGGTGTAGAACTCCATGAAAAAATGGCAATTTTGCTATCAATCGAATAAAAATCACAACGTTTCGGAAGAGTGCATGGTGCAGTCTCTTATCCTGGCACCAAACAATTCACTACCACCAAACAACAACACCTCCTGCTCCTTAAAACAAGCCATAAACCTATTTTTCCACACAAATTTAGAATACTATACGTTTTCATACGGTATTCACTTATTGGGTAATTGAGTTGAATTTTCAAAAAATAATGTTCCGTTGGGCGCGTGTAGCGCAGTCGGAAGAGGCGCCGACTGTCGCCTGCACCCGATACCAGTTCGGACTAGTTCGGACTTCCCGCCCAGTCCAACCAAGCCTTCCATCCCTCCAGGGTCGGCGAGTTGATACCAGAATTGCCTGGGAAGGATGAAGCGCTGACTTGTTCATCGGCTGGCCACCGCAAGTCATTGTATAGCCAAATACGAATTCAAATCGCCTTCACAATATCCCGTAGTAGTAGAATGCGTGGCGCCTCCCAAAAGGGATTGAATAACGCCGTCCTTTATCCTCCCAATGTTCCGTAAACAAAAAATTATTCTGAGTTTTTGGAAAGTATTTAATTTAATGTAAAGAAGCTTATCTCGGTTTGGAAGAGCTCGCTCTTATTTTAAAAGCCTTATGCCAGCTTAGAAGAGTGTCCAATTTGATTTGAAAAGTGTGTTATTCGACATGAAATTGGTATAAATTAACGCTGCACATTAAGCCTCGATGTAAGCTACGATCGCGACGGTCATCGGAACCAAAATGCGCACATGTCTGGCGAGCCACAGTCAGCCATGAAACAGCGGAGACCCCCGAAATCGCTCCACTGAGCTCGCTCACCTCCTCATCCTGCTGCTGAGAGCGCCTTGCCCGTAAATAAATTAGGCCAACTGGGCCGAACGGCTAATATCTGTCAGGGCACGTGACGGGCCCCGCCAGTAAACACACAGAGTTAGGTGGTTTGCGACAGTTGATCACGCAATCGAAAACGTGTTAAATCTTCTTTGACACTCGGACGACTGCCTAGTAAACGGCCACATAAGAAGTCAAGCTAACATACATGTGTGTAGGCTCGTCTGCACACAAAAACGCTGAAGCTATGGCTGGCATCCTAAGGCTTCCTCGAGTGTGACGAGAACTCGAAGTGGTTTCTAGTGTATTAGAATATAAGACATAAGAAAAGGAGAAATTCAAAAAAGTAAAGAAAGGAGCAAAAGGTTAATACCATATTTGAAATTATAATAAATAAAACAATGCTACATAATATTAGGTTGTAAGGAATTAACTGGCTCGCGCCATTTTTTGGCGCGTCTTTACGCGTTTGATCCGGAACAAACCGTAACAAGTGGTATATCATTTAGAAGCGCAAACTTTGCTCTACCGGTGAGTACCAAATTATCTATGTAAAAGTGGGAAAACTTTAGAGTTTTATTGACTTTTTTGCAGATGGACAAAAGGGTAATCCGAGGCATTTACTTGTATGAATTCAAGCTGGGCACTACAGCTAAGGAGGCGGACGAGAAGATCAACGCCGCATTCGGTCAAGGATGTTCCACAATTCCGACGGCGTATCGTTGGTATCAGAAGTTCCGGAATGGAGATGAGAGCTTGGAAGGACACGAAGGTCGTGGGAGGCATAGTGATGTTGATGCGAACAAGCTGAGAGATGTGGTAGAGGAGGATCCACACAAAGGTACCAGGGAGATAGCGAAGGTTCTTGGCGTCAGTCACAACACGGCTGCCCGGCATCTGAAGGAAATTGGAAAGACCAAAAAGCTGGAAGGATGGGTGCCTCACGAGCTGTCTGAGGAGCAAAGAAACCGACGATATGAGATCTCGTCCGCACTGCTTCTACGGAACGAAACAGACCCATTCCTTGATCGCATCGTAACCTGTGACGAGAAATGGAGAATGTACGACAACAGGCGACGATCGGCACAGTGGGTGGACAGCGATGAGAGCCCCAAGGTTTTTGCGAAGCCGGAATTGCACCAAAAGAAAGTAAGGGTGACAGTATGGTGGTGTTCGCTGGGAATTATTCGCCACAGCTTCCTCCCTCCCGGTGAATCCATCACGGCAGAGAAGTACTGCATTGAAAGTGAAGAAATGATGAAAAAGTTGAAGGATATCCGGCCGGCCTTGGTAAACCGAAGGCGAGTTCTCCTTCTGCACGACAATGCTCGCCCCCATGTAGCACGAATGACGTTGCAGAAATTGAATGAGCTGAGCATTGAAACTCTACCACATCCTCCGTTTTCTCCCGACCTCTCCCCAACAGACTACCATTTCTTCAAGCACCTTGGCGACTTCTTGGTAGGGAAAATATTCAAATACCAACAGGATGCCGAAAGTGCCTTCGAAGATTTCGTCAATTCCAGAACTTTTGATTTTTATGCTACTGGGATAAGAAAGCTCGTGTCACGTTGGCAAAGATGTGTAGAATCAGAAGGTTTTTATTTCGATTAATATACGTGCCCACAAGCTGAGATATTAACTGTTTAAATTTACAGTGGTTCAGCGCCATTTATTTCGTTACAACCTAATATTAGGAATTTAAAAGTATACAAAGATTCGTTTCGCCATTGTCTTCAGACAGAACTTTGTATTACCTCCCTCCCGTGGCCCCTCAGGGATGTAATTCAAGATATCTTTAAATTCTGTTCGATTTTTTTCTGGGAAAATGACGGCATAATTTGCAAGGAGGCCGCGCGAAGCAAGTTGGATGAGATTCTTCGTGGTCGACGTATTAAACAAATGATTCACGATTTTTGTTGGAATGCCATAAGCCGTGAAATTTCCAATGAATAGCCTTCACAAGATGCTTTGAAACCTAGAGAAAACCAAGGCACTGTGGATTCTTTGATTCTAGTAAGTCGTAGGCTAAGCCAGCTGGTGCCGATATCCTGAGGATGCTGGCGAACATGGATTCAGAAGTCCTATCTTAGAACTCTATAGCTCCTACCTAAGGATAAGGCTCCTAAATAAGACTATCCTAAGAATCTCCTAAGGATAGTCTTATTTTGGCTTCTTTCGACATCGTTTTTGTGTTCACTTAGCCTTTTGAATGGTTTCTGCAGCATGAATTGGGATTTAGCAGGGTAGTTTCTCGAATGAACGTTCTGAAGAAGGCGATCATCCAGAGTCAGACGTGGAATGTGCGGCTGTTAATCCATTCCCGCTGCTAGACGAAGCATCTGAAGAGCGGCCACTTCAGAACAAGTCCAATATGCGTCCTACATAGGCACAGAAGCAAGGCGTCATCCAATCAAAGCACCGACCGACTGTACTATAGACGCCCTTCTAATGGTAAGTGGTGCGCCGCTTCGAGGTGGCATCAGGAAGGAGGGCACAAACCGAAACAAAACGCTAGAAGGGTTAATTATCTGCGCGCCTGAAACAGAACTTCGTTTGAGAACTCATCCCCCATCTGCTCGTGTTTCCCTTACCAGGCTGCAACATCGGAACGAGAAGGCATCCGGAGGGTGAGGAGCTTACAATTGGTGCTGATTGGCCGGTATCTAATTCTTCTCAATGTCGGCCAGAAAGACGACTTGTAAGGTGGAGGAAAGGATGTTGTTTCTCCTTGGAGGTCACAAAGCACTATTAAAAGCGTCTCCATAAGGAATTGCAAAGACAATTTGGAACTCAACGCTCATCTACGACACCACGAAGAAGAGCTCGGCGTGGCACATCCCAAACCGATTTAACAACTCCGGCAATCGGTTCCCTTTTTGTGGCAAGAACTCAATAAGCGCTTTAGCTTCCAGAAGCTGATCAGAGCTCCTAAATATTCCATTCTACTGGCCATAGTGCTCCAGCCCCACGATTTTGTCAGCCCTCACGTCAGACTTGTTCTCGAGACACTCAAACCAAACTTTGCTGACTGCTGTACAACAACAACTGTTGTCATGTCGTTCACATCAAGAAGATGCCCATTGCATCCATCGATGCTTCAGCAGGCGACAGGTGGCTGTGCATCCGACATCAATCATAAAAGACGGAACGCCTTCTAAAAAAAACTCGCTGATAGGTCTAAAACCGATGAAAAGGCGGAGCAATGAAAGTTAGCAGTCAGAACATGAATTTGAGAGCCTCCCACATGAACTACACAACAAGATTTCACTGCAACATAGCGAGCGCAAGTAAGTATTATTGGGTCATTGCTTAGACCGCATGGAGCTGTGCCGATCTCAAAATTGTACCTTTACCCCTATTCGTCCTAACGTTCTCACTAATTCAAAATTGTAGACCGCTACGCTTTTCAGAATACCAACACGTCTGTCCATCAGCACGTTGGTCGAACTTCTTGGTGAAACTCTAAATGAACGATATGACGACGTCCGTGTTTCCCGAGCGAAAAGAACCCATTGAAGCAACATGGACGCTCCTGGCTCCATGTTCGAGCAACCTGATAATCGGCGGACGATATGTGGTACAGGAGTAACCCTTTTCAGATATCACGTGCACTGGGAACACGGCGCAGCTAACGTGGTCCCGAATTCGCCTTCCCCACCTCCAGAAGCCGAGGTTCTTTACTTATATGTCCAATTAGTCATAGTAGACACTCGCCCAGCTGTCCGACATCGTCAGCGAGAAAGGGCAACATTCTGGCCTTGCGCGGCCCTATTTGATGACTGGAGCTCCTAGTCCCCTGAGGGCTAAGAACCTCGCCGGCATCTCGAACCGAGAAATCTCGACCTTCATATCTATCCGACGCAAGTGCTGCTGGCCTCTTTTTGCTTGAGTAACGGCAAAGGTCAGCTTTGAATTTGACGAGATAGCATGAGAGTTATAGAGGACAGGAGACAACTATCATTTTGAGAGAACCAGTGCATCGTGGTGCTCCTGATGGTTGCGTAAGCACGATGACTTGACCAGTAGAATCTAAAATAAGATGGAATCTTCGCAGTTCAAGCGGTCTCAGGTTAGGCACAGAACATTCCACGTCTGGTGGGTGGATTCTTCGTTCTACGTTGGATGGGAATTGCTTCGCATCTGAATTAACTGCTTCAGCGAGTGATAGATTGGAAATAAATCCTTGATCGTTTTAAGTTAGGAGGGCGTTTATGGAATGCCTTGTCGCTGTAGATCCTCATCTGATAGAGAGCTTTCAACGAATGGAAGGTGGTCGAAAGTTGAGGGATGGAAATGGAAAGTTAGTTTGAAGAGAGAAGAAGTTCGAAATCTGAAGAATCTCTGTAAGCCATTGTTGGAAAAAAGCACTTCCTGTCGGTTGCTTTATAATAGAATTGGAACACACCTCCAGGACCCGGATTCATCAGCGACCTACCAGTCGTTAGCGATGAAACTAACCGCAAATCGGCCACTCCTCAATGTGGCGGCGTGGTAGATTTGCGACGAAAACCATGGTAACGGTTACCCGGCTAAACCTCCAGGTAAACGACGTAGTAAAGTATCGGTAACGCTCCAATACCACTTTCTGTCCCAGTAGTAACGGGTTGGGCTCGTTGCCAAGATAAGTCGGACGCATCCACACAAGCATCTGCCCCTTTGTGGTGGTTCCTTCTTTCACTTGTCGAATTCCTGCTCGAAATTGACTGATGAATCTGATGAATCTTTTTTTGTCATTCAGAAGTTGTATAGATTTGTGGATTTTTAGCATTTACTAATTTGTTGTATGTTGCATTTTATATCCTTCACCGCGACATTCGTGAATCACAAGTGCCAGTAAGTTTCAGGCAAGGAGCCGGTTAGTTTAACATGTGGTAGCGATTTACCAGCTCTTTCGTCGATGAATCCGGGCCAAGACTTCACATCGTTCTTCACAAGCACTCTCTTTTACTTATTTTTGGATGCTGGCCAGTTTCAAAGTTTATCTAGTTACTTTACATAAGGCATTCTCTAGAGATAAATCCAGAATCAGAAGGCTAAGTGATGGAGAACGACGTTATTAGTCAATAACTGTTTTGAACTACGCATTCTGCCGACATTTGTAATAAATGATATCGCGGAGTCTACATATCTTGGCCCGTATTCGGCATGCAGAATAAGCTGCGGTAGCCACACGATAGAGAAGCCGGTGTTTTATCCTTCCTAAAGGAGTCTGGTACCGATTCATTCGTACGGCGGAGGTGCGGAAGACCTGGTTGGTTGGAGAGAGCACGAACCAAAAGCCAAGATTCGTGGTGTTGGCGATATGTGGTTCGCACCACATCGAACTCCGCCACCACTCGCCTAATCTCGGACGTATGGTTAGAACTAAAAAATCTAGAGAAATTATATATTGGACGCTGGTCTCAATTTGTTGCATAAAATCCATCGTTCAAATCAGTTTCTTTAAGCCTCAATTGGCTGGTACCGAGGATGTAAGCTGTTACAACGATGTTTTGTTGCGATCAAAACTTCTAGCGCCAGGCGGGACTCGAACCCGCACCTCCCTCTAACCGGGCGGGAATGCTCTACGCCATTACACCACCGGCGCTGTTTGATCGAACGCAACATCCACACGCAACATCCACAAATCCATCGTTGTTGGTCATTCAACTGAGAAACTGCGAAAAGTAAAGCTCTACATGGAGCAGTTCGAGAAGCAAAATCGAAAATTTTCTCTTCTTTGAAATTTCCAAGATTTACATCCCGGAGTGAGGTCGTGCCCAAATTTAGCTTCCGAAGGGTGTTTTCCAGTATGGCTCGAGTTCAGTTAGCGATTGTGATTTCCAAGGCGCCGGACTTCCTCAGTTTTTTGCTCCCTTGCCGTTACTAATGAACACTCTGGCTGTGGAATGCGGCTGGCGAACATGATGAGGCATTCCCTAGTTTTCGGTCAGCAACGCTTCACGTCTAGCACTGCACACGGGATCTGTGCTCACTCCTCAGGCTCACAAGCTCCTTCAGCTCAGGGAGAGATGCTCTCAAGATGAGTTGTACAGCAAGAATATGGGAAGGATGGAATTGAAGTGAAATCCAGCTCGCACAGAAGTCAAGTCAATGTTATGAACTTCTCAGAAGTCGCTCAAGTAAAAAGGGACGGGTTGAAAAAGCATTGTCTGAGCGCGGAATCGGTCCTCATCTCGAATTGATGGCGCATAACTGGAACTGAATATGAACTATGCGCATGAGATCACGATAACTCCGCAGATATTCAGTGAACGAAAGGTTGAAATAAGTTATTTTAATTAATTTGACTAATTTTATGTACGAATTTCAAACAGGTTCAACTGTAGCGACGCAATCCCTATGCCTTCCGACCACGGAAGGCATCTCGTCTCTGCTATAAAGTACTCTATAAAACAAGAGCTGATATGCCTATCGTGTTGGCGCCAAAATGCCATAGAAGTAGAGTGTATAGCGCATCTCAAAAAGGAACTGATTGATCACAGTTTTGTCTTTTGGTGATTTATTGTTAAAGCGTAAACACCCAAGCAGAATACGCTAAAGTTAGATCTATAATAATGGGAAAAGAGTTTAGGACAAAGAATAGAGCATGGCTGGTTCCTTGGGATGCCGCACGCATTCTGTTTCTGCAGAATATCGTAAAAGAGCTTATCATGCTTCTCAGGGCTATGACATGGCAAAGCGCTTCATTCTATCCAGACGTGCCCGGTCTCCGTTCACCATTTATGGAGGTACTACTTGGGTCGAACCGGACTGTACCCTAGCCAGTGTGATGGAAGGCTAGGTTGGGCTGAGCGTGGTCTGAACAAAGGACAAGGCTGCATTCGGCATCTCTTCCGACTGTACTACCGTGTACCTGCAGAGGAAGAAAATAATAGAAAAAGGACCGACATGGTCAATGCCTTTGTGGGATGCGCCACAGTTTCTACTTCTAGCGTGTTGCGGAATCAGTTTGAATACATATCAGTCCTACACAATGACTTACGGAGCCCAGCCGATGAAAAGTCACTGTTTTATCCGATTCAGGGAGAGAGGGTAGAAGGCTTGTTTAGCCAAAGCGGAAAACTCGAACCAAGAACCATGAGTCGAGGTGCAAGTGACAGCTGGCGCTTCCTCCGACTACGCTATAACGCGCTCAAAAAGGAAGGAATTCAGAAAGGCCAAAAAGTCGGAAAGACTCAAGGAAATCGCTTGGCCTTCTGTTTGCAAACGGCCGACGGCTATAAAAAGGAGGCTAGCGCTGGAGTATAACAAATTCTTTTCCTGTTCTCTCTTCAATGAGTGTATATAAAAGCAGTCAGTTAACGAGCGGAATTGAAAATTGGCGCTATAAACACCAGACATGAAAACCGTAGAAGAGTCAGTCGCCTATGTGTTGCCATTTAAGGTTCGACGTGAAAATGAAAATAAAGGCCTTAAAATCTGTTCATTTATTAGCGCTTTACTTTCTTTTCCTTGAAATTACGCTTCAACATCTATTTTCCAGGGCTGAAAAAGCGAACTTACTCAAGCTTCTACACTGTGCCACCCCGAAATGGGACCGTCGCAATGGAACCAACGATTGTGGAGACTTTTGTGAATACTTTCAGACAACAATGTTCTAAACTCTCTTCAGACCTTCTGATTAGCTTAACAGCTGGTCATCTTCCAGTGCTGAGGTCGTTTCTGAACTCCCGCGATGCTTCCGGCTCAACTGTCGCAGCTGAGTAATCGCCACGGGAGTACTCGCTGGATATACCGGTCCATGTGGTGGTGGTGGTGCGTTCGGCGGGTTCAATCGCGTCCCGCTTATTTATGACTCCAACGAGGCCGCAACTCACTGGCAAATAACTTCTGTTGGTAGCCGCACCAGCCGGCGAGCCACAACAAAGACATCACCGAACGCACGCCGTCGCCTTAACAGCTTCCAGAGGAGACCAAATTAGGCGAAGACGAGTCGCCGCGACGAACGTCACGGAAGCAGAGGAACCTCCTCGAAAGGCACAGAAACGTGTGGAATTTTGAGAATT
Source organism: Heligmosomoides polygyrus bakeri (assembly GCA_947359475.1). Lineage (NCBI taxonomy): Eukaryota > Metazoa > Nematoda > Chromadorea > Rhabditida > Heligmosomidae > Heligmosomoides > Heligmosomoides polygyrus. The sequence continues at coordinate 20,930,268 of OX375867.1, forward strand.
CTCTGCGGAATTCCGCTATCGTATGAATGGCGTGGTTGAAGCAGACGTCGACTCGAAGGTTCGATATTGCGTCACCTGATCCACAGATCAGTGTCGTTTGGAATCCACAAGCTCTAGGCAGAGCGTAAGCATCCCGACAACTCGACTTTTCCCATTGGCTGCTATGCATTCTTCATTTCGGTTGATCTATGGATTCTCGGCAGCGATCCAGAATTTCTCAAGAGTCCAACGTGTTGATATACCACCTTCTCGAAACAAAATCGAGACGGACGCCTGGAACATCTTGCACCCATTACATGGAACCCCACACTCCCACATATACTCCCACAAGCGGTAGACACCTTGTATTTCCTAAGGCCGCCCCGATGCTCCTTGACCCGAAAACAGTGGGTTTCCCCATGTATTATTGCCCACACATTCCACATGAAATCAAGTTTACTACCTCGAAAGTCATGCAATCGCCGTCCCTTCCGTTATGGCACACTACGCAGGATGGAGTGGAGCACATCCGAAAGTTGCCTTAAAATTTTTAGGAGACACCTCCATCATTCTTACCAAATCCTATACGTCCGCTCAGAACGCACGCGCGGGTCTCCTCAGAACGCCCGCGCGGGCCTACTTCCTCCGATATGAAGGGGAAGCGGAAGGATGTTTTCCATCTCATCCTCACGGCGAACAAGCGCATCATTATTTGGCCATTGACTGACAGAGAAATCATTGGTGGGTACTATACATTGAGTTCGATCGAAAATCTTCGGATAATTGGATGATTCGGATAACGGCGGTTTTGAGGACCCGGATTTTTGGATGATTCGAGTACGGGCAACTTCACGGACCTCGGATCTTTCAATAATTCGGATCGGGTTATCCGAATCGGAAATCCGAAAATGATTCATTCGGATCTATTGTATACTGGGTACCGACTTGCTTCTGCGATTTTCTGTGCCATTTTCAAAATGAGCAGATTCTACTCATTATCAGACCACACTGCGATGGCAGTTCCAAAGATAGTTTTGATAATACACTTTTTAGTGATGGACGTTGTGTAGAGCGGGTTTGTAAAGCTCTACCCGACTCCGGAAGTTGGGTAGACCGTTTCCTTACTAAGCAGAGTAGCGTTGCCGGTTTAACTTTCCATTGCCCTTACCGCACTATATTTTGATCAGGAAGGCTTACTACGTCTGTGAACTACTATTCAACTATGCATTTTAAATGTATTTAGCAAATTCAAATCACACATGAAACCACAACCAGTAAGACCATGGATACGGAAGAAAATGCAGAGCGTAAGTACAAACGAGAGCATCCTCAAACTGTTTCGCAAGAGGCTGCTGTAACAACGCAACTTCAGAAATTGCGGAAAATTATGCCTACGTGGACTGCATAATTCACCTTCCCCATTCAACCGCAATTGACAGCTAGGAAAGAAATCATTTTCACCGCAGCTGCTCCTATCGCAGAAGCGTTTTCTCAGAGGAAAAAATTCTGCTAGGTGAGATCAGCTTGTGATAGGAAAGCTGAATGTATGCAGCCTAGCCACTTCTCCGGGCCGCATTGTGCACTAGTTCCCGTGATGCTCAAGTTCATTTTCTCCAAAATCAAATATTTAGGCGGAAGAATCTACGCAACAAATGATGGCTTCCCTTTGTGTTTGTCAAAGCCATACCATCTAGACACAACAGCCACAAAAGTGAAGTGTAGTGTAGAGCTGTGACAAGTGTAGAGCTTTCACTAAGCTTAGTGCAGAAGCAGCGCCTCACTAGGAGAGAGAAAACCTTCTAAGAGAGAGAGAGATAGAGAGAGAGAGAGAGAGAGAGAGAGAGAGAGAGAGAGAAGGACCTAATGTAAGGATGAAATAAACCGCTAAACAGGTAGAGCCTTTCGTTAACTTTCAGCCAGAAGCTATGTGTCTTAGATATGGTTATGCCTTCATCAAACGTGTGAGCAAACAATGCAGAACAGTTAATCACCGGCTTTCGGTTCGCAAAAGATCCAGCTTTCCAGAATTTCTTTCGACGTCACTTCAGAAGTCGTTAAACTCTTCAACTACCTGCAATTCCATGAATACAACTAACTGATACTGAGTAACTGATAGCGTTAGGGCCTCACAAGTGTGTTCCCTCAAAGAACACACAAGACAGTTCCAGAGAACGTAGTGCGTCAGTGGTCTGCTGGCAGCGAAAAAGCAGGCTGATTACGACGGAGGTTGTTCGTGTGTGAAATTCCCTATGAAAGTTATCAGAGGGAGTGAAAGTAGAAGAAAAGAGAGATGCATGACAAGACCAAAGAACGGTTCGAGCGCATTTCCGGAGGAAATCTCTGTCACAAGCGCCGAAATACTACACTTGTCATCATAACTGTCACCGCATTCGGTCGAGAACGTCGTGGCGAAGACAAATCTAGCTAAATGAAACACAAGGAAAGGGTACGAACTGATCACTGATGTACAAATTGCCCGAAAATACTGTTTAAGTGGTCTTGAAATTCTTATCGGTTCAGCCATGAAGAGGTAGCTGCAGCTTCTTCTGAAGAATAGGACGTCGAAAATCTTTAAAAGGGTTTCGTCTTGCGTCCTGCGCCACGCACTTGATCAGAGGGGTTGTGATGTTTACGTGACGGGTAGCGTGAGCATCAGTTACTTTGAGTAACGTACGGCCTCTTAGGCTATACTCTTTCGAACGCTTATTTTGTGCAAGAAGTTGGTCCATCCTAAATCAATTCTGAAATGCTCACCTAGAACTAATTCATTGAGATGGGTTTGAGTGATGAATAGCCACGCTATTTTTCGACTAGGAATGGCCTTCAACTGATCTAACCTCAAAATTGTGGCTTCCAAGAGCATAATGAATTGCGCAACGACGAAGCAATCATTCGTGCATTCTCTATCAATCTTCTGCTCAATGACTATCGAATTTTTGTCCGGCCGTAGCGTAACCCTTCTCTTACTATAGCCAGACATTAGAAACTCTCAAACAGGAAGTACGAAGTTTTATGCCTAATTTGAGCTTGTCTATATCGTGTTCAAACCGAAGGTTCAGCAAAGACGGACTCAAAATCTCACTCAATCTCATATAAACGTTACATTTTTGTACCTATTAAAAGATAAAGGACAGCGTGACTCATTCGCCTCTGGGAAGCGCCACGCATACTACTTCTACGGAATATCGCGAAGACGTCTTTTGAGTGCGTATTTGAGCGCTACGATGACTTGCGGTGGCCAACCATTGACAAGTCAGGGTCCTTCCCAGAATTCACTCTTATTACATCATGAAAAACGGCGTTTATACAACGCAACTAGACAATAAACATCGTGGCACGCTGGAGAACTGCCCGACGCAATATCAGCCTCAGATATCCAGCAATACTTGATGAAGAAAAATGTGTAGAAAAGCCGCTGAACTGGTGCGATACCTCACCGATGGCGTATGCATGTTCCGTGGACTTCTTTCCTTCTTCAAAGACCCATACGCATCCTTTTTAGGTGATCCTTTTAGCAATCATCCCCATCTTAGACTACTAGGAGAAGAAGAAGGCCACTTAGAATAACGCATGGATGAGCCGACTAGCAATCCTAGCCGTTTGAAGCAGTTGGCTTCTAGAGCATATCAATCTTCTCCGTCCGGAACCAAGTCATCCGTGAAAAACTGAGGCATCCAAGAAATCCCGTGTAATAAAACGTTTTCCACGGTCCCATTTCAGTCTTTAGTCGTCCGTCTTCATCGCCGTATTCAGAAGCGGCTCATTTCTCGCCTCTATTAGTAACAGCCAATTGAGTGCAATGAGACGCTGCCTTGAAATAAGGGTCGAGCGTAGAACCCTCAGCTTACTTCTCAAGAACCCGATCAGGCAGTGCAGAGCGTCCGTTTTTCCGTGGAAAGCTGGCCGTCTACGAAGATTGAGACTTCAGATGAGACTTCAGAAGAACACTGAGAGAATGAGGTGCAAAAACAGAACTGCTACTTCGGTGTACCCAACGTGATCGCAACTCGTGACTTGCATTTCTTCCTCTAACTGCCAAGATAGGGCGCGTGTAGCGCAGTGGCAGGAGGCGCGACTGTCGCGTGCACCCGATACCAGGTTCCTGGTTCGGATTTCCCGCCCAGGCCAACCAAGCCTTCCATCCCTCCGGGGTAGGTGAATTGGTACCAGACTTGTCTGGGAAGGATAAAGCGCTGACTTGTTCATCGGCTGGCCACCGCAAATCATTGTATGGCCAAATACGCATTCATGTGGCCTCCACGACATCCCGTAGAAGTAGAATGCGCTGGCGCATCCCAGAAGAGATTGAGTAACGCCGTCCTTTATCCTTTATCTTTATTAACTGCCAAGATAGGGAACCGGGCTGGGCGTAGTTCAGCATCGCCCACTAGAAGGTACCAGAGGTCACTGACACAGCTACATAGGCATCTGAAGTGCATCGACAATGCATTGTAAAAGCTAAATTCGTGGCGTTCACCATGCAATAAAATCTAGTGTTTCACACCAAATTTTTGACCATTTAAGAAGCTATTGCGACTGTGGAATTTCCTACCACGTATCCCATGTTTTCATGTCGAATCGGGCACTTTTCAAACCAAACTGGACACTTTTCAAAATAATTTGGACCCTTTTCAAGTCAAATTGGACACTCTTTTAATCTAGCTTTAAGGCTTTTGGCATCAAAGCAAACTCTTTCAAAAAAAGAATAACCTTCAGGCGGGTTGAACTACAGAGTCAACAAGATCGTTATGAAATTTTTCTGTTCAAAAATTAAAATTTGGTAGAACTTTTTTGAGGTTGTTCTGTTTACTTGCCCTGTGCTATAATTTTAGAAAATTTTTATAAAAAAATAATTAATTAAAATCTGTCTTCAAGCACAGCAATGAAGCAAGCGCATAGAAAGATTAGATTGCGCCATGCACTCAAAAATTTAATTGGCAGAGTAAGCGCCACATACATAAACCAATAAAGTGGGGATTCTTTACAGCTCTTTTCTTCATATCGGTAACACATCACAAATTCCATGCAAATAAATAATCAATAGAATAAAAACATATCGTATGGGACTCTTTTCTGACACTAAAAAATGGCCATTTTCCTGCTCTTTAAAACAAACTTTAAACCATTATTGTTTCACAAAATATTTTTTTAAAAATGATTTAAAAGTCTTAGGCTAGCTTAGAAGAGCATTCGGTTTGATTTTAAAAGCGTCCAATTCGAAAATGGAATATAACAATATAGCTAACACATCCTTTTGCTCCCTAGGTCCTACCATGCGTCTGTTCGAGCAGAATTAATTGCCGCTCGCTCGACCTCACTTGAAGGAGAAACCCTTAAATAATGGATGGAAACCTACAAGATGCGCTAGAACGGTGTCATCTAGCAGGACTTTGAAGCGAATCCCTTTTTTGTCTCTTAAGGTTTTGTTCAATTGCCTTGAAGGGAGCGAAAACCTCCATGCACTGCAATTAAATTACGAGCGACGATAAAGGATAAAGGGTACGGCCCTATTTGGAATCCTATTTGGAATGCGTCACGCACACCTCTTTTACGGAATGTTTCGGAGGCAATTTGAAGGCGTATTAGGCCTACGGAATGACATGCGGTATGTAGTCGATGAACAAGCCAGTGTTTAATCATTCCCAGACAATTCTGCTGCCAATTCATCGATTCTGGAGGGGTAGAAGTCTTGCTTGGCCCAGGCTTCAAATCCGAACCAGGAAACTGTGTTTCATCTGGCGCCTCCTCCTACTGCGCTTCAACACGCCTCCTTTTTACGAAAGAAGAAAGGTGGGAAAAGTGCCAGACAGGGACACAGAAGAAGTTCGTTTTCCCCACGAAACTGAGCGGCGCTTCCTGAGTTTAATCCGTGCGTCCGAACCCAGCACTTCGTGAGCGCTGTCCCCTTCTCAAATTACTTTGTAGCCCCAAGCGTGTGAATGTTGGAAATTAGACTCCTCAAAACCGCTCGGCGGTTTGTCCAGAACGCACAACGCAACAATTCCTGAGCTTCTGGCTTAGCTGGCCGAGTCTGCTCGAAGAACATTCAACTACGACCGTTCTCCAGTTCAAGCAGAATGATGGCAGCCAAATCCATCATTTCCCTTCATTGTGCATTGAAGAGCTATAGGCTTATCCGGCTGTTTACACAGAGAACAGTGATGGGACTTCAATCGTCGGTAAATGAGCCGTTGGTGATTGGGCCCAGGAGGCTGCTGAAAGAACTCCAGACGAGCTCGCTCGAGGAAATTTCGGATTTCCTGTTCATTATCACAGGCCACGACTCCGCTGTTCGTGCCCATCGATCAACGAAAACACCGGGCCACACCGGTGCTCGTCAGAGACGAATGAAGACGTCGCTGCTGCCCACTGATATTCGTAAGGAATATGCGATTCAGGAATGTGGAAGGAACTGCGTTTTGTACGAAACAGATGGTCCAGTACAGCGATAGCCTTACACGATACACTACATGCACTATTTCATTCTAAATTTGGCTAACGACATGGAAACCGATCATTGTAAAACCGTAGGCCTCTATACCTATACTATATCATTCCTTGTAGACCGGACTTTATCGCAAAAGCCTTCAACGAGATATATGACATTCTTCGTGCTCTCATGCAGAGATGCCCAACTGAGCTACTCTGGCACGAGACGGGGACGAACGGAGACGTTCTTGTTGTCTGTTCGAGCGAATCGATGGTCCACAAGGAATGATATACAGTACCGGACATGTCTTTTGGTCATTGGCCGAAAAAGCCGCGCCGGCCAACATAGGCCGCTTTGGAGCGTTCCAAAGCGGCCTTTTTGAATAACTTCTTTAGAAATCAAATAATTGTAAAGATAAACATATATTTGAACTCAGCAGCTTAAGCTCTATCTTTTGGTATATAAATCTCAGTAGAGTTGAACATGCATATACAGTACCGTCGGTAAACGTTCGCCAAAACGCGGCCGCCGGCGGATTAATCCGCCGTTTCCGCCGCTTTGCCATAACTCTCTTCAATGTCGCTTATATTCAATGAAAGGCACATTGTTGGAATCAGAACAACATGATCTACCCAATGGCGTGAAAAAATCTTGACAAGGTTTCAAAATTTTTGATTTCGAGATGACCTAGATTAGTCGAGCCCGTAATTGTCTTGACCTGATCCACATTCGCCCCTGAGTCTCCCCTAATTGTGCCTCCTGGCAGGGATCGACTTGCCCAGTGGAATTTTAAGAATTTTAAACGCTGTCGAAAATGTGTTTCATGCTAATTTTAGGTTTTGTCTCATCACGGCGATCTCTTTGATATCAAATTCGCCTGGTTTGGCTTCATTTTCATCATTCCGTGCATTTTCAACTGCTGATTTTTTTTCCATTTCTGTTAATTGTACCCGTTTTGTTCTGGGGCTGATTTTGCTGAACTTGTCAATTGTGAGGTGTGGATTACAAATGTATGTTCTAAGTTTACAATGGTCAAAAGTAAGACAGAGATTAGCCATCACATTGGCAGTGCATAAGGGTACCTCGGAGCACGTCCTGCAAGTGCTACTTCACGCATGTTGATCTGTGTCTCCACGTTGCGGATCTGTATGAAAATTGGATATGTAGTCAGGCACCATGCAGAGATGCTGCCCTTCAAAAATGGTGGAGCTGGCAGCTCACGTCCAGCAGCTTCACTGCTTCAAAAAGGCAGTTTCCTTCAAATCCGCTAATGAGGTTCAACACTGACATCGTTCCACACCTTGCAGAAAAGTTTCTATCACTTAGCGAAGCCCATATTTACAATATCTTTTGAAAAAAAAGTCACTCGACCTCAATCTAATTTATTACTTTAGACAAGTCCGATACTGGAGTCCAGACTGTTGCTGTAATTGCAGTGACCTGACCTGTCCCGCCAAGCATGTCCTTTGGGCATAACAATCGCCACTTCTCTCCTCTCACTACTCACGCTGAACCAGGAGATCGTAGTCTATTTCGGTTTTGGCGGAGGTGCTTCTCGTATTTTTTCGTGGTTTCTCGAAAACTTCAAAGAATTTAATTTTTTCTCTCCTATTACTCATTTAAAAAAACGAGCTTCTCCACTGCAATCTTCGATATGATTAGGATTGTCTTCAAAATCTCGTTGTTCATGGAAACATTATTTTGGAAACGTTATTTTCTACCTGAAGCATACAACCTATATAGCTGAAAATTTACCTCAAATAGTGGTTTCAAGTTTTGCCTTGATATACAGCGAAAAAATCACAAATTTTTGAAGCAGTCTGTGTCAAGTGGGGTCTCGATTTTTCCTTAATTGCCAAAAAGGTGTCCCAAACATCGAGCCTCACTAGTCAGATAGAAGGTCGAAGAAAGACCAGATTTGCTCAGTACTAAAGCTTTAAATTTTCTAGATGCGATATCTTTCTCTGGAGCTTTTCATTCCTTTCCTTCAGAGCCCATCCTTTAATTGCTCATTGAACGCGAATGAAACCAAATTCTCAGCTGAAGTCACACTATGCATAGTCGAAGTGGTCACTTTTCAAATGACATTGGACACTTTTCGCGTCGAATTGGGTACTTTTCAAATAAAATCGGACACTCCTCTAGGATAGCATAAAAGTTTTGAGATCAATGCGTTCTCTTATAAATTGAAATGAGCTTTTCTACAGACTCTACTAGAGATTATTTTTCGTTCAATGAAACCTTTATATGACTTTCTTCGAAGTTTTATTTCACCTACCCAATAAGTAAACAAATTGTTTGAATTTTGTAAATTATTGGTTAAACAAATAATGGCTTAAAGCTTGTTGCAGTGCAGAAGGGCAGCAATTCATAGTGCCAGAAAGAGAATGCGCCATGCCCTCGTCCAATGCGATTTTTATTCGATTGATTACAAAATTTTGGTTTGCATGAAGTTTCACATCTACAACGATGCAACGTAGACAATTATAAAAAACACACATATCCTTATTTAGATGCTTCGTTTAAGCAGCACTTACACTATTAATTAAATAAAAGTAAAAACGATACGAGCTTTTCGAGTGCATCGCGCGATCTGATCCTTTAATGCGCTATATGATTGCTTCTTTGTTGAGCCTTAGGACAAATTTTAATTTTTTTGCCAATATGTAAAATTTTTATAAAATTGTTACACTTATTGGGGCAGGTGTAAAAAGATTCAGAGAAAGGTATATTCATTTGTCCTTGAACAAAATTAATCTATCCTTTTCTAAATTACTCGCTTTGATTTCAAATTCTTGCAGCTACCTTAGAAGAGTGTCCAATTTGATTTGAAGTGTCCAATGCGACATGAAAATGGTATATTTCCGTGACAGGTTAATCCTTTGCATACAACCTTCGAAATCAGAGATCGTGGTTGTTTACAATTAAACTGTCATAATTCGAAGGATTTTTGAAACTCTGGAAAAGTACTAATGTGCTGAAAATGAGCGCCTAGAACTAGATAAAAAGTGGACTACACGACTTGAAAAAAGGTTCTGAAAGTGAAATCTTCAGTATGAATAGGGGCTCGATTTTTGGCCAATTTTTCCCGAAAATCGACCAAAAATCGAACATCCTAATCACACCTAAGATGGTAGCGGAAAAGCTTGTTTTTATTATATGATACTTATTGCTTGAATTTTTGGGACGTAGAATTTCGTTTTCTGATGTTGCTTCCTTAAGATAAAGACAGCTATCCGAATAAACCTCCGCTCCTCTATGAAGTTTGAGCAAAATCGGTGATCCTAACCCGACCATCCTCAAACGGGAAGTAACCTAGCGAAATCAGCGGAATTTTCGAAAACGGACGTCGGATTCATAATCAGCGCCCCAAATAACCCTCTGTACGACTTTGGATGAGAAAATTTGGCTAATTACGAAAATATCGAATTTCGTTGACGTCATCGCCCGTCTGCCGCGGCAGCCTCGAGCAGCCTCGCCCACTATAGGAAATTGTCAAAAAATCGATTTTTCTGAAATTAGTCGAGATTGGCATCATTCGATACAGCTTTTCGTTTCAAAGCTAATGTTTTTGCTGCGAGGGTCAAAAGCTCAAATATGGGCGAGTAAGGGCGCAGGAAACTCTAACCGCTAAGTGAGACGCCCTAAAATGGCAGCTGGGGCTAAGGCAACTTAGGCAGCTAAGGAGTTGTAAGCATGTCCTCTTAAAGCACCTCAAGTGCTCTGCTCGCCTGCGCCTTTTTTGGGCCGTTAGCTCCCCGGGTCTTCCCGCAGGGGTGGACTTAAATTGGAAAAAATCGTATCAAATAAGGATAACCTGCATTTTCGTACTCCTGTAGCAATGCCTCTTCCTAAGCTATACCATTCTACTTTTGGGTGCCACTAAACCGCTTTAGACCCACAAGCTGCAGCCGACACGATTCGAACTTGACAGAGTTATTCTGCCCCGAACATGGCCGCGCGTGCAATTTGCGTGCGGTCGCTCCACAGGATTGATAAATTCGGTCTTACATGCATTGTGCACGGCTCACTCCAAAGGCAAGCTGGACAGTCTTAGAGCAATTCCTGAGTAGGGCGGCTGGGAATTTCCTATAAGACTCCCCAAACACTCACTCTACAAGCTCTCGCGCCCACTCGATTGATTATGTCCGGCCTTTATGCATTGTTCAACTCCATTGATCTATATGTCAAAAGATAGAGGTCAAGCTGCTGGCTTTATTTTAGAAAGAGTTTGGAAAAGCCGCTTTGGAACGCTCCAAAGCGTTCTTTTTGGCAATTGACCAAATCATGTGCGCGGTACTGTAAGTTAGTCTTAGTAACTCACACTTCATATTTTTTAGAGTACAAAGGCTTAGTGTGAGCAGTGAGAGAGCAGAAGCGGCGATTGTATGTCCAAAGGACATGCTTGGCGAGATAGGTCAGGTCACTGCAATTACAGCAATAGTCTGGACTCCAGTATAGGACTTGTCTAAAGTAATAAATTAGATTGAGGTCGAGTGATCTTTTTTTAAAAGATATTGTAAATATGAGCTTCGCTAAATAATAGGAACTTTTCTGCAAGGTGTGGACCGATGTCAGTGTTGAACCTCATTAGCGGATTTGAAGGAAACTGCCTTTTTGAAGCAGTGAAGCTGCTGGACGTGAGCTGCCAGCTCCACCATTTTTGAAGGGCAGCATCTCTGCATGGTGCCTGACTACATATCCAATTTTCATACAGATCCGCAACGTGGAGACACAGATCAACATGCGTGAAGTAGCATTTGCAGGACGTGCTCCGAGGTACCCTGATGCACTGCCAATTTGATGACTAATCTCTGTCTCGCTTTTGACCATTGTAAACCTAGAACATACATTTGTAATCCACACCTCACAATTGGTAACTTTAGCAAAATCAGCTCCAGAGCAAAACGGGTACGATCGTAAACAATTAGCAGAAATGGAAAAAATCGGCAGTTGAAAATGCACGGAATGATGAACATGAAGCCAAACTGAGCAAATTTGATATCAAATTGATCGCCATGATTAGGCAAAACCTAATATTGTCATGACATACATTTTTGACAACATTTAAAAATTTTAAATTTTAACTGGGCAGATCCATTCATGCCAGGGGGCATAACTAGGCGAGAATAAGGAGCGAAAGTGGGTCAGGTCAAGATAATTACGGTTCCCTTAATTTAGGTCATCTCAGACCCAAAAATTTTAAAATCCGTGTCAAGTTTTTTATGTCACTGGGTAGATCATGTTGTTCTGATTCCAACAATGTGCCTTTCATTGAATATAAGCGACTTTGAAGAGAGTTATGGCAAAGCGGCGGAAAGGGCGGATTAATCCGCCGGCGGCCGCGTTTTGGCGAACGTTTACCGACGGTACTGTAGGCCCGACAGAATCAATCGAGTAGGCGCGGCGCGACAACTTGTAGAGCGAGCGTTTGGGGAATTTTATCGGAAATTTCCAGACGCCCTAATCAGGAACTGCTCTAAGAATGTCCAGATTGCATTTGGAGTGCGCCGTGAACAATGCATACAGAATCGGACCTACAGAACCGGACATGTTCCTCGGCGACAACCTGTAGAGCGATCGAGCGACAGCTTGTAGAGTGAGCGTTTGAGGAGTTTTATCACAAATTTGCAGCCGCCCAACTCAGGAATTGTTCTAATATTGTCCAGCGAGCCTTTGGAGTGCGCCTTGCACAATGCATATAGGATCGAACCTATCAATCGAGGGGAGCAGCTTGTAGAGTGAGCGTTTGGGAAGTTTCATCACAAATTTGCAGCTGCCCAACTCGGGAATTGCTCTAAGGCTGTCCAGCGAGCCTTTGAAGTGCGCCTTGCACAATGCGTATAGGATCAAACCTATCAATCGAGTGGGAGCGACCGCTTGCAAATTGCACGCGCGGCCGTGTTCGGAGCGCAGTAACTCTGTCGAGATCGAATCGATCTGGCTGCAACTTGAACATTTTGTAGCCAGTAAAACGTTCTAGTCGTGTGCTAAAGAACAGCGATATAACATGTGAATGAACGAAGTAACAGCGGCGCGAATATGCAGGTGAGGCTTGCGTGACGCATTTTTTCCCGATTTCGGTGGACCACTACGAGAAGACGCGGCGAGCTAACGGCCTCAAAATGCATATGCTAACAGAGCACTTGAGGAACTTTACGGTGACGGGCTCAGAACTTCTCATCTGCCTGAACTGCCTTAGCACCATCTGTCGTTTTAGGGCGGCGGACTTAGCGGTTGAAGTTTCCTGCCCTCATACTCGCCTATATTTGGGTTTCCGACACTCCCAGTAACACCGTTTTGTTCACAACGAGAAGCTCTATCGAACGGTGTCACACTCGACCAATTTCAAAAAAATCGATTTTTTGGCAGTATCAAGGACGTGGGCGCCCCAGGCCGAGCCGCGCGGACGATGACGTCATCGAAAACCGGTATTTTCGAAATTGGCCAAATTTCCTCGTGCAAACTTCGTTCAAAATCGTCTAGGAGTTATTTAGGGCGCTGATTATGAATCCGACGTCCGTTTTTGAAAATTCCGTCGACTTCAGCAGGTTACTTCCCGTTTGAGGGTGGTCCGGTCAGGATCACCGATCACCCTCTTTTTCGGCCAATGACCAAAAGACATGTCCGGTACTGTATAGGGGATAAACGTCGCCTCAAAATTCATGTTATTACAACTTCTAGAGATGGCTGTTAGAATTTCAGCGGATTCAGGATACTTGTCTCCTTCATATTAGGTTGAGTCATAAATTTTGCAACACTCCTCTTTTTTCTGGAATTCAAAGTAAACCCGCTGAAGTATTATACTCCTTTCGAAAGCTTGTTGCCTAGCGATCATTTTGAGTTATGAACTGTTAATTTTCCTTGCGCTGTTGAAAAGTTTTAGTCACTAGAACGATGATCACTCCAAGTGGGAAAGGTGTGTGATTTTATTTTCAATTAGATCAAGCTCGGCAGCAACCCAGCGACCCACTCCCAGGAAGACGAACTGTTGTAAACAAAGGGCGCCATCAAGTCGAATTCTTCTAAAACCACACTAGGACTGACTGCTGGTCTCCACACCTCCTAATAAATCACCGCTCGTCAGCTGCAGTAGACTGGAAGATTGCCAAAATCGCCTTCGCCAGTGCCCCATACGTTGACGGAAACCCAAATAAATCGCTGTGCTTCCGACTGCCGAGAGCTCCGGCACCGGTTCAGGCGATGAGGCCTGGATCGAATCGCTTACAAGCGATGAAAAAGAGGACGCTTCACTACAACTGTAAAGCCGTAAAGCAATAGCTGGAACTCAACGAGCTGGAGGTTCTGACGTCAAAGCCGCAACTCCACGAAACAAGGTCCTGCTGTGCGCATGGTGGATGCGTAGTGCTCCAATGCACCTGCAACTGCTCCACGTAGTCAAACCATTCTCGGCGGTCCAACAAGTCGTCTAGTTCCAGAAAATATTAGTGGAGAAAGAAGTCGATGCAAGGCAACGTTTCATCCACCAGGACAACAGCCGACCGCTTACGGCACTTCAGACGCTGGCAAAAATCTAGGAATTGGGTTGGACCGAAATCAAGCGAACACCATACACCCGGAACATTGCGCCGTCTGATTGTCATCTGCTTCGGTCGATGAACCGCTTCTTCTAAGGTAGGCGCTTCGCCGAAGTCGATGAGGTCACGGCGGTGGTACACCACTTCTTCAGGTCGAAACCGGCCGAATTCTACAGAGATGTAATCCACTCAGTTCATGAAAAGCGGAAGAAACTCATTGAGAATAGCGGCAAATACTTCGTTTAGGTCGATCATTTTCCTTATGAGGTATAATCTTATTTTTGCTGAAAGGCTACTTTCGTTGCAAAATTTATGACCTAACCTAACGGCATATATCCGTAGTAGGACATTTTCAAATGTGGTTTTTTGTTTTATTATGTCAACGGAACACGAGAAGGTTGAGCGATGTTCCTTCCTCGTTGTGGAGGTTCGTCATCGGCTAACACTCGAACAGCATTACGCCACCCGAAAATCGTTACCAACACGGTTATGGAGAGCGTAAATCGCGTTGCTACTGCGTATGCCGTCTTCCGAACACCAGACGAATGGAAAAGAAATTCGATTTGAAACTCTCTGCTGAACCCTGTGCCTTGCCTCGACACTGTCACTCACTGTGCCTCAGGTTTCACCGTTCTTCTTAAAATGAGAGAGCCGCAGTCTTCTACACCACGTTTTGACAGTCAGCCATAAAATTAGATTATCATAACGTAGTGACACTCAAACCTACCATTACCTGTCTGTAGACTTCATAGTTGCGCTTTTAGGAAACTTTATCGAACGAATTAATGATCGAACAAATTCAATGTTAAAAATTTTCGAATGAATGAATGAACGAATTTATTCGCTGATCAATTTTTTGAATGATGAAAAAAATTCCCTCCTTGGCCGACCGTGCCCTCCATACCACTCTGGTCGGTTAGTTGTTACGGTGCTTATCTCGAAACGACGAGACATATATTTTTGTTAACGGGCGGCGGCTACATATAGTTGTGTTTTTAAGAAATTCCATTTCATTTTAAGAAAAAGAAAGAATAAACGAATTTATTCGCTCTCATTAATTTTTTTCCAAATGATCGAAATCGAGTAAGCCCTATTTTCGCTTATTCGAATATTCGAGTAGTCAAAAAATTTGCTCGAATCAAGTTCTGTGCTTGAAGATTCGAAATTTATTCGAAATTCGAAAAAAAAATAACTGGACGAAGTTGAAATATTCGATTTTCGAATAATTTTCGATTATGGCTCCCGTTTGATATACGAATTCGAACAAATACTCGAAAATCTAGGAATATCAACTATTCGACTATACGAATAATTATTCGAATGCATTCGTTCGAGTACAACTGTTGTAGACATGAAATTTCTTCAAAAAATTGCATGATGCACCCCTGGTTCTGGGGTAGCAAGTTGTGGCTTACCTCTCCCCCTTACCTTATTCGAGAGCCTACATAGTAGCAGCTTATGATGTCGAATCGGTCAGGCAATTTTAGAGGAGGGGTGGTGGTGCACACGAGAGAGCAAATGCCCCTGATGTGAGTGGTCCCCCAAACTAGGAGTGCATCAATTCCATCTGTGAACCTCTGACACAAAAGGGCTGACACTGCAAGAGCTCTAGAAAATCAAGGTGATCAGCCGCAACATAATCATGAGCCTAACGAGCAAGAAGGTTGGTATAGACTAGGACCCTTTGCCGCATTTCAACGAATGCTCAACGGCATTCGACCTTGTTGAAAGCAGGGCAACTAGAACACAGACAGTGCACGGCCTGGAGGTACGTCGGAAGGGCACGGAACGTCTCCTGGCAAGATCCCTGGGGACTCAGCGATGTAAATGATGGCGTCTCGACGACCAAGTGCCCAACAGGGATTAAGTCTTCAAGAAGAGAAGGCGAAAATGCCGAACAGGACACATTCCAAACGCCTACGGAAAGAAGCTATGGTACATTCGTTCTTTCTGAAAGATGCAGGGCGTTTCCCAGAACAGCATGCTTAGTATATAGTATGCAGGAAGGAAATGTGGAAATACAAACGGAAAATTATAAGGGTAAATAGTCTGAAAAGAGGGTAAAGGTTCGCAGGAAGGAGACTCTGAGCGTGCCCATCCAAACTGATCATAGGGTCGATTATATTCGAAGACCAGGCAGACGGAACATTCCACTCCTAGAAGAAAGACAATCCGGACTAGGTCCGGCAAGGAAACTATTCGATCCCTTCCGCTGAATCGAAGAACTGAAAGGTTTGACAAGCTAATCATCGGCTCCAGACATAGTTCCTGTAGGACCTCGTGTGAAGCTGTTGAGCCAAGATTTTTATACTTCTTTATTCGGCTTATGCTTCGACGTAACCGCCTTCTTCAGAGCCTGGAGAAGACAAGAGGAGTTGGGGAAATTACCCGCCCAAGGATCATTTCAAGTTACAGAAGCTCCAGCAGCAAGTGATAGAATGAGAAGAAAAGGGCAGTAAGGCACCCGACTGACCTTATGAGACAGCCGAGAGACTGCTAAGTCACCCTCGGATGGAGAAAGACGTGGATGAATGAGACTCTCCCTTCGGGCCACATCTTCAGCGACCTTCTGGTTGGCGTCCTCCTGGGTGAAGGCCACAGAGGTCGGCAAATGGGGCCAGCTCCTCGATAACGGCCACCAGCTCCTCTTCTCTGTTAATTGCGGGGTTCTTGAACGCAATCCACAACGCCTCCAGGGTCTTCCGCGCTGCGATATCGGACTCGCGTGCTAAGATCGTCACCTCCACCCCAATCGCTGTGCCATTGTGGATTCGCAGTCTGTGCTCTCCGAAAGGGAGCAGAGACCTTGCACTTATCCAACCCATCTGCCTGTTCTTTCACCCTGCAGTTCCTGTACTCTCCTGCACTCGTTGCTCGAATCAAATTCTTAGCCAAAACTAAGTCTGGTATCAAAGGGAAGTAGTGAAGTAGCAATCGCGGCGCAATGCATAGCAAATGATCAACACCGGCTTCTATCCACGTTCCCTTAGCTGAGGAAATATGACGGATAAAATAAATAAATAAAAACGATAAAAAATAAAAATAATGAGCGTGATAGCTTGAGCTATCAACAATAGAATGAAGTGCAATAAGCCTGCGAACAGAATAAATCGTAAAGGAGGACAATGTTCACCCTTGAACAGCCTTCATTTGGCACGTGAGCCAGCGACAGCGCAGGTGTCGGAGGCACCAGCTCTGCGGTGCACCGATTCCGGGTTCCTGGTTCGGGCTTCCCACCCAGGTCAACCAAGCCTTCCATCCCGCCGGGATCGGTGAATCGGCACCATACTTGTGCGCGAAGGATAGTGCGCCAACATGTCATTCAACTGGCCAACGGAAGTCAGTGTATGGCCAAATACGCACTCAAATCGCCTCCGCGTCACCCGTCGAGGTAGAATCCAAAAAAAAGGATCATACTTTGCCTCTTATCATTTATTTGCAATGTGGCACGCAATTATGTTATTAGGGTGGGCCAAAAGTAATGAGACTCTACATGCCGTGCCCATATATGTCGTGACTGGAGTCCGGTTTCTTCCTTCTCGTATTTGTATGCTTGTTTGCTACATACTGAAGGCCGCCCGGGAAGTGACCACTTTCGCCCTTTCCAGAAGCATGCCGAAACTCCGGTTTGTCTCATGCCGAAACCCCATTCTGAGGAGTCGACCTGTGTCGCGCAAATCTCGCCCAATTCCCAACCCCGAGCAGTCCGGACTCAATAGTCACGCAAGATGAGAAGTACATCTTCTCAACCCTGCAAAGCAGCGAGTCTGGGTGAGGCCTGGTGACCTGTTACCGACCTTCGTTCGGCGGGATGTTCACGGCGAGAAGCACCTTCTGAGCTTTTGAGTCTGGACCGGTATACTGGAAGCTGTTTTCCAAAAGAACGGCGATGGACTCCAAGGACATGGTAAACGAAATAGAAGAGATGGGCCTGGGACTCGAACTTATTCAGTCGCAGCGCGTCAAGAAGGTCCTCCTCTTCGACAACGCCGCACCCCATCGGGAACAAGTGACCACGGATAAGCTTGCTCAGCTGGGCTACGTTCACATGCTCCACCCACCGTATTCGGCGGACATCTTTCCATGCGACTACCCCACTTCCACTTCTTGGGCCTACGGGACTTCATGGTCGGGAGGGACACAAGGACCCAAGCAGGCTTCGACAACCATAACGAGCACTGGATCAGCACCAGGCCTAAGCAGTTCTGGAAGCATGGGATCAGCAAGTTGGCTGATCGAGGCAGCAAGGTCATTGACCTCAATGGCGAATACACTCCTCAGCACCGTTGAGTTGTAATTGAGTTATAAAGGGATAAAGAAATTTGTTGAATTTGTCTCATTACTTTTGGCCCACCCTAATAGATATCTAGAATCAGCTGGTTAGAGCTATCTACGTGAGAGGGCTACACATTCCAGGCATCTGGCATGAAGTTCATATACACCATTTTCACGTCAAACTGGACATTCTTCTAACAAACTTGGTGCTTCTGATATCAAAGTGAAGTCTTCCAAATCGAAACGAGCTCCTCACAGATTAAACTACAGACTCTCGAGGATGAGCAAATTTTTTTGTTCTTTGTAAAACTAAAAAAACTGTAAAAAAAACTTTGTAAAGCGGTATCGCCTTCTTTAAAGTTTCCTATTTCACCTGTCGGAATGAGTTTAATAATTTTATGAAACGTTTACTTCTGAGAAAGGAATAGTAAATTAAAATCTGTTTTAGAACGCGAAAAAAAGAAAAATCTAATGCATCGCGCGTTCCCCTCGATAAACTAGCCGCGATTTTTACTTGGAGTATAAACGCTGCTTACACGAAGCATTAGAGTGAGGACATGGGCGTTCATTACAACTGTTTTTGTTGTGTGACACTCGCGATTTCTTGGACGAGGGTATGGCGCAATCTCTTTTTCGGCGCTAAAAATAGCCACCTTTCAAAATTTCGAGCAATTTTTTCATTTATTGGGTAAGGGATTTACAACTTCAAAGAAGTGCATAAAAAATCCCGTAGACAAAAAATTGTTCCAACCTTAATGGAGAGTATTTATGTAGTTTAACGTGGAGAGAGCTCGTTTTGATCGGAAAGTTGTTCAGTTTGATTTCGAAGACGTCAGAAGAGTGTCCAAATTGAGGTGGAAATAGTGTTTATGACTCGGCGGAATCCCTCATAGTGCAACACAATTCGTCAAAACGTTCAGCTGGGTCGACCAACCTAGAGTTCAGTGATGTGGATAGTAAGACTGAGGTGAGACTGCTTAAATCAGATAAGGTTCGGAACTGTGTAGAGCAGTACCTTATCACCATATACATGAAAAAGCCAACTCAGGGTTTTCTCGGGTCCACGCTTATGCGCCACTGATCACTCGTCCATCATCCTTGGACAGCGTCCAAGTCTCTAAGGACAAGGAGCGTTGCGAGGAGAACGAACCCAACCGGCATCAATCCAGACGGACTTCGCTTCTTCACTGGATCTTTTGATGCGCTTAGAAGCTCCATTAAACCAACTGCTATCTCGTGCTCAGTTCCGGCATTGAGTTATCGGCGTGTTCACACCAACACCCAGCGTCATACACTATCTGCTCCGGCTGGTTATCAATGTCTGGACTTCCGCTGATATGACCTCATGAGTGTTCTAAGATAGTCCAAGAACAGCTTTCTACACATAAAGGATAAAGAACGATGTTAGTCAATCTCTTCTGGGGTGTGCCACGCATTCTGGATGTAATGGAGGCGGTTTGAAGGCGTATTTGGGCTATGCAATGAATTGCGCTGGCCGGACGATGGACAGGTCAACGCTTTACCCTTCTCAGACAAGTTCGGTACCGATTCGTCAACCCGAAGGGATAGATGGCATAGTTGGCCTGCGCGGAAAATCTGAACCAAGAACCTGTATAGAGGTTCATGCAACAGCGGCAGCCTAATCCTACTGCGCTACCAGGCGCCCCCGTCCTATAGACACAGAGAAACGGCAAATACTGAAACGTCCCAAAAGTATTACGCTCTCGTGGGTTGCGCAGTGACGTCGTAATTCGCCAAATTTTCCAGATGGCCGTTGTTTTCTGGGGCCAATTTCTCCGGTGAACGCCCACGCATCTCCGATTTAGGGCTCTGGCGTTCTCGCGAATTTCCTTCGAAATTGGGGCACCATTGCCCCATGAAATAAATGTTCCGCAATAGAATGAGATGAAATTTATAAAAGGAGCTCAAGATAGCGTGGGAGGTGAAGAGATCTTTGAATAGGCAGCCCATTTTCAGCTTTTTTATTCCTCATTTTCTTCATAGAAACAACTTCTACAAAACTGCATCGGGAACTCAAAAACTTCAAAAAAGCGTGACGAAGTAGGTCAAATGCAAGAGAAGAAGAAGAAGAAGAAGAAGAAGCTTCCATCATGTATTATGTATGATGTAAGTCATTTTGATGTAAGTCGTTTTCACTTCAAATTGGACACTCTTCTAAGCAAGCTTGACGCTTTCAAAAGCTAACTGAACAGTATTCTCAGTCGAAAGGAGCATCTGTCAGGTTAAGCTAGAGACTCCGAGAAGGCTATAATAATTTTGCGTGCATGGAAAATTTAGTTCGGCTTTTTTGGAACACTTTTAGTTCACTTACCCCAAAATGTGGACACGCTCTTTGAAATTCTATGAAAATTTTATCTTTCAAAGAAAAGCAAAGGCTGATTTTTTCGCTGCTTAAGGATACATTTGCGCCATGCCCTTGTCCAGTTCGTTGCGGTTTCCTTGGATTGATAGCAAACATTCTGTCGTTTTGTCGCCTGAAAAGTTACAGACTTGTCAATGCCACCACAAAAGCAACTGCAGAAAATACACACAGCTTCACCTCATTTCTTCAAGTAAACTGCATTTATACAGTCAATACAAGAAAAATCGCGGCGAGCTAGACTAGTGCAGGACGCAATCTCTTCTTTAAATAAGCTATTAGGCTGTCGCAAAAATAATCGCCGAAACGGACGAACTTATGTGGGAGGAGCCGGGCAAATCCCCATTTCCTGTGTTCGCGAAGGACCCATTTTTCATCTGCAGTTATAATACGGCTTACAAAAGGTTCCTCTTTAAAGCGAACTAGCAGGTTGAAGCAAATTTTGGAACGTGCCAGACACTGCTCATCGGTCAGCTCATGAGGCACCCACTTCGACATCTTCTTCACCTTGCCGATTCTCGCCAAATGTCTTATTACCGTACTATTATATAATGTACGTCAGAGTCCTCTGCTAACGAAGATGTATTCGTTGCTTCAACGGCTCTCTTCAAAACTTCATCGTCAGACGATGACCCGCACCCGCGACCCGGTTTTCCTTCGAGATCAAAATGGTCAGAAGCGGATTTTTCGAAGCAGAGCCTCACCGTTTATTCGCAAGGACAGTCCGTCCCAAAAGCGCTGCTAAGATCACGCCTCTGCCGATGAATGTCCCAATTTAAACTCGTAATTCACAATGACTCGATAGTGGCATGAATGCTACTGCGCTTTAATTGAATTCTCAAGCTTGACGCGAAAACTGTACATACGATTTTCACGTCGAATTCGACACTTCTGTTTTAAAAATTTTATTTTTAGGGGCAGCAAAAGATCAGACCGCGCCTTGCATACAAAATTAGCCGCAACTCTTATTTTATTCACAGTATGAATGCCACTGTCAAGAACCATTAAAGTGTGAATATAGAAAAATATATATAATATGTAAAGAGCAGTTTGCTGCTATTTACACCTGTTCTTTACAGATATTTTTATTCTATTGTTAACAAGTGTCAAACTCCTTACAAACAAAACTTCTGCTACCAATCGAATTCAAATCGCGACGCTTTGAAAAAGTACATGGCGCAGTCTTTCCTTTTAGCGCTAAAGAATGGCGGCCGCCTTCCTGTGCTTTAAAACAAGTTTTGAACAAAAAAAATCATTCTAACTACTAAGTGTTAGACTACTACTTTTCTTGAAAAATACAATTTTTATAAAACGTAAACAATGTGCTCAATTATGGCTAGATGAAATAAATAAATAAGAAGAATTAAAACCTCAACGGAAAGTTATACTAAAATTTTCCTTGAACAAAGAAATCATTCTAGCCTTCTTGTAAAGTCTCTAGTTTAATGTTTTTCAATTTAGAAGAGTTTGCTCTGATTTCAAAGTTCTTAAGCTAACTTTAAAAAATTTGAATCTGAATTTGAATTTGACTTGAAAAGTGTTTAGTTCGAGGTGAACGTGGTAAATATCATGAACATTCATTGTACTTTCATTAGAAGAACTGCAAGAGTGGGAAAGTTGGCAGGCAAGATACCCTCACTATTTGCGAACGTGAGACTTCCCACAAGCCAACTACAACCTCAATCTGTTCTTCTCGGATGGAAACAACTACAACACATTCTTATGTATAGTTCTGGGGCCCTACAATTAACGATAGTTTTCAAAAATTGTGACTGTTTAGGGATGGGCGCTGGACATCTAGGGAGTCAGATTTCAACGGTGAGGTCTTGCTGGAGTCGTCTTAGAAGAAGATTAAATAGAACGCTCAGAGCATGACCAACGACACTAACTCCAGAATGGACTCCATCCAGATCTTTGCGATCAGAAGCAACAGATCTATCCGAGTCGAAGGGGTATAACCCTAGAGTGCCGATTGCCTAGGTCATCCCATGCCACACAACCATATCCACTGAATTGAAATGAGAGCCCTGGCATTAGGAGAGAGCAGCTGAAACTCTCGCAGAACCTCACAGTGGAAAATGAAGACTCAAAAACAGTGTCCCCTTCGGATAAGATAGATCTGAAACAGCTCTTGTTCAGTGCTTCTCACAGCTATCCTTAGCTTCAAGCTGAACATCAAAATTTCGCTGGTCGACGAGCATCACCCTCGGTTTCGCGCCAGAGTGAACTTCAGATCACATGCTATTTTCAGATACGAGTGTTTGGTCTATTCAAGCATTGACGATGACGACACCCACTCATCTGCGATAAGTGAAGGTGCTGGCCACTGATATCAGCCACGCTCGAGTCCACCGGTGGAATGTGCAGTGACTAACCAGAAGACGCCCACACACCGCCGTTCTTTTGATCACAACACAAGGCCCCTTTCAAGTGCCCATGGCCTGCTGACACCTTGCGGAACAAGTGGCATGTTCTCCGAAGGAAAAATAAATGTGGAGTTCAAAAGCTGGCGTTAATTGCAGAGTGCTCCATGCATTCAGCGTGGTATCCGCAGTATTCGGCCTACACAATCATTTGCGGTGATCATCCGACAAGTAATCCACTGTTTTGTCCTTTCCAGACAGGTTTCTCACCACTTCAGCTGCTGAGCGAGGGCTTGATCGACCTATCGTGCAATGTAACTGAGCTTGATTTGGGATGTTCGCGAGGTTCGGCATCTCTTACCGATTGTGCCACCTGCCTGCGAGTAGAAGCCTGTGGAACCGGATCGGAAATCGAGCAAATACAAAGTGTCAGCGAGACATCTGGGACCAAGCTTCCATGGTCTACTCTACGAATCGCCATGTTGAAGTCCATATTGCTGTCCGAGAGATGTAATGCGCCGGGGTCTATACTAATCGAGAAGGGCCGCAGGTTGTTTTGCTCGTCTATCGTGCTGCCCTGAATTTCCTCTAGTTGCTCCATGACGTGTGGGCTCTGGCAGGTTAAGGAGAGACAATGGTGTGGCATGGGAAAGGAAGCGTAGCCGCTGCTTCAGCGATGCCTATTCGGAAGGCTTATGTTCCTCCGACAGTTCTGCAGTATCTGAGTTAGGTTTAGCACTATCTTAGGATGATATTCTAGAGGATTCTCAGAATTTCAATGACAACAAGGGGCGGCTACGGATTCCACTTCACGACGTAACACGAGGGCGATTTGAACAATATGTACCTCTCTTGTATTTTGGCATTTGAGCGCAATAGGTGCAAAAAACTGACATTTTCGATGCCTTCCCTAATTCTAAATATCCAAAGGGGATTATTTAAAAAACGGGCACATGTAGTTCAGTGTGAAGCCAGCTGTCGCGTGTACCTGATACAAGGTCTTTAGTTAGGATTTCCCGCTCAGGCCATCGGAGCCTTACCTCCCTCCGGGGTCATGGAATTGGAACAGAACTTCTGGGAAGGATAAACCACTGGCTGTTCATCGGCTGGCCACTACAAGTCATTGGATGGCCAAATACGCGCTCAAATCGCCTCCGCGACATCCCGTAGAAGAAGAATACGTGGCGCATCCCAAAGGGAATAGAATAACTTCACCATTTTTGGTTTCTCCTTTATTCAAAAAGAGTTGCCAACCAAATCCGATGTGACGATCTGTCCAATGATGTCGGTATCATAGGGTGGTTTTAGAAAAAATAAACTATAACATCTGCATCTTGCCGGTGCAATTACATATTTATCTCAAGCGATAAGAGGAGGGTCGCCGCCATCAGATTTTGCAGGTCGCCAAAATTCTATCTTTATAAAACCACTAGATCGTACCAACATCACTGGATAGGTGACCCACATTGGATTCGGATGGTAACACTTATTTCTATGAAGAGGTCTCTTTAAAGGTAGGTTTGGGAAAACGGCGAAAATTGTGGTTTTGCCTTTATTCCGCCCAAAACCCGAAGGACAGGAGAGGTATGGTACTTATCCCAAATATGTAATGATTAGCAGTAGCCCGCAGAGGGTTATTTCAGATCGTTTTTCTTTCCAGACAAGTGTGATACCAACTCACTGACCATGGAGGAATAGAAGGCTTGGTTGATCTGGGCGAGACCCAAATCATGAACCTGTTGTAGATGAAGCGACAGCCGGCGCTTCCTACGGCTGCGCTACACGCGCTACATAAGGCTTAACTTGTTCTTGTAACATTAGGTCGAAGGCCGAATCATTTAGTGCCCTGCTCCAATTCCCCAACACTTTGTTGTTGTGAATTGTTGTGCTGCAGAAGGCGTCTCACGTACAATTCCCAAATCGACCCAAACTTCGAGTCCTGCCCTGGCCACTGAAATGGAACTCGGTCCGAAGATTCCGAACGAGACCTATAAAGTCTTGAAGGGCATCGGATGAGGATCATAGAACTGTGTTTCGTTTCTGCTAAATGGTCTAAAAATGGGTACCGTGGGTAATAAGGGTGACGAGTTCATGACTTCGCCTATGGGAATTGTTTGAGCTGCCGGCCACGAATCTGTCACTCTTTTCTAAATATCACTTTTCTTGCACTACTTTCCATCGTAGGTTGAGGCCGAAGGTTGGAAAATATGTTTGACCACATTGGAGGAGAAACCGATTCTACAACGTAGACAGCATTACCCATACCTACAGTAACCTGCCGTAATCGACCGAAATTTGAAGAATAGATATCAAGAATTAATTAATGAAAAGAAGAATTAATGAATTAAGAAAAGATATCCGTGATCAGCGCCCCAAATAACCCCCGTGAGCGATGTTTTATGCGAAATTTTTTCTTTCGTCCTCTCCTCGACCTCTGGGGTCGTGAAAGGCAGCAGTGCCGGTTATTCTGCGTACACCCCGCTACTTGCACACTCTCTTAACCTTCTGTAATCTATCGTTCCACCGAAAACTGTTTCCAGCTTGGTGATCTGCCTCCTAAATAACTCTGCAGATGAATTTTGGACGAAAAATGATTTCGACCTCTAACGTCGAGGGTCGAGGGGACTTCTAGTGAGTGTAAGTGGGAGTGAGTGCCTATCTGCAATGCCCCGACTCCCCTCTCGTAGGTAAGTGGGAGAGTGGTCAGGAAGAAATACACAGCGAGACCAATAATACGAGGTGGATAAAATTGCTGCGTTTGGTAACAGCTAGTAGAATTGATGAAAGTTGCGAAATGAATAAACAGCGGTCTGCAAAGAAATCCGAAGAGCAATGAGTTTGTCCTGATGAACGGTCAAATCAATGCTTGCCGATCGTGTTCACGAATGAGCTGACAGTGAGAAACACTTCGAAAAGTATTTGAGAACATTCCAAAGAGGTCATATGGGGAGGCATCTAACGAGAGTTTCCTCGGCGAGAGAAACACGGTTTAATAGACGCGAGACATCACTCCACACGACGAAACTAGCTTCTTCCACATCCGACAACAGGTTGAAAGCACGGTTATGAGGTGAGTACGGTACCCTACCGAAGCCGAAATCTACTCTTTAGTTGCAAAAGTGAAAACAGCCCACCTAGCAAGTCGCAGACCACCTCAAGCATCGAACCTACGACCCCCCTCCCGTAACTCCGCATTGTTATCCACTTGACCATCCAGCCGCTGCACTCCCACTGCGGATCAATCACTTGAATGTACCCTGCAACTTCTTCTAGGAAACGTCGGAAATTATCCTATTACTACAATCTAACTTTAATTTGAGCTCTAAACCTTTTGTAGGTCAAGCCCTGAGCACGACAGGGCCATTCCAGGTGTCATTTTCCCTTATCAGTCCGCTCTTAAAAAACACCATTTTTGCCAATTTTGGTCCACCCAGGGGCACGTAACAAAAAGGAAACAGTTCTGTGATCCTTCTCCGATACCCTACCAGACCATTTAGGTCTTGTTCGGAATCTCCGTACCTAGCTCACTGACCTCCCTCCACCTGAGATCCGTGTGGTACTCCGTGCTTTCAGGTCGGTGAATCGGCATCTGACTTGATCGGAAAGATTGGAGCACACATTTTTGCAGCAGATGGCTCCCTAGGTTATTGTTTAGGACGAACACACATCACAATTGCTGCAGGATGTTTTGTTGCTGTCAAAACTTTTGTGACAGGCAGGACTCGAACCCGCACCTTCTGCTTTCCGGGCAGCGATGCTACGCCTTGCACCACCAGCGCTATTTGACCGCACGTAAATCAGCGATAGTATCCATATCAGGCCTAAACAAATGTGTTAAAAACACATCCAAATTGTCACGTGGGGTAGAATTCGCGGCGCATACTGCCCAGCGATTGTCCAATATCAACCTCCACCTTCTAGCTGTTTTTGTCCCTCTGATAATTCATTTTCTATTCGTCCTTAGCTACCTTTTTCAAAATTGATCCCTATGAATTCATCATTTTGAAAAATGGGTCCACACTCGGAGCTGCATCCCATGCGTTATCGCCTTCTCTCCTAAGGCTGCAAATTCGGCAGCAAAAACGAAAACGAATAGCTCGGCGGGTTCGTTCCCAAGTGCCTCGCCCTCCGGCTCACTATCGGGGGAACACTGCAGTCAAGCCGCCGAAAAACGACGCGTCGGGCGGATCTCAAAGCGAATGAGACACGGAGAACAAATCCATTACGTCGCGAACACATCTGTGCCCCCTGCACTGCTCTCACGCAGCCGCCGTATACGCCATTCCGTCCGCCACCCGCTGCGGCTCGTCATCAGCATTTCATATAAGCATGGATTCGTCGTCGCGGTCGGCGGATTCGACGGCACACACACACTCAAACCCGAAATAAACAACTCCAGTGGAGTGTGGGCACGTGCTACGAGACGCCGCCGCTGCTGCTGACACTTGACTTCAGCTGGACGCCTGGGGCGTGCATGCGCCAGCAGGAAAATATGAGGAAATCTTCACAAAGACGGGAAAAATGCTCAAAAATGGCTGAGAATAATTTGAGTGAAAAGCAAAGAAAGGGCATATAGTAAACTCGGAATGTAAGAAGTAGCCTGGTCGCACCTGGTCGCATATTGAGTTCGACCGCCGAAGAAAGTCCTCGATGTCTTTGCGATCCATTTGCTGGAAGTTGAGATGTCGTGAGTGCGGCTGGCGGTTTTCCGGATGCTGACGGAGGCGTGGCCAAATCGCGGGCGATTCCTCGTGGGGTGGAGCCTGCCGTCTGAAGGAACCACGATTAGCCGCTGGAGCTACTCACCCCGAACGAACGACGACGAGAAGCGGAGAGCGGAGCGAGGCGGCGAACAGATACGGAACTCCTGACACAGTGATGAATGAGTCATTACGAAGCGCACGGTCCCCACGCAACCACCACCTCCCCGTCGCCCAGCCGGCTGGTCCTCTGGCCGCCTCCGCTATCCGGAAGACGAAGTGTGGCCCCCTCCTCTAGACCTGTGGCCGCCCACAACAATAGGACAACGTTCGTCCGAGGAAAATTAGCTGTTAGGTGCCCGTCAAGCGAAAGACTGCCGGCCACCGGGACAGCGACAGTCGTTCGACGGGCGTTCTGCCGAGCACTTTTCTGGTGTGGGAGAAGACGACTGGACAGCTGAGTTTGAGGACGAACTGCAGGGCCGCATTTCCTACTGACAAATGAAGCTTGATGTCGCTGGCTCCCAACTGGAATGCGTCATGTCCTCCACTTCCCGAGCTAATTTTAGAAAACTGTGCGTGCACCATGATGTCGCCCACTTTTTGGGCTGCTCCCCTTGACAAAACACCCCAACCTTTGACCCTTGTAGACTTTTCTTTAGGCAAAAAAATCATATCTACCTTGCTCATAACGTTCGTCTAGAACTACGCTGCCAGAATCCTTCTAGTACCAGGGGGGTACTGTGAAAATATGCAATTTTCACGTCAAATTGGACACATTTCAACCTTTTTAACAGGCCTAACGCTTTGAAATCAAACTTTTTGTTCAAGAGAAATTTATTATGACTTTCAGTGAACTTTTGCCCCTCATCCCGAATCAGTTAACACATTGTTTGGAATTTTATAAAATTCTGTTTTTTTTTTGAGAAGTAGTTAAAAGCTTGCAGACTTTAGCAGTGGGCACAGCTTTACAATCCGGGCTGCATCCACTTGTTCATAGATCAAAGATCAGATTTATAAAAACTTTTTTCTTTTTCATTTACGACCCAAAATGCCGCTAATCGTAAAAAAAATCCCTAAAAATCGCCTTAAACTAAATTAATTATGGGCATCCCTGGTTTAAACCTTGTTTTAAGGAGCACGTGGAAGTCATTATTTAGTGCTGAAAAAAGAGATTGCGCCACGTCCTCGTTCAAGACGTCGTGATTTTTATTCGATTGATAGCAAAATTTCTTTTGCATAGAGTTTCACACCTGTTAATGACACAAACAAAACATCTGTAAAGAACAGACATATTCTTACTTTGGTGCTTCATGTAAGCAGCATTTACACAACCAGACAAATAGAAATTGCAGCCGCAATCACGATCCTAATTGAGCTTGATGGCGCGATCTTTTCTTTCAATGAAATAAATGATCACTGCTCTAAAACAAACTCTAATTTATTTTTTCTCAAAAAAAATCGAAAAATTATTATTCTCATTCGGGAAGCTAAGATAAAAAATTTCAAAGAAAGCTATACCAAAACTTTGAACAAAAAACTATTTTAACCATCTTCAAGAGTCTGTGGTTAAACCTGTAAGAAGCTCTCTTCGATTTGGAAGACATCCACGATGATTTCAGAAGCATCAGGTCTGTAGTTTGGTTTGGTTTGAAGAATGTTCAATTTGACGTGAAAACGGTATGTATTCCGAATAGCCGGCATAGGTTCGCTTGATGGAGAACGAAAATCGAGTAGTCAGGAAGTGGCAGCTGAAACTGTTAACGGGAGTCCTGCGTCATTACCACAAGGGACCTAAGCTGCAAGCCATCTTTCAGTCGACACGAGTAGGTGTGTTGAAGGATTCCACAGCGTGCCTTTCTTTTTCGAAAGTGGTAAAGTGAAATTCGCATGCGTATGCGCACAGCTAACCCTCTCAGATCCTCCAAGAGGCAACATTCCCGAAATATTATAGTACATATCTATGGTAGCACGCGCTCAACTCACCACCTAGTTAGTTTCCCATATCGGAGAGAGCGAATTGTCAGACGTCTGTCCCGGTTTACCCTTTGCCAACGATGTGTGGAGTACTGTTATTTTGGAGAAGTGGGCAGACCCGATCTATTAGGTTGTAACAAATTAAATGCCACTAGCTCGAGCCATTCTTTGGCGCGTCTTTACGCGTTTGATCAAGAACAAACCGTAACATGTGGCATATCGTTTAGAAGCGCAAACTTTGCTCTACCAGCGAGTACCAA
The DNA here is from genome assembly GCA_947359475.1 of Heligmosomoides polygyrus bakeri. Classification (NCBI taxonomy): domain Eukaryota; kingdom Metazoa; phylum Nematoda; class Chromadorea; order Rhabditida; family Heligmosomidae; genus Heligmosomoides; species Heligmosomoides polygyrus. Next base: position 20,960,170 of record OX375867.1, read on the forward strand.
ATTTTCTATGTAAAAGTGGGAAAACTTTAGAGTTTTATTGACTTTTTTGCAGATGGACAAAAGGGTAATCCGAGGCATTTATTGTATGAATTCAAGCTGGGCACTACAGCTAAGGAGGCGGACAAGAAGATCAACGCCGTATTCGGTCAAGGATGTTCCACAATTCGGACGGCGTATCGCTGGTATCAGAAGTTCCGGAAAGGAGATGAGAGCTTGGAAGAACATGAAGGTCGTGGGAGGCATAGTGATGTTGATGAGGACAAGCTGAGAGATGTGGTAGAGGAGGATCCACACAAAGGTACCAGGGAGATAGCGAAGGTTCTTGGCGTCAGTCACAACACAGCTGCCCGGCATCTGAAGGAAATTGGAAAGACCAAAAAGCTGGAAAGATGGGTGCCTCACGAGCTGTCTGAGGAGCAAAGAAACCGACGATATGAGATCTCGTCCGCACTGCTTCTACGGAACGAAACGGACCCATTCCTTGATCGCATCGTAACCTGTGACGAGAAGTGGATAATGTACGACAACAGGCGACGATCGGCACAGTGGGTGGACGGCGATGAGAGCCCCAAGGTTTTTGCGAAGCCGGAATTGCACCAAAAGAAAGTAATGGTGACAGTATGGTGGTGTTCGCTGGGAATTATTCACCACAGCTTCCTCCCTCCCGGTGAACCCATCACGGCAGAGAAGTACTGCATTGAAATTGAAGAAATGATGAAAAAGTTGAAGGACATCCGGCCGGCCTTGGTAAACCGAAGGCGAGTTCTCCTTCTGCACGACAATGCTCGCCCCCATGTAGCACGAATGACGTTGCAGAAATTGAATGAGCTGAGCATTGAAACTCTACCACATCCTCCGTTTTCTCCCGACCTCTCCCCACAGACTACCATTTCTTCAAGCATCTTCGCGACTTCTTGGTAGGGAAAATATTCAAATACCAACAGGATGCCGAAAGTGCCTTCGAAGATTTCGTCAATTCCAGAACTTCTGATTTTTATGCTACTGGGGTAAAAAAGCTTGTGTTACGTTGGCAAAGATGTGTAGAATCAGAAGGTTTTTATTTCGATTAATAAACTTGCCTACAAGCCGAGATATCAACTGTTTAAATTTACAGTGGTTCAGTGCCATTTATTTCGTTACAACCTAATATAATCTCTTTCAGCACCAGAGGCCTTCAAACGGCCGTTGAGGAGACAGCGCTATAGGGCGTTCGGAAAGTATCTGCCGCAAATTTCTCAATTCTCCAGATTTTTCCGAAATGTTCTAAAGGTATCCGCATAAGTACCGGGACATAAGGAAAGTGTCCACTTGTTTGCTCACAACATACCCGGCTCCGTCCTCGTTGGTTATTTCACCGTGCAATGAGCGAATTGTCTACCCTTACGCGACACGTACTCTCTTACAAGTTCGGATCTGACCTCTCCGCTGCTGAAGCCTATCGAAACATATGCCAAGTATTCAGCTGTGAAACCCTTCTGATCAGCCGAGGCGCGCCGGTTCCAGTGCTTTAAAGCTGGCAATAAGAATCTCAAAGATATGCATCGCTATGGTTGACCCACAGTGATATCGTTAGACGAACTGAAGAAACTGGCGCAACAGCTTCTGTATGAATGTGTGCAGTATCTTGATGCCGCTCTCAGCTGCTCCCAGTTCACCGTGGACAATGGACCGCGCTCTCTCGAAACGTTGAAAAAGCTCGGTGAGTGACTCCCACATGAACTCACCGATAGCAGGACATCTAGGCATCTGCTCTCAGCTGCTCTCCCGAAGCCGTACCCCACCGGTTGGGCACCATCGTCACTGGAGATGAAAAATGGTTCCTCTACATCAACAAAAACCGCTGTTTGAAACCTTTTGTAAAAAATGAAATCCACGCTGAGCATCTGGAGGGGAGCTCATGGAATCTACCATTTCGAACTGCTGCCTGACAGCACCTTGGTTACTGCCAAGGTCTACACTACTCCACCGTAGAGACAGGCTGACATTATCTGCAGGGAACACAACAAGTCAGACAAGGTTTGCTTGCTGCACAACAACGCACGCCCCAAATTGCGGAGAACACTTCGCAGAAAATTCTGGAGCGTGTATGGAAAGTTCTGCCGCATCCACCGTACAAGCGACTACTACCTCTTTCAGTCGCTTCAACATCACCTTAGGAAGAGAAGCGCTTCGACACGAGGATAGTGACCACCTCGGACTTTTTCGTCTACAAGTCGCTGGAGTTCTGCACCAGAGCCTGTCCTTCAGTGTTATAGTTTTTTCTAGTTTTGGTCATTCCTGAGTTTGAAGTAGGTGGTTGTTTTTCAGTTCTCTGCTTCTACTGTGCCTATAACTACTTCGATATGTTAGTTTTCCCTGATTTTGATTTTTTTCCCTTCTACATACCTGCGGCGGTATTAGCTGATCAGGCGCCTACAGTTCTTTGATGTATTAGCGCGCCCTTTGGCGCATAAATAAATAAATAAATAAATAAATAAATAAATACGTGGTCTAGAAATGCAAAAGAATTGAAGGAATAGACAAATGGAGAGCGAAAATGACGAGGAGGGATGATGAGCAACAATGTATGCCTTGACTTTTTAAACTTTTTTTATCAGAGAGGACTAACCTACGCAAGGGCCAATCATTATTTTTCCTTGCATAAGTTACTTCACATTAGTTGCAGAGTTGTTCGTGGAGCTTGAGATGTGATGAACCCTCTCACTTGAAGTCTCCAACCTGTTTCGTTCGCCGGGGGGTCCCTGGCGAATTCGTGCACGACGGATAAAGTTGATTGCGAGCACCAGTACTTCTGATATGCACGCGTCCGGTCAAAGGAAAAGATCACGTCAATGGTCCTGCATCTTAGCAAAAATGAGAACACCTTTCACGCTACCATTTCTGAAGTCGCTAGATTATATTCTCATAATGTATGCAGTAGCTATTGTGTGTTACAGAAAAGCATTAAAGCGTTGCCCAGTTTTTTGTGTTCTCTGCTGTTCCTGGGCCTTTTTTGTATTCTACCTAGTTAGGCGCATCTTACAGGATTAAAGAATCAAGGACGTCATCCCTTTTGGGGTGCGCCACGCATTCCACCTCTACGGGGTGTCGTAGAACGATCTGAATACGTATTTGGCCACAAACTGACTTGCGATGACCGACCAGCCGATGAACAAGTCAGCGGATTAACCTTTCCAGACAAGTCTGGTACCATTCCACCTACCCCGGAGGGATCAAACGCTTGGTTGGCCTGGGCGTGTAATCCGAACCAGGAATCCGGTTTGGGTGCCGGCACCTCCTTCGACTGCGCTACACGCGCCCATTACATTTTAAGATATATCAAATAAATAGATATTGCAGTGACGCAGCGCCTTAGTTCCAACCTTCATGAATTTAGTCCTTTTTTGCAAATCAAAACAGAAGGTAACCGTTGAAGGATATAAGTGCTCGTCGGATTAGAGACTTTGGCTAATTAAAAATGTCATTCCACGGTCTTATCTGAGCACTGATGGATGGCGGATGGCGATGTGGTCGAAATGTAGAAGCTATTCTCGGCTGGTCGACTCAAGAGTTCGATGCAGAAGTCGAGAAGAAGCACGCAACTGGCGGACATTTGCAAGACGAATGTATGCTATATATAAGGGCCTCATGCTCGTTTCATGTTGGTTTTCTGGGATAAACCAATAGGCGGCCAAGCCGGCAGCATCGTTAGGCATCTTACTTACAAAATACCTCCTCTTGAAAATAAAAGAATCACTTCACCGCTTTCCATATGAACTCAACGTGCAGTTAGAAATTCATTCATTTATTACATTGGGGTGGGGTTCCCCCAATGGGTGAGAGTAATGAAAATAAAACAGGGGCCGAAATCATCAACAATTTAGTTCGTGGGTATGCGGGGTATAAAAGAAAGAGATAAGATAAGCGTCAGGTAGAGATCAGGCAAGAGTCAGAGATGCAGGCTTCATCGTGGGTATCTCTACCCCTATACTCTCGGGTTGATGAATCCGGCCCTAGGATGCACACGTTATCAGTCATTATGCCGACAAGAAGATAGTGATGCATAAGTAGGTTGAAAAAGACAAAGAAAAACAAAATAAGTAACAAACATGAATAAATTGGCAAGGAGGTGTTAAGACAAATAACGATATTAATTAATTAATTAATTAATTAATTAATTGAGCTGAAATAGTTCAAGCAATTTTCGCAATGTCTCATTGGCAACATGACAAAGCTCCCAAGATTCTTCTAGATCATTAAATTATTTGCCTAAATTATTGTTATATTAATTCAACTTATTATTCTATTCTCACTCGACGACCATTCATTGGTTAGTGCTCCATTTTGTTGAATTCTGCGAGTTAACTGAAATTGTACAAGACTGCTGCGTTTGTTCTTGACCTGTTTTAAGAGCGCACATAAGGTGCAGTTGTAAATAAATAAATAAATAAATTCTAGAAAAATGCTCTCGATAAGAACCTCCTTATCTCGCTGATAGCTCGAGACATCGACGTAGCTAATAAAATCTTTGCAAATAGTGCTGTTTATGCACAAAATCATCTACATAGAAACCACTCCTCCGTCAGGTCTGGCTGTAAGCAAAGAAATGCAAAAAAGCAGAGCGAAAGATCGAACGTTTGACCTCGAGCCTACGACTCAACGCCACTACCGCTGCGCCACCCAAGCCACGACAGCTTCGCTTTGCAACCACCTGCGGTGGTACTTCTCTAACTTTTAACTATGGCGCTTTTAAGTGCTCTTGGCTAGCCTGCCTCAAGGAGTCGACAAAATTGGAGCATACGATAGTGTGATCTGCTTCTGCCATTCGTGCCTTCCTACCCTTACCTAGTAAGCGAAAATCTCGGGCAACTGATATAGATTCATCTTGAATGAAAAAACTCGGGAATGGCTCAGTATATACTAGGAATCTGAATGAATCAAGCACAAGTTGTGTGAGCGAGTTCATTGGACAGGTCGAGTGATTCCTAAGAGATGTCGAAGAACCTCCGCAGCACCACGTGTACGGAAAAACGAATTAGTATAATCAGAAGATTAAAGAACCGTTATAACGTGGCCAATTCAAAGATTGGTGTCTGCAGAACTGCCTCAACAAAAAGCGAAAGAACAGCCCCACTGGTTGGATGAGAAATAAATCTGCTGCGTTTCGACTGAACATAAATGAAACGGCTTAAACGAGGAAGTTGAAGCTGACATGTGATTGAATGCAGCTGAATAGGATAGGGGTCAAAGATCGCTTGCACAGCTGAAGCTGACAGGGTGGGGGAGGGCAACGCAGACTTGAATTCTCGGACTGTGGATGACGGCAAGCACAAAGGACGGCGTTATTCACGCGCCACGCATTCTACCTCTACGGGCTATTTGTATGCTCTTTGGCCTATACAATGATTTGTGGGAAGGATACAACGATGTTTTATCTTCTCGGACAACTGTGTCACAACTTTACAGACCTCGGAGGAATGTAAGGTTTGGCTGCCTTGAGCGGGACACGAACCAAGAGCCTCCTCCGGCATGCAGATGTCTCCTCCGACTGTTCTATTATAGAATACGCTAAATCTCGAACCACATTTTGAAGTTTAAACCGGATCCACTTTGTGCTAGGAGTTATTACAGAATTCCTTTTGTGCTGCGCCACGCATTCTACTTCTACGTGTCTATGTGGAGGTGGTGTGTTGAACGTGTATTTGGGCATACAATGACTATCGGTGGCCAGCCGACGAACAAGTCAGCGCTTTATCCTTCCCAGACAGGTCTGGTACCGATTCACAGACTCCGGAGGAATGGAGGGCTTGGTTGGCGTGAAAATTCGAACCAGGATACCGACTCACCGACCCCGGAGACATGGAGGGCTTGGTTAGTCTAAAAATCCCTATCTCTATGACTCTGCGTTATGTTCTGATTTTTCGACCAACCATAAGCTACTAGCCTGCATTAATTTTGACTAAAATAACGTATGCTAAGAACTGGTACCTGTGGTCATTAGTGATTTACTATTTGTACATATTGCAGTTATGGGCGCATGTAGCGCAGTCGGAAGAGGCGCCGGCTCTCGCGTGCAGCTGATTCCAGGCTCTTAGTCTGGTTTCCCGATTAACTAAACCTCCGATCGCTCCGTCATTGGTGAGTGAGTTCCAGAATTGTACGTGAAGGACACAACTGTTGTTTGTTCCGCGGCGTTGTGTAGGTCAAATATACATGTTGCCTCCGTGATATCTCACAGGAGTAGAATACGTGGCACATCCTAGTTTTACTACGTGTACTCCACCGCACATTGTGCAATATTTTTTTATTAGGGTTCAAGCCTCAAATCAGCTATGAGTAGCTGTTCATCGGAAGCCTTGTTATTTGAGCCCACTTTTTCTTCCCCTAGCAAATGAATTCCCTTTTTCTTCAGCACCAGCTGACAGTTCGCATCGTTCCACTCTCTTTGATATTATGCTCGGCTACTTGTGAGCTCTAAATTCTGCAGAGTCACGTGTCCTACAGTGCGGAAGCAGTCGCGTTGCATGCGTCAACCAGCTGGTGAGATATTCGTGTCATCCCGCTCCCGTTTTTTGCCCTTTTGAACATTCCAAGAGTACCAGGGCTACCACTGAGCTGTTGTGGAATAGATGCTAGAGAATCGGAGGAAGTTGCTGGATGACGTGACGATGTCACGAAGGCACTGAAAAATCGGGCAATGTCGCTCAATGGAAAGAAAAGTAGGAAGGTTGCAAAGGAGCGGTGGCATGCAGGTAAGCGATGACAATGCACGTTAGCGACAGTAATGACTAACGACGAATGATACGAAAACCAGCAGCAAAAGAACTACGTCGTTGTCGGGATCGCTACTGGACTATAAGGGTGCACGAAAAAGTCGCCATGACCTGGTATCTGCATAGCTTCTGCATTTTGTACACTCAGAATTTTTAGATGCTGTTGGCGAAGAGGGCGTGGGTTCAGCTGAGGACATGACTAACACTAAGGTCAATGGAGCTTCAGAAACCTGCTGTGCGTCCGTTTGCATTTCGCTCATGAATTTTAAGACGCTGCGGTACAAAAAGAGACTGCTCGTGAGGAGCGATATCCTCCATGTGTGGAGGAGTTCCCCCGATCAAGCCTAATTGTTCTTAAACCGCTCGTCCGAACAGTCTAGCAAAGGATAAGTTTTCAATTACGTATTCAGTGCGGTCTACAGGGTGTCCCAAAATTATAGGTCATTTTTCTTGACCTAAGTATCAATAATGTACTGTCTTATGGTTAGTTTTCCTCGCTAGATATGTTCACCCAGATCTCGAAAATATCCAACGGCAACATTGACCATCCACAAAATGGCATCTTCTCATCCTCTGAGGGCCCCATCATCACAGTGCACATCAATGGAACATCGGTGAACGACATATCTAAAATGTTTACTGTCGAAGCAGCGCTAAATCGCCCAAACCACCGTGTGCTTGTCAAATCAGTAGTCGAAGCCAATGGAGTGGGAAGGAGCCACTAAAGCTGCGAACCTCCGAAATCAGTCATGGTTTGGCCGCTCGTACAACTATGCGGGAAAGACGTTTTGAGAAGACCTTGGTCCCCTGGAGCAGCACGATCTTCACGGACAAGCCGTTCATCCTACAGCAGAACTCGACACCTGCTCATAAAACAAAGATCGTGCAGGAGTGGTGCCACGACAAGCTTCCTGACTTCATCAAACTAGAAGAATGACCTCCGTATAGCCCCGACCTCAACCCTATGAACTTCTCTATTTGGTCCTACTTGGTTGGAGACAGTGGCCTGCTCTAAAAGACACCACTCAGTCGACTCGCTGAAAGGAACCCCTCTGAAGGCGTGGGGAGAAATGTCAATGGAATACGTACGTGCCACGTTGGATGCCTTCTATATCGCACAAGGCCTGTGTTCGTGCCCGAGGAAGTCGTCTTAGGACCTGTATTTGAAATATACTTGTTGAGGTATGCGAAAATTTCATGTTCTGATCCCTTTTAGGTCTTCGTCTTTACAACGGTGAATATTGCGAACGTAATTTTGGGGCACCCTCTAGAGTGAAGGCAAGAATTCTGTCTCTTCAGGGTTGCTAAGTTGGCAGTATAGTTGTTTGGGATGGATAACACCCGAATCATCCATTCACTTGGCCACCAAATCTGTACGCATAGGCCAAGTTTCCTTCACTATGCATACTGCGTGAAGGAGACTGTGTGGTGCATCTTTCGGAGAAGGCAAGCGACACCGATCTTTATCCTTTGATCACAGCAAATCTTTCGAGTTAACCATGGAACCGGTAGGAATCAACTCCCAGAATACTGGGCCATTGACGTCCAACCGAAGGGAAACAACTCCTTCCTGTCGTGGTCAAGATGTTTCGGCTTTGGTTTGGGCAACTCATCCAAGTCAACACTGTGCTTATGGCGCACCAAATTCTCGCCGACGCAATACTTCTCATCCGATAACGGTTGAGGAGAGAAGACAGTCATCAGCATGCATTCGTTTGCCACAGACGTCAAAGCATGGGTACAATTCGAGGAACTTTGCCAGAAGCCCGAAGGACATCATGTGTCGTGGACTTTGGAGTATGTGTAAGAGCTGAAAGCGAACTGAAAGACCAGGTCGAGTGCTACAGGTGGCGAGGTTCATCAAAAGACTGAAGAGCCTTACTTTCATGGTCACAAGGGTTCGCATTAAGCAGACGCGGATTACTGATAGAGTCAGAGTTCTGTAGAATGCTGATTCGTATGTTCCGAAAGAATAGCATATAAGGAAAATTTGGGGAGAACTTTGCGTGCTGCTTTTCAACAACATGTAAAACTTAGCTGCAACAGCCCATTTTTTCATTGACCCGGGTACAAGCAAAGGTCGCACGCTTGTCGTATGTTTAGAAATTGAAGAAATAGTGTCCGGTTAGTGACAACAAAAGCCGCCACGGAGAAACACAAGATAGTCATTGAAAATGCAACGACATTAAAAAACAAACGTTGCCCACGGCACGCTTTGTTCAATCGAGAGTAATGCCTAGGAACTGGCGCTGTTCAGAAGCGTGGACTGGACATGGTTGCGTCTATCCTGCCTCAATGACCGAGGCAAAACGATTCACTTATCTCGGACCTAGTGTAGGAGGAATTACTAGGGGGGGGGGGGGCAAAAGTAATGAGACAAAATGAAAAAAATCTTTATCTCTCTATAACTCAATTACAACTCGACGATGCTAAGGAATGTATTTGCCATTAAGGGCAAGGACCTTACTGCCATCGATCAGCCAACTTCTTGATCCCATCCTTCCAGAACTGCTTGGGCCTGGTGTTGATCAACAGCTCGACATGGTTGTCAAGGACTGCTTGGGTTCTTGTGTCCCTTCCGACTAGGAAGTCCTGTAGGCTCAAGTAGTGGTGGTAGTCGCATGGAGAGATGTCCAGCGAATACGGTGGGTGAGGCATGTGAACGTAGCCCAGCTGGCCAAGCTTATCCGTGGTTACTTGTTCCCGATGGGGTGCGGCGTTGTCGAAGAGGAGAACCTTCTTGAAGCGCTGCGAATGAATGAGAGCGAGTCGCCGGCCCATCACTTCTATTTCGTTCACCATGGCCTTGGAGTTGATCGTAGTGCTCTTGGGAAACAGCTTCCGGTAAACCGATCCATGGGCGCAGACCCAAATACTCCAAAATGCTTCTCGCCATGAACATCTCGCCGAACGAAGGTCGGTAACAGGTCACCAGGCCTCACCCAGACTCGCTGCTTGGCAGGGTTAAGGTAGAAGACGTACTTCTCATCCTGCGTGACCATTGAGTCCAGGCTGCCCGGGTTGGGAATTGGGGGAGATTTGCGCGACACAGATCGACTCGCTCGTCAGACTAGAGTTTCGGCATGAGACAGACTGCGGATTTGGCATGCTTCTGGAAAGGGCGGAAGTGGTAACTTCCCAGATGGGCTTCAGTAAGTAGCATACAAACATACAAATACGACAAGCACGAAACCAGACTCCAGCCACGAGATATATGGACAAGGCATGGGGTGTCTCATTACTTTTGCCCCTCCCCCCCCCCCCCTAATACAACGTGACCTGCAAGAAGTGTGTAGCGAAGGCTACATGGATGTTTGCAGAAATCAGGTCGAATAGGGAATAATTACTTAATTTCACACAATAGACAAAAAATCGTTCACAGAATCTCACGCATCAAATGACCGCCTGTAGCTTTAAGCTTCAACATCTTCCGAAAATTCTTGAGGACGTCTGGGACCATGGTTGTAACGAAGGCCTGCTTGAACATTAACATGAACAAAACGAAAGCCATGGTTAACCAGCGGTGAGCAAAAGGGACAGTAAAACTATTGGGAGCCACTCTACAGCAAGTGCGTCCCCTGGGAGCCACTCTACATCTACCTGGGAAGAGCTGAACATGATGAACGACCTAGCTTCCGAAATATTTCAAAATATGAATCCGAATAGCTGAAAGTTTTCAGACCATCTCATCAATGCTCTTGACAACGCCTGGGTACTCGTTAGCGGAATAAAGATGCTGTAATACTAGCTTGATATCTCACAGAACAACATAGATTGTGACTGAAGGGGCGGTCAGCACAACAGTTTTTGGGTGAAAGGGCTCTCCTGAATGCGTGGACATAGAACGGGTATCAAGCATATACCCACTCCATCATATTGTTACTTAGAAATGTCATGTATCACTACATCAGCGAATCAAAGATGACCAAAACTTGTTGGCCCCTTGCTAATTTTTGACAATTAAAATCTGAGCAAGGTTCGAGTTAGAAAAGCAGATTCGCCAAGGGCTCGGTAGGAGGCCACCACTTAGGATGTCCGACCAACAATTTTCAGTATCCAAACCGGAGATGAGGAATAACCTACCCATAGCTACCCTAGCACAAGCGCTTAGTTGACAGATAATTAAATGCTCCTCAGAACACTAGTCTTGTAGTCTTAGAATAAAGTTCTAAGTAATCGCAGATGGTCCAAACAACTGTTGGGATCGAAAAGAATACGAGGCCGAATTGTTGAAGTCAAGAAATGTCCTGTGAAGGGACTTCGTGTCAGCAGCATCTACAAAATGAATCCAACAAACAAAGCGGCGTAGTTCTAGTGCATGGCACAATATCTACACGAGCACATCCAGAATCGCTACATGCTTGCAATTTAAAATGCTCTAAAGCATTATTTTGGAATGAAACGCATGATTCTATGATACTTTTTGAATTCTTCTTGTTGGATTTCTATTGTATCATTTTGTTCGCAGCTCCATTTTCTGTTTTCTGGCCACTTTTTGGAGGTTTTCCCAGAAAACAGAAAGCAGATTAAACTGCCCGAAATGGCCAGAAGATCAGAAAACATAAAACATAAAACGCGTCCATCCCTGACAAGGAGGTAACATTTTCTTCAATGCAACCCATCGCGCTTTGGGAAGTTGTCTTCTGAAGACGAACCTACCTACGTCAACAATGGCTGCTTGGTCCGCGAAATTCAAATCTAAGGGAGAAGTTGCGTTTGATGGACCCGTTGGAGTCGAAACTTCCCTGGGCTGGTCACTTATTTTGACGAAAAGACGACAGATGGAGTCGCGAGTTACCGAATGGATTCCAAGAGACAGGATGAAGCCGTTGGGAAGAAAACCGACAAGATGGACAGACTCATTCTCGAGATCGTTTGGGGAACGCGATCTGCTACACTGGATGCAAGTGGCCAGAAATCAGCAGGAATGGAAGGTTGTGGTCTCCGCTAGGACAACACCTGCTCAGTGAACCACTAACGTATCAAAGAAAGTAAGTATGCGCGACCACGCGGCGTTCCGTGTCTTCCCCGGCTTTGTTTTCGTCGAATAGAGTGGTCTTTGTTCAAAAGAGAAACAGGCCTTTTGCTTCAAGAGCCAGGAGATAGCAAATTGCAAAGACTGAGATTCCGATAAGATCAGCGAACAACCACTCTTTTTTCCAGAAACCCGGAGGCTTATTTCGAAGCTTGGTTTACCTTATTTAAGATCAGGTGAGTAGTTCTTCGATATGAAGCCGTCCAGCTGTCCCTCCCTCCATCCTCAACACCTCTTCAACGTCGGCACTATCTTCAGACAGTTCAGAAACGTAATTTATTTGCGTTAATCAGTGCTTTCGTCCTCAGACTGTTGTGGAGCACTCGTTCGGCCATAGTACCCGCGTGCCTCCCACCCCCCCCCACCCCGATCGATTAAATCTGGGAGAGAACCACCTGTCAGGCGATCGATAATATCGATCGATAATGGCCTCCACATTGAAACTTTCCACCTGATGTGGAGCACTCCTTCGGCCATAATACCCGCTTGTCTCCCACCCTCTCTCCACCCTGATCGGTTAAATCTGGGAGAAAACCACCGGTCAGGACCTCGATTAGGCTCCGTGCCGCTTGAACGACACCCACAAAAAAACCGATAACGTTGATCGATTTCGATTGGTCGCCTTCCGATTCGTGTTCAGCGACCTCGATTAGCCCAGCGCTGAAGTTTCGTGCCGCTTGAACGACATCCGCAAAAAATCGACGATATCGATCGATATCGATTGTCTCCCCTGCTGTGAAGGCCTTCCGTGGACGTTCATCTAAATGCCCAGGCACGGTTGCCGACGTCTTCGGCACGTCTACGGCTCACCACGCACGGTCGCCGACGTGTTCGGCACGTCTACCGAGTCGCCAGGCGCGTAGAAGCCGTCTGGGTATTTTCCGCTAATTTCTTGCCTTAATTTGTGCCCCGTAATTTCCCCTATTTTATGACTCATCGTCGATCGATAGTGTGACTCATCGCTTAGCGGATTATTATATAGTATGATCATCCCAGTGTCTTATTTGCGCAGAGGGCTAGTGCACAATGATGTTTGATAGTCCAGTAAATACCAGTAAATACCTCAAGCTTTTCCATTGGACCACAGAATTGCTACGTCCTCCGAGATTTGCTTGAAAGATTTCAGATTTCTATAGCCCATTACATTTCACATAGAGTATCTTGCACTGCATGCAGGGAGGATCCGTACGAAGATTCTCCTTTGGAATCGAATTCTATATTCGGTCGTGCTGTGCGGATTTCTCAGCCCATATGTGCCAAGATTTAAAAGATTTCGTGATCGGACGAGTGGGATTGCTGCGGAACCGCAGTGCAGAAGAAAAGCATAGCTCGTTTCGCGTCACATGTATGCCTTTCTTTCTGTCTTCCAAGGGCTGCTTAGCGGCACGTTCGGCTGTTAATATCTCGGTGTAATGTCATCAGCAGTCGAAAAACATTATTCATGCTTCTCTTTGCCAGAAGGCACTCCCATCGTCAAGCCGCCCAAGCATTCACATGGAACTTGCTTGGGAGGACCTTGGTACCACAACGTGAACTGAGGTTAGAGAACAGAGCAAAAGAATAATGCTTACAGCTATTTTTTATTTCATGGCACTACCACAGAAAAAAGTCGTAAGTATGGGGTTGGGACATATTCTAGTCTTTTCGGGATGCGCTATGCCCTGTTGTGATGGAATGGTGACCGATTAATCGCTACTTTTAACGGGTGTTTGTCCGGTACTTCGTTCTTCATTTTGTGGTGGGTTTGAAGGCAAGCCCGTGTTTTGACGATTTCATTTGACAGGCCACATAGAAATGGAGGATCGGTTCAGCCTCGCCGGATTCCCGAATTTTGAAGCGATTCAGGGTGCAGGCGAAAACCGGCGCCTTCTCCGCCTGCGCTGTATCTTTTTGCCGTTCTTCCTTAAACTATGGGGGCAGAGTGGGAGGTTTTTCACCTATTTCCACTTTTCTATCTTTTTTCTATCTTCCTTTTTTATTTTTATTTATCTATATACATAGTTTTTATCCTATTTTATCTTTCATCGTTTTAGCTAGTTTTATTTTTATTTATTAATAAAATTTATTTATTACATTTATAAAATAGATCTAATAAAGAAATATAAAACATAAAACAAATAAATAAAAACAAATAAACAACAACAAACAAATAAATATAAGAATAAAACAAATGATTAAATATATAAATATATAGTAAAACATTCTGTTGAGTATTCGAAAAGCACTGAACTATTTTTAAGAAATTTTTAGATTTTTCAATAGAAAGTGCAGGCCTACAACCTCTTCACGTGGCTTATAAAACCAGGTAATATGGCAAGGGATGGGCAGGGTATGCAGAAGGCTCCGAATTTGAGAATAAGTCTAGGAGTAAAAGAAGAAAGGATTACGTTAATCAATCCCCTTGCGGGTTGGGCATGAATTCTAATCCTACAGGATGTCGTGGAGGCTATTTGAATGCGTAACTGGTCAATACAAAGAATTTGCAGTGCTTTATTCTTACCGCTTCAGAGCTTCGTCGACGTTCGAAGACCAGAGACGCCGTCGCATGGGCCAAGTCGTCGAAAATTAGGTGGGACGCTCACGTAATGCGCTTCACCCGAGAGCCGTCACCAAGTGGATTCCGCGGGATGTCATGAGAACACCAGAACGACCACGAACGCGTTGGTCGGACTTCTTCGTGAAAGCCCTGAACGAACAACATGACGCTCTTCGTGTTCATCGAGCGAGGAGGATCCATTGGAGCACTCTGGCACGCGACAGGGACGAATGGAGACGCTGCTGGCGCCCGCTCGATCAACTCGATGATCAACGGGAAGACAAGTGATACAGGTGATATCTTTCCCAGACAAGTCTGCCACCAATTCACCGTCTCCGCACGAATAGGAGGTTTGGTTGGCCTGGGCGAGAAATCCAAACCAAGAGCCTGGTAGCGAGTTCACGCGGAAGCCAGCGTTTCCTTTGCCTGCGCTACCATGCGCCAGATCACCCCTACCTAAGGTTTATTGTTCGGATCATGTTCAACCAAACCTTTCTTCCCGCCGGCATCGGTGAATTATGTATTGTTTGGGAAGTACATTGTAACAAAACAGTACAATGCCCGACGGAGGGACTATATGGCTTCATTAGGCATAAATAAAATGCATGGCGCATCCTCCAAAGAGCTCGATTGAAGCCAACGTTATACTCAATCTTTCAAAGCAAGAGACCAAACGTTTCCTCAGGAATTTTTTCGATGGTGAAGGAAGCACAGAAAAGAGCACTAGAATCCTCTAGCTTTTCTGAGTGCAAACACCTGGGCTCAAGAAATCGCCCAATGACCGCGTTTGCTGGAAACAGCGCCATTCATCATGTCGACATAGAAAAACACGACAGAAGGTGCCGAGCGGAGGGATGGCGATCATTTCGCTGATGGTCACACGACCTCTGGCCGATCTGCGCTCATGTCGCTGCCATTCGCACGATAAAGCAGTCGAAGCCGCCAAAGTACACGCGTCTCCCAGAGAGACAAATTCGAATTTCGAGAATAAACCACTTGGCGAAGCCATTCGAAGCAGTCGGCTTCGAGGAAAAAAGGCCTCGACGGCAATTTCTCACCGAATCGTGTACGCTATCCATCTCGCCCCTAGGTCGTTTGCACGGAATTTATTGAGCACAGTAACGGGGGGAGAAGTATTAAATCGAACGTCGATCTCACGCTTTACTGCAGTTATTTCTGATCTTTTAGCGAAGCGTCACCTACCGTTTCAGTGCTGTGTGTCTTACCAGGGAAAGACGCAACGTTAGATTTGAACGGCTTCAGCGGTATACACCATTTTCACGTCACACTTTTCAAATTAAATTGAACACTTTTCAAATCGAATTGGACACTTTTCACGTCAAATTGGACAATCTTCTAAACTAACTTGACGCTTCTGAATTCAAAGTGAACGCCTCCCAAATCGAAGCGAGTTTCTTAAAAAAAAACTACAGACGCTCGAACATAGTTAGAATAATTCAAAAAAATTGTATAACTTTTTTGAAATTTTTTAGTTCCGCATCCCGAAAGAGTGTAATAATTTTGCAAAAATTTTTATATTTTAGGAAAAAATCACCGGTCGATCTGAGATAGAATGCAGTGCAGAACTCTCCCAGATAGTGGACTGAGTACTGCACTCTATTTCAAACCAGTCGTAACTTTGCTCACTACAGGTCTCGGGTCGAGCTATTTGCACCGTTGTATTTCTCAGGTAGAGTCGCGTCTGCGAAAATTCACCGCTCCCGTCGTTCAGACGTACCGATGGGATAGCCTCCCGGTAACCACTACGTTAACTCGTACGACCTTCGATTCGCTTAACGTTCTGACGTAAATTAATATGGTCGAGAAAGCGATGCCTATAGGTTGGAACGAAGATCGTCTTGGAAAAAAGCATGATAAAAAAAGGATAAAGGACCCCGCTTCTCAATCCCTTTTGCGATGCGCCACGCATTCTACATTCTACGGAATGTCGAAAAGGCGATCTGAATTCCTATTTGGCCAGAAAACCATTTGCGGTAGCTAGTTGATGGAGAAAGCTGCTCTGTGTCCTTCCCAATCGTTTCTGTTACCATTTCACCGACCCCGAAGGAATGGAAGGCCTAATTGGCCCGGGCGGGAAATCCGAGCCAAGAACCTGCTAAGGGGTAAATGCGACGACCGGCACCTCTTCCGACTGTGCTACCCGCGACCTTATGATGAGCATGAGCAAAACGAAAACCATTGTTAAGCAGTGACATGAGACGCCACTTTGGCTGGCGAGGAGGATGCATTCAGCGCAGAGACGGCCGAGCAGCGGCAATCCGGCAGAATCACATTATCACTGGCACGGGATTCGTTTCTGTCCAGGAAGTCGCCAGCGTCATCAAATTCGCCGACACATCGACTTCGAAGAAAACTTTCCTGCAGACGTCGGAAGCAGAATGATTCCCGCGGTTGCAGTGCTGGTGGAGAGTAGCGGATGCACCATGCACACGGCATCTTTATAACAAAGCTGGTCCGGATGCGACTTTTCTGAAGACCAACATACAAAATGAAGTCACTTTTCAGATTTTTGAGAAAAAACACTACAAATCCACCGACTAGCAGAGTTGTTCTCAAAAATTAAAAAAAAGACTTCATTTTGTACTCCGCTAATCCACCATTGCTCGTGCACGTGTAATGCAGTCGGAGGAGGTGCCGGCTGTTACGTGCATCTGACACCAGGATCCTGGTTCGGATTTCCCGCCCAGGCCAACCAAGCCTTCCACCCCTTCAGGGTTGCTGAATTGGTACCAAACTCGTGTGCCAGGAAAGACAAAGCGCTGACTTGTTCATCGGCTGGCTACCGCAAGTCATTGTATGGCCAAAACCGTATTCAAATCGCCTCCACGACATCCCGTAGAAGTAGAATGCGGTGGCGCATCCCAAAAGGGATTGAGTAACACCGTACTTCATCCTTTTATCGTTCAATCTAGTGATCTCTACTTGAGAGTTCGGAGTCTGTTTCTAGAGGGATCTCGGACCGCTTGTCGCAGTGTACCACGTGCGTGTCCCAGGGTGGTGGATAGTAGAACGAATAGAGCATTACTGTCCAAAGACGCAAGTGGGATGCAAGAGATGGTCCCCTGCTGCTGCTGTGTCGTGTCGACCTATATCTTCTGTGTGGGTGTGACATATTCGTGCAGAGAGCGCGTGGCTGTGTTCGCGTCTGCGCAGATTGTACCCCGCCGGTCCGATCAGCCGAAAGCGTGCGCACTGTACACCGGGAGTACATCGTCAGCCGAATCGAGTTCGCCTGAAAAGTCTTGTCCCATGCATTCCGAGAGTTTTGCAGGCTGTCCGGAGTTCTTGGCTCGCACGACGGACCCTGCTGTACTTCAGTCAAAAACAACGCGCAAAAGGGACTCATTCTTCTCACTCCGAAAAACCCCATTTCTGAAGAGTAGTGCGAGTGCAGCGGGTTGCTAAAATCTCAAGGCCTAACCAGGCGGTGCAAATTTTTGAGAACAACTATGCCAATCCATGGTTCTCCCTCTTTAGAGAGTCCTTGTCCGCCAAATGCATAACGGTGCTAGAGAATTTGCTCATGTGTATGCGGTTTGCCTAACAAGGAAAGGGTTCCAACTCAAGGTGAGCTTTTGCGATGCTACTTACAGGTGTAGGGCCGTTTGAACGGAATCCAGAACTACAGTTAGTTTTTGCTGAACGCTTTTTTAAAGACCGGAAAAAGAGGTGTGAAGGCGTATGCGCAACACTCATCAACCTCTACGACACCACACGAGATGTGCCTCGGTGGCGCAGCCTGTGAGTAGATGATAGATCATAGATGCGAACCGGCGGGCTTTTGAGTTCGAGTTTGCCTACGACAAACCAAGGCTGTCTGTTCCTCCTGCAGATGTGCTAGTTTCTCAACGATGCGTATCTGCACCATATCATTTCTCTGGAAATACAAAAGCCAGTGAGAAACAATCTTCTCTCTAGCAAGGAATGACCACTTCTTCTTCGTTGAACGCGTAGTCCGTTGGTGTAGAGAAGGGTCCTAGGTGAACATCGACGTAACCAATTGCAGTTTGTATATAGGGTTGTTGTAGAGATATGCAATGTTACTGTTTTTAGACCTGAAGAAGGGCTTAAAGCCCGAAGCGTTGTCAATAAAGAATTGACCAAGTCGAGCTTCACTATTACAAAGTCGAATTCACACCCATGAAGCTCAGGGAACCAACGATTTAAAGAAGTAACCAACTGCTAAAAAAATAGCGCGTATGGCGCATATGATGGCGCGAATAGATAGCCTTGGTTTGTTGTATACGTTGGTAGTCTAAAATTGACTCCTGTGATCACGAGAAGGCGTAATATCAACAAACTAATATGTGCAGGAACATTGGCAGCACGCAGACTCGAACTCGAAATCCCTCCGGTGTGCTGCTATGAGGCGGAACTCCTACCGACTGCGTTACCGAGGAACACCTCAGGGGTGTCATATGATTATTGCTAACACGTCTTCTCACCTCTTTTTCCAGTACTGAAAAAAGCCTTCAGCAAAAACTGACTGTAATTCCGGACTCCGCTCACACGGCCCTATATCCTGTCAAAATAGAATCGCAAAAGCTCACCTTGAGTTGGAAACCTTTCCTTGTTAAGCAGACCTCATGCACATGAACGCAGCAAATTCTCTAGCACTGTTATGCATTTGGCGGATAAGGACTTGTAAGGGTGCCCATCGCATGTAGCTTCCACCAGGCGCAATGAGAGGCATTTGGATAGACGTCTACATACAACTGCGTTCAATTTTTTCATGTTACTTCTGCAGCGTGTGGCAGCATATTCGGAAGCGTAACCAGCTGTCGCGTGCACCCCATTCCAGGTCAATGGTTCGAGTTTCCAGCTCAGGCTAAGCAAGCCTTCTGTCTCTCCGGAGTCGGTGAATTGGTACTAGACTTGTCTGGGTTGAGAAATCTGAAATATCGTGAAATGGTAACTCACGATCAGTGTTTTATCCTTTCCAGGTAATTTCTCTGGCTTTTCATCGAGTTTGATTATCCCAAGCGAGCTCCGAACCACAAGAATGGATTCTAAGCACAGGCAATGAATGGTTCGTGCCTCGAGACATGAATCATGGAAAAAAATTCCTGAAAAAATCTGTTGTCGAACACCAATTTTTCTTCATAATTTCTTGCCCGAAAGCGTTGTTGCGACGTCGAAGGTGGGCACTGGTTGTCACGTGTACTATGAATTGAGACGTTTCGGTTCGGGAACCGGCCAGACCAACCAAGCCTTCCTTCCTATCGTCCTTCCTTCCGGATTAGGTTTATTTGTATCAGACTTAGCTGGAAAAGATAAAACACTTGCTCGTCCAAAGGCTGGCCAACGCAAGTCAATGTATAGGTCATTTACACTTTCACTTGCCTCCATGATATCCCGTGAAGTACAGGGTTCGCATTATTTATGGGCCCCAAATAATCGAAGTGCCATAGTAACACGAACAATTCATAAGGAAGAAAAACACTTCGCAACCTTTATTAAGGTCCTTAGCGATCAAAATTACAATGTTCATTCAAAGTGCCTTCCTTTGCGCCTATGCAGCTTCTCAGACGAGTCACGAAGGCGGTGCAGGCGACACGCAGATAGACCCCGTTTTCGGTGAAGGAAAAATTTTCTCAATAGCACTTATTGTGAATCTACAAAACGATTAGATCCGTAGAGCAGATAAGAAGCAAGTTATGTTTAGAGGAAAAATCATCTGGAAAACTGCACATCCGAGCTCTGTTATGGTTTCGGGTGTCATAACCTCAGATGGAAAGACACCACTGGTGTTCGTCGATGCTGGAGTGAGGATCAATAAGAAAATATGCTTCAAATCGGTCCTCGAGAAGGTCTGGAAGCCATGGGTCATTTGTCACTTCGGAGGCAAGCCATGGTGCTTTTAGCAAGACTCGGCTCCTGCACACGTCGTCCAACAGTGGTGTCAGCACGAGCTTCCAGATTTCATCGCCCACGAAGAATGGCCATCAAATTCACCAGATCTGAACTGACTTGACTTTTCGGTTTGGTCATATTTAGAGTAAAAGATCTCAGCTACAGGATATAACAACTAGGATTTGCTCAAAGCTGCACTTACGAAAGCGTGGAAGGATTTCGATGAAGACTACCTGCGTGCCACCTGCAACACCTTCGTGACTCGTCTTAGAAACTGTATACGCGCAAAAAAAGGCACTTTGAATGAAGATTGTAATTTTCGACTGCTCAGGATCTTAAGTAAGGCTTGCGAAGTGGTTTTCTCCGTTTTGAATAGTTTGCGTTACTATGGCACTTCGATTATTAGAGGCCCATAATTTATGCGCACCCTGTATATGTAAGGTGCAGACGGTGCCAAAAAGGATAGCTCAGCGCCGCTTTTATGCTCTATTTCTGCGGCTTCAGCGTCCTCACAAACTAGAGCTGGAACGAAAACTGCAGTGCTTGCTCTCAATCATCAACGAGGGATGAGCAGCCGCTGACTTCGTCAGCATTGGGGGTGTTTATAACATCGTGAATCACGACAACAACGTTCTGCTCCCGTCGGTATATTTTTCCAGCCAACGGGGTCGCATTTTTGAGAGGCTCTGGATTCCAGGCGTGTCTGTCTATAAAGTTCTGCTTGTTTTAGTTGAAGATTTGGAGCAGTAAGTAACACCATTGTTACAACCAAAGCGATCAGTACAGCATACTGAACATCCGACAGAGTTACCGATGGTGCGGATCGCTCCATAGGATTTGTGCTATGGCAAATTGTTCTGCAGCTGATAAAGTGCTGTATTTTTTATTCGTTGTTTGACCTGCACAAATGTGCACAAATACTAAATAATAAGGATAAAGGACGGCGTTAATCAATCCGCTTTGGGATGCGCCATTTACTTCCACGGAAGGCAATTTTGATACATATTTGGCCTCCACTATGACCTGCGGTGGCCACATATTTGTTTATTTTGTTTAATCACTACATGGGTAACCATGCACAAGAAATACAAAACAAATGTTATTCTAAACATAAGTAAAAGAGATTGTAAACAGGAAAAAACAGAATAAGCAACACGAATCAGCCTGGTAAAGATGGAAACTATTAGGTTGGTGAAAAAGTCTCGCACCACAGCGTATTTTTTCAAAATTTTTTTGTTTCTTTTGTGAGCGACTTTAATCTACAAGGTAGTTACCATTTACATTTGCAGCCTTCTGCCATCTGACGGGGAGATCATGAAATCATTTCTTCCAGAATGAAATCAGCTGTGACTCGAAGAAGTGTTCCACCTCAGATGCCAGTTCGGTTCGATCGTTGATGCACCAATCTCTCAGGTGTTTCTTGAGAGCCCGGAAGAAGGTTTAGCCTGATGGTACAAGATCTGTCGAACACAGCGGGTGGGGCACCACCTCCCACCTAAGCTCCTGCAACTTCTGGGGAGGAACCTTGCAACGTGGGGCGAGCACTGTCGTGAAGAAGGTAAACATTCCTCCGCCCTCGCCATTTGCGCGACATGGCCTCGCTCAGCTTCTGCAGCTGTGTAGCGCAGATGTCCGCTGTTACTGAAGGGTCAGGAAGCTCACTATAGAGCGTTCCTCGAGAATCTCATCAACAGCACAACATTAAGGATTCAAAATGGGAACTTCCACTATCTCCCATCATTTGTGGAGATAGTGGAAGTTCCCATTTTGATGACCAATCCGCAATTACATTTGTTGCTCATTGAAGAGAAAGGTGATCTTCTTGAACAGCATCATTCTTATAAATTTTTATTGCGTCAGCGAACATTTTACATGAAACACCGAGCTTATTAACCAACGATGGGATTTCAGAGGTATATATAGAAAAGAGGATTTGGGACAAACCCCACAACAACAAAACAAAATATGAAAAAGTCCGTGCTTTACCCTTCCCAGTCCAGCCTGTTACCGATTCGCCAACCCTGGAGAGATGGAAGGCTTGGCTGGCCTAGGCTGGAAAACCGTCCCAGGATCCTGGTGGTATGGGTAAACGCGACAGCCGACATCACCTCCGACTGTGCTCTACGCGCCCGATAATAATATTATATTAGTCTTCTTCTTATTCTTCAGCGTTTGTCCCGCTTAGCAGCGGGGTCCGCTCTTCTGGTATGATGACGCCACTTCGCACGATCAAACGCTTGATCGGGGTGGATACCAGCTTCCTTTAAGTCCACGTGCAACGTATCAAGCCAGCGTTGCCTAGGTCGTCCTTTAGGCCGTTTTCCGGGCACATCTATGTTGAGGCCAATCTTCCGAACGGTGTCGCCGTCCGCACGAAGAACATGGCCATACCACCGTAGGCGAGCTTCACGTAGCTTGTCAGCAATTGGAGCGACGCCAAACCTTTGACGTACGGAGACATTGCGAACATGATCCAAACGCGTGACACCAGCCGTCCAGCGCAGCATTTTCTCTCCATCACGCTGAGGCGGCTCTCAACTTCCTTCGTTGCAGGCCAGCACTCAGCACCGTACATCGCTACTGGTCGGACGACGGTTCTGTAGATCTTTGATTTTAAGCGCTCCGGTATCTTTCTGTCGCACAGAACGCCTGTCATTGAGCGCCATTTGGACCACGCTGCGCTCACGCGTGAGTTCACCTCACACGTCAGACTACCATCAGACGCAATTGCAGATCCAAGGTACTTGAAATGTGTCGCTCGTACGAGCGCAGTGCCATTGATCTCAATGGACCCAGTCTCGTTTACGTCTGTCGTCAAGTACTCAGATTTTTGGACGTTTAGCTTGAGCCCGAACGCCGCCAAGCGGTCACACCAAGCTTGCACTTGTCGCTCGAGTTCGCTCTTCTCTTCGCTTGCAAGCATTACGTCATCTGCATAGAGCAGCGTCCAGGGGGCAGGCTTCTGAAGGTCTCTCGAAATGGCATCCATTACGACAATGAATAGGAGCGGGGAAAGCGCAGAGCCCTGGTGAACACCAACGGAGATAGGAAACTCCGTGGATGTGCCGGCCGGCGCTCGCACTTGACTCTTAGGACAAGAGTAAAGAATGCGCACCCACTCGATCAGTTCTTCAGGGACACCGTGCTGTCGTAAGGCATACCATATGACCTCACGCGGTACACGATCAAATGCTTTCTCCAGGTCGAGGAAAGCAAGATGTAGCGGTTTTTGTTTCTCGCGATGCCTTTCCACAAGAAGACGAACAGCATGAATGGCGTCGATGGTGCCACAGCCGGCTACGAAGCCACACTGGTTGGTGGAAAGCCGGACGATCTCGCGAATACGTCCATCCACAATTCGCTCAAATATTTTCATACTGTGCGAGAGCAATCGGATTGGACGGTAACTTGTGCAGTCCGCGGGACTGCCCTTCTTCTTCCAGATCGGGATCGTCGCGCTTTGCTGCCAACTACCAGGAACCTTCTTCTCCGCAACAACCTGGTTGAAAAACTTCGTTAGCCATTCAGCAGGATTCCAGCACCTCGAGTTCCATAGTTCGGCCGCTATGTCGTCAGGGCCCGTTGCTTTTCCTGGCTTCATCTTCTTCAAAGCCGCTTCCGTCTCCTCCACAGTGATTTTCTGCACAGGACCGTGCGTAGGAGGGACGCAAGGGATAGGCGGATGGGCAAACTCTACTGTAGAAATTCTCTCGAAGTAGTCATGCCATCGTTCCATAGCCCTTTTGCGGTTCATCAGCAGATGGCCATTCTCATCGTTGATGCCAAAGAACTTTTCGATGTCCTCGCTCTGGCGATGGCGTGCTTTGGCAAGCCGATAAAGTTGTCGTTCACCATCGCGCGTCTCGAGTTTCTCGTTGACATACTCATAATGAGAAGCTTTTGCAACGGCAACAGCCTTCTTAGCCGCCCTCTTCGCTTCTTGGTACATACGCCAATTGTCGGCTGTCTTGTCGCTGAGAAAAGCGTGATATAGTCTTTTCTTCTCTTTGACTTTTTCCTTGACGTCGTCAGTCCACAGCCAAGTCTGCTTCTCAATCTTACGCCGTCCAGGCTTCGTCATGCCCAGTTCGGAACGTGCAGCTGGCGATGTCCGTTCCTCCACGTGGTGCCACTGGAAACTGTTCGCCATGCGAGCTAAGCTAAGCACGGACACTCGATTGCAGGCGACAGGCCCTTGTGACAGGCCGGCCTATGGAGATCCCATGTCACATCACATGGTTGATGGCGTTAACTGTTTGTCGAGATAATGCTATGGCGTCCGCGGGAGCCGACGCGCACTCGCAAAGCC
The DNA here is from genome assembly GCA_947359475.1 of Heligmosomoides polygyrus bakeri. Classification (NCBI taxonomy): domain Eukaryota; kingdom Metazoa; phylum Nematoda; class Chromadorea; order Rhabditida; family Heligmosomidae; genus Heligmosomoides; species Heligmosomoides polygyrus. The sequence goes on from OX375867.1 coordinate 20,984,676, forward strand.
CGGCGAGTGTGAGAAGTATGCGAGGGTCCCTGATGCGAGGACGGCATCGGGGGGCAACTGAGCAAGTCCAAAAGTCCCGTAACGTAAGCAGGACCCGCGTTGCTACGCTGAATGTGGGTACGTTGACGGGCCGCTCGTGCGAGTTGGTAGAAGCACTGGAGCGAAGACGAATCGACTTATGTGCGGTACAGGAGACGAGGTGGTCCTGTTGCAAGTCGAGGGACATAGGCCGAGGCTTTAAGGCCATTCTGTGCGGCAGTCCCAGGACCACCAGCGGTGTTGGTGTGGTCGTCTCCGAACGTTTCCGAGATGCGATTGCAAGCGTGGAACGTTTCAGTGACCGCTTGATGAAGGTCGTTGTTGCTGCTGAACAGCGTATGTATCATTTCTTCTCCGCATACGCTCCGCAGACAGGCTGCTCCGAGCGAGCGAAGGACGAGTTTTGGACCCTGCTTGATGAGAAGACAGCAGAGGTGCCGCCAGAAGACGCTGTCGTTGTCGCAGGTGATCTCAACGGCCACGTTGGGACTGCGAAAGATGGTTACAGCTGTCATGGCGGTTTCGGTTATGGAGCACGTAACGCTGATGGTGAGCGAATTCTTGAGTATGCGGACTCGCATAATCTCACCATCGCGAACACAATGTTTCGAAAGCGTGACTCCCATCTCGTGTCTTTCTATAGCGGGAATACCAAGACACAGATTGACTTTATCCTTGTCAAGCATCGCGATCGAAGGCTGGTCACAGATGCGAAGGTTATGCCATACGAGACTGTCGCCACGCAGCCACGCAATAATATTATATTAGTATTAATATCATTCATCATATACTATACAGTAACACCCTAAGCGATAAGTCATACTATCGAACGGCGCCGCCGCAGAAATTAGTCATAAAGTAGGGGGAAAATTCGGGGGAGGGGAAATGGGGGAAAACTACGGCACGAAAATAGCGAAAAATACCCAGACATCTTCTCCCCGCCTGGGAACTTCAGCCCTGGGATAACCGCGATCGCTGAACACGAATATGAAGTTCGTTTTTGAAGTATCGACCGCCATCAATCGATATTGATCAAACCTTGATTTTTTTGTGGATGTCTCCGGGCGGTCCGGAAGTTTAGCCCTGGGGCAGTCGAAGTGGCTGAACACGAATCACGAATTGTTAATAATAATTCGCCTCCACCACGCCAAAAGAATGCCTATACATGACACAGCGGAGTGCATGATGAAACGAAAACATCATCACGCGAAATATTCGGCCGCTAACATTCATAGAGGGTCAAGGGTGAGCAGAGCTGAAAACAAGCCGTGTTCTACTCTGCCAACTGACTTCCGAGTTGGATGCGAATCAAGCAGCTCGTCAACATCGCTGATTTCGAACGTCTGCAACGAACTGAACGGCGACGGCGAGTAGTGGAACGAATGGAAGAAATGCCGTTGAGCGAAGGTGAGCTTTCTAACAGTCGCTTTTCTTTAAAAAAATGGAAAGCGGTCATAATAAATGTTGCACAACCAAAGTCCGAAAGAAACAGAAACGTCTAGTTGCATTCGACAACGCGATGAGCGATGACAATTTTTCTGCAATGTAGTGTATCTTTTTCATATACTTTCACCGATATTTTGATTGAAAAAGCATCAGAAACATCCATTTCGTTAAATCATTCGAGAGCAAGATCAAAAACGCATAAAGTAATTATACTAAGGATAAAGGGATGAACTAAGGTGTAAATCAATCCCTCCTGGGATGCGCCACGCATACTACGGAAATGTCGTGAAGGCAATCTGAATACGTTCTTGTCCAATACGCATTCATAGTGACCAGCCAAGGAACAAGATAGAGTTCTAAGCTGTCATAACGATGTCTTGTTGCGATCAAAACTTTTAGCGTCAGGCGGGACTCGAACCCGCACCTCCCTCTAAGGCGGGAATGCTCTAGGCCATTACACCACCGACGCCATTTGCATGACATTCCTGGGGAGGACAGAGCTCTGTTGCCCCAGGTGGGAACCCAGCCTAATATCCGGAGCACGCGACAGCCGACGCCTCCTCCGATTGCGCTACCACGAGCCTAAATAAAAACCGAAACAAATCTTAAATTAAGAATGCATATGTAGATGCTGATAAAGTTGGTCCCAGGCTTTCTCAAGAACGAAAAAACACGGGAATGTACATCGGCTGGCTCCAACGAGCCACTGTTTGCGTCAAATACGCATTCAAATTGCCTCCACAATCTCACATAGAAGTACAATGCGTGACGCCTATTGAGAGAGCAAGATATGCATGCAGTCCAGCCAGAAGATGTGTTGAAGTGCGCTAACTACCATGATGGATGCAAATTGTTGTTTTCTGGAGAAGAGCCGACAAGCAAAACAACGAGTACTTGGGCTCATGGCAACCAGTTGAATACCCTACGGGTAGGGGGGGGGATAGCGAGTAGACTGACGAGAACAAAAGTTATGTTATAAATTAAAAACTATTCGTTCACAGATAACTGCACAATACAATTCATTCCTCAGAAAATTTGTTAAAATTGTCTATTTCAACGGTTCGCCTTCCATAAATAGAGAGGAGACGGCATGATTTAACGACAGGACGAGACTGAAGAGAGGGAAGTAGTGTACAATTCTAAGGATTGTGTAGCAGAGCCTATGCATAGTATTTCGCAGTGGAGATGAAGGAAGGGGGGCTTTGGAACTCTTCAAAACTAATTCAGCGCCACGTGGGTCGTGTTTTCCCGTTTGCCCAATATGATGAATCTTTCTCGAGAAGCAGCTGAATCCGCGTGGCAAGGCCACGACGTCTCCATCTGATCGGTGAGAAATCGCTGTCTTCGTAAGCAAAAACAGCTTTTGGTGCACATCATCTCGTGATCTGAGAGGGGAGGGTCATAGGACAACACAATACGAATGCATGCACGTGCATGCGCACTTCAGCAACAAATCTGACCAGCTTCGAGCGGCGACCTTTAAAATTTGAAGACCGATCTCAGATAAAGACCTAAGCTTACAGGCTTGATAGAGATTGTCCAAAATACATATGTGAGGTTGACACATAAGTTTTCGGAGACTGCCTGATGTTTTTAATGAAGAAGAACATTTTCCTCACCGTAGGTAATGGCCTGAAGTTGAACGAAACTCTCGATATCGGATGGTGAACAAGGATAAAGGGTAAAAGACGGCGTTAATCAATTCCTTTTGGAATGCGCCACGCATTTCGCTTACACCTCCAGGACTTTGGAGTGTTCTCGATTGCGTATTCTGCCTATACAATGACTTTTGATGGCTGATCGACGGAGAAGCCATGTTTTATCTCCCCAGACAAGCCTGGTACCAATTCGTAAACTTCGGAGAGATGGAGGGCTTGGTCGGGTGCACGCTACAGTTGGAACCTCCTCCGACAGCGTCCCCATCATCAGCCTAATACCTTCACTAATTACGAGTTGAATATTTATAATGCCGACGGTCATGCAGCTAGTCTTCATCAAAATACTCTGAAATGAACAAATGAAGGAGAACTAAAAGACAGGAACCACCAACGACCTAATACCTTTACTAATTAGGAGAAAAAGAGAAAAATATAAATAAAAAATGAAGAAAAAATGAGACGCTGAGACCACGATCAACAATGGGGAGGTGTGAATATTGTTATGAGCGTCATCTCTCCATACGGTAACGTGACCTCTGAGCGTGACTGTGACACAAAAATGACCGTTCGTTGTCCGTCGTCGTATAAGAGAACCTTCGTTCAGGAACCTTCCTTTCTGACTGACCGCACGGTGTCCTCGCCTTCAACAAACCCTCCTGTTGAGCACTTTTCCGAAGCACTTAGCATACTGCGCTTTTTGGTTGACCGTACTACAGGTGGTTCGAATCGTGTTAAGCTGCACAGTTTAGGCAAGGTCACCAGTGCTGTACACATTGAATCCGATGCCGAAACGGATAATTGAAATCGTCATTTTTTTTGCAAACCCGGTTAAAATGATTGTATGAATAATGGCATTTTTGAAAAGCTCCGGTACTTGGGATGATTTAGGTAGTAGCAGCTTAAACAGGATCGATTCTCAGATGATCCAAATCACTGATTTGTCTTCGGGTCTCACATCGGATATCCGAATCGGTTAGAACCTCAGATTTCTGAGCATAACCAATCTGAATTATCCGAAAATCCGATCTGTGGAAGAACATTCCTATCTGAATCATCAGAAGATCCGGCTTTTCAAAAATCCTTTTGTTTGCGCAATTCCTTAAACCAGAGTTCGAGAAAATGACGGATCCGAATTATCCGAATGAGGTGTCGGATCCAATGTCTACAGTGCAGCCTTCTTCATGAGTTCGAAACAAAGTCAAGCACTCTTCTGTCTTCCAGGCCTTCACACTGCTCGTATTTCAACTATTGTGCTGGAAGACGCTCTCACTCCTGCTTCGGAGAAACGTTTCTCCTGTTTGTAGAGTTGCTGAGCTCTACAGACTCAGAGCTCAGCAACTCTACAAAGAGCTGAAGAGCTCAGCAACTCTACAGACAGATTCTACAGTACCGGACATGCCGCTGCGTCCAACAAGCACAAGCGGCGCAAAAGATGAGAAGCGGCGCAAAAGGGCGCCGGAGAGCGCCGTTTTCCGCTCGCCACGCGCCGCGTCTGAGGCAAGTCGTGTTAGTGCGCGGCGTCCTCAACTTCTGGAGGTTAGACTGAATGAAGGAGCTTATCCATACGTTCGGACGAGCATGGCCTACTGTTTGGAACTAACTTCCGGCATGACGCGCGCTCTGAACAATGCATGTAGGCCGGCAGAATCAATCGAGTGGGCGCGACCGCTCGCAGAGTGACGTTAGGCTGATGGGCTGATGGAAGGAGCCTATCCATGCATTAGGACGAGCATGGCCTACTGTTTGGAACTAACTGCCGGCATGGCGCGCGCTTTGAACAATGCATATAGGGCCGGCAGAATCAATCGAGTGGGATCGACAACCTGTAGAGCGAGCGACAGCATGAACAGTGAGCGCATGGGGAGTTTTAACAAAAATTCCTAGCCTTCCTACTCAGGCATTGCTCTAGGACTGTCCAGCTTGCATGTGGAGTGCGCCGTGAACAATGCATATAGAATCGAACCTATCAATCGAATGCGCACGACAGCTTGTAGAGTGCGCGTTTAGGGAGTTTTATCAGAAATCCTTAGCCGCCCTACTCAGGAGCTGCTCTAGGACTGTCCAGCTTGCATCTGGAGTGCGCCGTGAACAATGCATATAGAGTCGAACCTATCAATCGAATGGGCGCGACAGCTTGAACAGTGCGCGTTTAGGGAGTTTTATCAGAAATCCTTAGCCGCCCTACTCAGGAGCTGCTCTAGGACTGTCCAGCTTGCATCTAGAGTGCGCCGTAAGCAATGCATATAGAATCGAACCTATCAATCGAGTGGGCGCGACCGCTCGCAAATTGCACGCGCGGGCGTGTTTGGAGCGCGACAACTCTGTCACGTGTGAACCCTTCCGGCTGCAGCTTGTGTATTTTGTAGTTAGTAAAAAGCTCTAGCAGCTCGCCAAAGCACAGCGATCTAGCCTAAGAACTGACAAAGTTACGGTGGTGCAAAAATGCAGGTCAGGCTTGTACAACCAATTTTTTCCGAATTCAGGCGATCACTGCGGGAAGAGGCGATGAGCTGACGGCCTACAAATGCACAGGCTAACAGACCACTTAACGTACTTTACAAAAAGGCGCATACAGCTCTCCAGCTGCCTAACCTTCCTTAGTTACAGCTGCCGCTTTAGAGCGGCAGACGGCAGCAGTAAGGATTCTTCCGCCCTTACTCCTTCTGGTTTCGAGTTTTCGGCACTCGCAATGAAACTGTTCTGTTCAGCTCGATGAGCTGTATCGAACGGTGTCAATCTCGACCAATTTTGGGGATATCGATTTTTTGACATTTTTGCATCGGGGGCCGCAGCGAAGGGCCGATGACGGGGCCGCAGCGGAGGGCCGATGACGTCACCGAAAGCCAATATTTTGGAATCTGGCCAAGTTTGACACCATTCGATAGCGCTTTTCATGGTGAATGGAACGTTTTTACGTAGAGTGGCGAGAACTGTGATGTGAGCGAGTAAGAGCGAGGAGAGAATGACCATTGTTGTGCTAAATTGTGCGCGCGGCGTCTTCTGAGCGCGATAGCTCTGTAAGGTGTGAACCTTTCCGGTTGCGGCTTGTTGGTTTTGTAGGCAGCAAAATGTTCTAGTAGTGTGCTAAAACACGGTAATGTAGCTTATGACTGGACAAAGTTACGCGCTGCGAAAATGCAGGTTAGCCTTGTGTGACACGATTTTTTTTAAATTCAGTCGATCCCTGTGGGAAGACGCGGAGAGCTAGCATCTTACAAACACGCACGCGAGCAGAACGCTTAAGGTTCTTTACGAAAACGTGCTCACAACTCCCTAGCTTATTAAATTGCCTTAGTACCAGCTGCCGTTTTAGAGCGGCGGAGGCAACAGTGAAGCTTCTTCCGCCCTTACTCCTTCCGGTTTTGAGTTCTCGGCACTCCCAATGACACTGTACTGTTCAGCTCGATGAGCTCTATCGAACGGTGTCAATCTCGGCCAGTTTTGGAAAAATTGATTTTTTGACAATTTCGCGTCGAAGATAGGGGGGCGCCCTCTAGCTCGCGGCAGAGGGTGATGACGTCATCGAAAATCGATATTTCCGAACCGGGCCAAATTGGTTAAGATTCGATAGAG